>JACDJE010000447.1:268469-372152 GCA_016647715.1 Pavo muticus
GTATACCACAAAAAAAAAAAAAAAAAAAAAAAAAAAAAAAAATTTCCAGAGAAGCTTTTCTTGCCTTGTAGGCAGTGAGATACAGACAAAATTTAATGTTTACAATATAATTGATTTTTTTAATGTTTTTCTTGCAGAAAGTTTTGACTACTATGCTACTGTTGCCGTATGCTTTTGTGGTTACATTGGAAGTGAGCCTGGCATGGTATGGAAGTAGAACGAATGGCCAATAGTGTTCACTCCAGGGAATGAACGCAACTGTTAATAGTATTAGTAGCACAGGTGTGCTCTCTGCCAGATCTGAAAGGGAAGCTATAGTGCTGTGGGGTCATTAATATCCATGTGTTATGCTAATTTATGTTGCACGGAAGTTAATGGAAGGGTTGAAATGTCTTTTACCAATCTATGCATCTGTCTTGTAAAACAGGCATGTCTGTATTCATTAAAAAATTGTTTCTTTTTGTACTTCTCTTATCTAAATATTGATAATTCAAGCACAGTAAAGCAAGGCAAATTACACGGGTGTTTAGAAATATATGAAATATAGACTCTCCCCAAAAACCATGGAATTGTGCAATAAAAATTAGACCAAGTCACTTTTTCACTATTTTTTGGCAATAGACTAGCTTTATCATTAAGTGAAAATATTATAAAATGTTAAATAAACATTGTGAGCTTTGAAAAGCAGCTCTCCTGCATTTCATCCATTTATTTAAAACTCACTACTTAAAAGGAATATATCACTGGTTTATTTCTAAAATAATTTAGGAAAATATTTACGAGTTCAGTATTATGTCTTACTAATAGCATTTTCTTCCCTTTTCTTCCTCTTCTTCCCCTTTCAGATTCTAAAATTGTACCTCCTCTGCTGGACTAATTATTCACATTATATGGATAATGGAAAGGCTGCCATGGACCAAAACCTATATGAAATTAAAAAAACATTGGAAAGATGGGGTCTAGAGGATACCTACATCTATGCCAATCAACTTAAGCTTTTTTAAAAAAATACATACATTAAAAGGAAAAAATCATATCTTCTCAAAACTTGTCTAAAATATGCCAAGAGAATCACCCTCAAAAAGTGTTTATTTCTTTGACTGCAAAGGGAGCCTCAATCACTTGCATGATTAACTCTCAGGCATCTAAACATGATCAGTTGAATTCCATGCATGAAAAAATCTTCTGCACTACTTCTGATGCATAAAAACTTATCAGATTCTTTCACAAAAGAAAAGATGAAAATGAGAAAATGCTTCTGTTCTCAGTCAAATTTACATTTTTTTTTAGTTTAAATAATATCCTATAATAGGATGGTGTTCTTAGAGGAGAATGGAAATGCAGTGCACTCAGATTATGATCTGAATATTTGAAGGAAAGCATTACAGTTGCTTACAGTCATATGCCAACTGTCATTATGGTAAAAAATGATGAATGTGATTATTTAGTAAATGATAAAGAAGTAGGGATTTTAATCTTAGATTTTTCTATGATTAATGCAAAAATCTTGTAGTTGAAAAAAAATAAATGTAATTCAAAGAGCAAAAAATTGCAGAACTAATTGGAGTTTAGTAATAAATGAGTGATAATGGTTAAAACTTTTGGATAAAGATGCATTACAGTGTCTCAGATCTGACAAGAATTTGATTATAAAAAATTCTTAACATTACTGACTAATCTTTTCTGAGATAGAGTCTTCATCTTTACTCTAGATTCTCAGGATTTTTTTTGCGTGACTTCTGCATAATTCAATCTTTTACTGAATAATTTTGGGCGATTGACCTGCATGTTGAGATAGAGTTTTGTTGTACATTCCACTCAAAAAATGTAGCCTCAGAAATCCTTTATCCATTACTGAAGAAAAACTGGGCTTCCAGGTTGCTGCTACAGTGCAGCTTTGAGAACAAGAAAAGACAAAGAATGACAAAATTGTCTGCTAGCAGCATTGAGAAAGATATAGCTTTGAAAAAGGGAAGTCTCTACTAATACAAAGCCGTTCTTCTTCCTCTATAATCAACACCCCAGCAATTAGTCAGACTCATAGCTAATCAGAAATACAATTCAAACAATACATTTGTATAGGTCATGAAAGCTCATTACTGGTTCTAAAAGCTTTATATATAGAAATCCCTTTCTGTAAGTGCTAATTGTTATATATTTTTTTAAAAAAACCACTCAGTCAAGACAAAGAAATCTCTAATCATCCTATGCTTCCTATTCTATAGGCCCCAATGTAATAATAATTTATATTTTAGCTGGAGAAGAAAATACAGAAATATATTTTCAATTTTCTGTCATAAAAATAGAAGGACTAAGCTCCTTCCCTGCATATACAGACTGTGTTGTGGTTTAACCTAGCAGGTAGCTAAACACCACATCATCATTCACTCACTCTCTACCCTCCAGCTGGTGGGATGGGGGAGAGAATTGAATTCAAAGCAAGAAGGTAGCTCTCGTGGGTTGAGATAAAAACTATACGAAGACAGAAAAGGAAAAAAGAGATAATAGTAATTTTAATTTTATATGTATATACACATACAAAAAAGTAATGCACAAACAATTGCTCACCAGTCCCTGACTGATGCTCAGCTGGTCCCCAAGAAGCAGCTGCTCCTCCATTCAACTTTCCACTGTTTTTTCAAGAGGTTTTTTTTTTTTTTTTTTTTTTCATAAAGTCACATGGTATGGAATACCCCTTTGGCCATCTTGGTCAGCTGTCCTGGTTCTGTCCCTTCCCAGCTCTTTCTGCCCCTTCATCTCCCCTCGCTAGCAGATCAGTACTAGAAGCTGAGAAACTGAACTGCCCTTGACTCCATACAGCACTGCTCAGGAACAACTGAAAACAGTGTATTACCAGGATTTTTTTTATCCTAAAATGTTACTTTTTAAAGATTAACAGATCAATATATACAGCAATAACTGCTTATGCCCATAATATTACAGCTTTCCTGCTTACTTTTAGCTTACAAATCTAAGCGTGAGAAGGCTTTTATTTTCATTCTGATGTACTGAAGTGGATTGTCTCTTAGTACCAACATTTTAATGAACATACCAACACAAATGTGATTATCTAGACTCAAGCTTTATTTTTTAATGCTTTATAGCAAATTCTTTGTTCATGGGGCTGCTATATGAAAAAGGATGTGGTTGCTGAGTAGCTTGAATTTAATAGATAGCTATTAATCTGGAGCAGCTTCATTGACTGATGAAATTATTGACATTAATTGATTCACTCTAGATTTGCGGTTAAGTAATTTATATCTCAATCTAACCTACAAAGCGATTGTCCAAAAGTTTTGTTGTTGTTGTTTCCACACATCTGGGAGAAGAGCGAGACAGGAACTAATCTCATGTAACTAACTAAAAGCCTGTAACTGATGCA
This sequence comes from Pavo muticus, assembly GCA_016647715.1. Classification (NCBI taxonomy): domain Eukaryota; kingdom Metazoa; phylum Chordata; class Aves; order Galliformes; family Phasianidae; genus Pavo; species Pavo muticus. The sequence continues at coordinate 271,852 of JACDJE010000447.1, forward strand.
TGCAAAAGGTAAGCTTCATCTTTAAAAAGAATCGCCTAAACGATAGAAGAATAAACTGCATCAGCATTTAGCAGCATTCACAGATTATATGAAAAATCTAGAATAAAGTGTGACATAATTTAAGTATCTTGGTTTAAATTTACCTGTTGCAATTTATTTACATCATAGAAACTACTGGATGAGTGTATATGTGCTAACTGAAACTGTCCCCCAGTCTGTAGGTTTGCTGAATGTTTATGAGACTAGGTATTCATTTTCTTTACGCTTGTCTCTTTGTTCCCTGTATGTATTAGCATCATAGTTCAAACTCTGAAATGAAAGTTGTTCATGTCGATCATATAAGTCACTTGCTCAAAGTAATCTGAGTATTAAAATGGTATTATTTTGTTTTGTTTTTAATAAAACAAAAAGAACTCTGACACTGGAAATAAACACTATAGAAAATAATAATAAAGAACAAACCACCACCACCACCAAAAAAACAACTAAAGGACTATAAATGGAAAAGGCTTGTTATGTCATCACTTCCATCAGCTAAAGAAAGTTCTCAGATATTGGAACTGAAATAATCTTATGTATTTATTGCTGCAATTAATATTTCAAATAAAGGAATGTCACTAGAATTTTGGGAAGATTTCTGCCAACATCATATACCAGAAGTCATTACCATAAGCACTGGAACAGGCTGCCCAGGGAGGTTGTGGAGCCTCCTTCTCTGGAGATATTCAAGACCCGTCTGGACGCCCACCTGTGCGACCTGGTGTAGGGAAACTGCTTTGGCAAGGGTGTTGGACTCGATGATCTCTGGAGGTCCCTTCCAACCCCTATGATTCTGTGATTCTGTGATAAACAGAATGTAAAGAGCTGAAGCCAGAAAATACAAATCTTATTCCTTTTCAGATGTTTTCATCACAGGACAGACATGTACCATATTTCCTCTGAATGTCATTAATTCATTGGAACGACCTAGGGAATGCATTTTGTCTACATTCTGTAGCCATGTAAAAATTTAATTACTTTGCTCCTCTTAATATATTTTTATTACTTTCATAGGAATCAAAGAGCATCCTCTGTTGCCTAATACAACATCAGATTCTGTTGTGTTGTTTGGTTAATGTAGCTTTGTGAATAGGGTAACTGATGTTATGAAAGGGTATGGGTTCAATTCCTGTAGAGGATTTTCTTTCATTAAGTTTTCTTTTATTAACATCTACTTCTTCTTACTGGGATATGACTATATTAATTCTTAGTTTAAAATTATTTTTCTCATTTTTCTAATTGGTGTATCCAGAAGCCTGGGAACATGAAAACAGCAGAGAGGACATTAGAATAACAAAAGAGATCTCTAGACAAATTTTCTATTCTTATATTAAAAAAAAAAAAAAAGAAAAAGAAAAAAGCGTTATTGTTTTTGACAGACAGACATTTAAATTGTGACTTAAACTTCTAAAAGAATTTTATAATTAGATCTGCAATTTGAGCTGAACAAGATTTGGGTCCTATCATATGATTAAGAATGACAAATGCAGCAGCTGGAAAGGGATAATTTTAAGACAGAGTATTCCCTGTACTGGACAAAAGAAGATTAGAAGTTTTCTATGCATTCAAGATGAAATGTAGGAAAAGATTAACCAAAGCCATCATGAATTAGTTCGGAATGATCAAGGCTAGTCCTGAATGTTTGGTCAGTTTGATGTCATTCTTTTCCACACAGGCCTGGCTATTAACTTCTGCTGACATGATTATTTCAATATTCCTTCTTCCGGGCCAGGAGTTAAAGACTGATTAGTCAAAAGGCCTCTTAAGCAGGACCACTTACCTACTACCATAAATGTAAATCATCACCTTCTATCGTATCGTCATCTCATGCATAAAATATTCAAATTTCTTCATCTCAAAGAGGTTGCAGAATTAGATTCTGGAAACAAACAAAAAAAGAATGAAACAGGTGACAACACTTGTTAGAAACATCAAGACCCCTTTCCACAGGACACCCTAGATGCTAAAATCTTATAAATTCAAAGAGAAATTGAACATAAATGAAGAAAAAAAAAAAACCTAGAAAAAAATTATTAGAACTGTGCTGGCTCACATAATCCCAGATTTGCAATTTATTTAAAAATATTGGAGAAAAGTATCACTTCAAAGTTCTACATCTTCCTAGACATCTACTTTTAATATGGTTGAAGACCAGTTATGGTCTATACCAGTACAATTGTTCTATGTTCCTTAAACAACATGCCTTACATACACCATTTTTCATAGCCAGGGAGACTGGCTCACATTTTAGTAGAAGATAACCATCTGTTTACTGTGCATGAGGTATATCTAGATTTACTGTATGTGAAACACATAGTTTGATCTATATTTGGCCACAAAGCACTTGCAAACATATATTCATGACAATATTGTAGTCAGAATCTTTAGCACGTTGAAGACTACTTCATTTAAATTTTAATAAAATTTCAATTCAGCAAGAAAGGAAACACTTTCTTTTTCAGATTTTGTCTATAGCTGAATCATCTAATGATACCTGTAGCTCTGTACGCAATTCAGAATCTACATCTGATGTGGATGGATAACTTTGACTCAGACTTCTGTGAAAATTGCCAAGTAGTGAAAAAGGGCTGTGCAAAAGTACAAAGAAAGGAACAATAGAAGATAAGAGAAGTAAAAATACAGAGCGGTAAGATTGCTGATACAGGCATAGTTAGCAGTTCAAGGATAGAAGAGGGAAAACACTGGCATGAAAATATATGAAGTCCTGAGGGAAAAATATATATAGCGAGTCAGAAGATGACAGCTCAGCAGCATTGAATATCAGCTCATTCAAAGTAGCTGTGAAGGCTGACTTGTTTTACCTGATTGATAACTGACTACAAGCCTACAAAGTCCTTTAAATTACTTTATTGGAAGTGGTGAACATATTGACGGTTAGATGAGTAACTCCTTTGTCCTAAATATATATCACGTGTATTAGACATAGATGTCTCCTATGCTTTCAAATGGTGTTGACAGAAACTTTATGGAATCTCTCTGTAGAAAGCAAAGGGTGCACCCAGAAAAGTGACCCAAAGAGGGAAAGATTCAATATATTTTAGAAGTACTTCTTTCTGTGCAAGGAAATAAAGCTTATTTGACCCTTTAGAAGCAGAGTTCGTCATATGCTCATTAATTCATAGCAACTTATTTTCTCAGAATAAAATAGGAAAACATAAGACCATCACTTCCATTATTTTTAAATTCTATTATCTAGACTCATTTCTTGGCCATCCTCAGATGTAATAGCAGTTTTTACATAATTTTTAATTCACATAATTTGACTTATTTCCATCATGATAAATGCTATGAGTTCAAAATCTGACTTGTTCCAACGGATATGTGTGTTAATATTCACCCCACTGCAATTATTTTTCAGTTGCAAATACAGCTTGGAAGAAGACTAACTGTTGAATTTAAGAATCATTTGAACCTTTTCTCCATTGTGAGTTTATAGGGTCTCTCTCTTTTGATGACAGAAACTGCTCTTAAAAGTAAACTAGAGGTTTTTATGCCTTCTCTAATTTGACAGGTCTCACTTTTTTCTGTTTTCTGAAGATTGCTTTTGATCATCACACACAGTATTACAGAATCCTTCTGGAATCATATCAAGTGGTTTACTTCAAAGAAATCCCATTTCACATTTTGATGAATATTCATCAGATTATTGCTGTGTTTGTGGGTTGGTTTTTTTTAATACACATAGGCTTTTCAGTGAAGCAGTTTGTCCTGCTGTAGGTGTAATGTATTTAAAATGTACCTCTGCAGTTTGAATCGTAGGTAGAGCAATATATTAGCCTGAGATTTTGATAAATATCTGTATTAAATTTTCTCACTACTGTCATAGGCTTATACCAACACGGTTACCAAAATATATTCATTAGTAGATATCAACTAGTTCTGGGCGGATGAAGGAGTGGAAAAGGCTGTTATAATACTATTATTATTATTATTACATAAAATCACATAAAGTAATCAATTAAATGAACAAGTATCAGCTGCTCAGCTGTGTCATGTTCTGTCTTCAAAGTTGGTTCAAATGGGACTCTGAAGATGAACTTTTGTATTTGCGTTTCAACTTCAGTGAACTATGTGGCATGTTACAGAGTTAGATATATTAACAGAAGTATTGATTCTGATTATCAACAACAATTTTATAATGGATACTCAGAAAATCTCTTTGGCTTTTAACACAGCTATACAAGTCAAGCTGTAATTCACTATTACCAATCAAACAAACGTTACTTTAAGATATCCTTTTGCCAGCAGCAGATGGCAGAGTTTTAAGCACCACAGAGATTTAAACTCCCAGATTCCCTACTGATCACAAGAACACTTGAGACTTCGTAATGAGTTTGGTATGAAGACTCTCACATGCAGTTTAGATTTGGGCAAGTTTAGCCAAACTTGACATCCACAAGTCCAAGGGCCCTGATGGGATGCCCTCATGAGTGCTGGGGGGACCATCACTGCTAAGTTACTCTCGATCATCTTTGAAATGTAAAAGCAATCAAGACAAGTTCTTGGGGACTGATGGAAAACATGAGAGGCTGATACTGCAGAGTGCTGTGCTGCCAATCAGAAGAATCCTAACAGGCTGAAGAAATGGGCAGGGATGAAACTCTGCTTGCCTGTTATGAATTTGAAGAAGATTCTGTACGTGGGGTGGAATAATGGCATGTATCAGTACAGGCTAGAGGCTGACCTCTTGGAAAGTAGCTCTTCAGAGAGGGACCTGGGGGTTCTAGTGGTCAACAGGTTGACCTGACCAGAGCAGTGTGCTCTTCAGGCCAAGACCACCAATGGTATCCTGTGCTACATTGGAAAGAACATTGCTGGCAGGTTGAGGGAGGGATTCCTGTCCTTCTACTCTGCCCTGGTTAGGCCTTATACAGAGTACTGTGTCCAGTTCAGGGCTCCTCAGAACAAAAGAGTCATAGAGTCCAGCACAGGGCTATTAAAATGATAAAGGGACTGGAGCATCACCCATACAAGGAAAGGCTGAGGGAGCTGGACCCGTTCAAGCTGGAGAAAAGAAAGACTGGGGGAGATATGATCCATGTCTGTAAGTATCTGAAGGGAGGGGGTCAAGAGAATGGGGTCCAGAGACTTCTCAGTGGTTCCCAGCAATTGGACAAGATGAAACAGGCACAAACTGAACCACAAGGAAATTACGTTTCTCTCAGCTTAAGAGCTACAGGCAGCATTTTGTTTTCCACAAAAAACTTTTCCAAATGCTTCTTGCTCTGAGAGACTTGGTATTTTGACCACTTCCTGGGTAGCCTGTTTCAGTGCCCGATTTGGAAGAACATTTTTAACACCTGGACTTACCTCAACTTTAGATAATGTATCATCTCTTGTATCAAGTCAGACTGGGTGCAGTCTATCTTTAAGACATAAGCTAGAAAGCCCTGGAAATATACTAACTAGTGAACCTGAAGAAATCTCTCAGGTTTCTGGAAGGAATGTGTATGTAAAATAATACTTAAGCAAAAATCACATATCATCGTTTCTTCAGTAACAGTTCATCTTGGTTTTTTTCTAGCCTTCTTGTTAAATTTATAAATAAGCTGGAATCAATGAAGAATTATAGAAAATGTAGAATATTAAGTATAGTTCAAGTTTTAAGTTTTTATCTCTTCAAAAGTCTAAATGATTATTTAGCAAGTCACTGTGGAGAGTTGAAAAGTGTGATTGAATATTTGAGTGTCTTCTGCAACACATATCATTTTAGTAGGGAGCAGTTTTTCATTTTTCTGAAAAGCAATAAAATCAAATGGATTTGAAGCCAGTAGATCTCAGTCAGGATTTAGTAAACTACACACACAACATCTGACTGCAAGGTACTGCTCTTAGCTAGCAAGCCCACTGTAGAAATGAACTGACTTTAGGAATGTCAAATCAAGCTCCTCACAGAATTTTAGTCATTTCTTTTCAATATTTTCCCCAGAACTTTCATAATAACTCTATAGTTTAGAAGATCATAAGGAAAGTGTACACTTTACATTTAAAATTCTGCAGCCTTCACTAAGTTTTTTTTTTTTTTTGAGATGTCTTATCTTCCTATCTCATTTCAAATTTTTTTTTCTCTCTGGAACTTAGGTACTTACTAAGTGCGATTAAACATCTGACACTCTTTCAGCCCATGATACTTAAATATTTGAGTTCATTACAAAGTATTCTAAACTTTCTTTTTACAGTAGTTTTATATTTTTACAGTCTCTGCAACTTTCTCTATCTTTCATTTACTCACTCTCATCTATGTTCTGCTCACAAAGAAGCAATGCTTCTTCTCAGCAATTCGAGGCAAAGTATTCACTGGTAGGCCAACAGTCACACACTTAAGGAAGAGATGAACTCATCCAAGTGGTGAAGGAGATCTTTGGTTACACATCACTCCTTCACAAGACACAGACTAGGTCTAAAAGAACACTTTCCCTTCAGTGACTGGCCCTTATATGAGCCCAGGGTGGCTCCACACTGGATCCACTCTTTCTGGTCACCTGAGGAGCACAAGTGCAAACAATCTGCCTGTGCTCCCTGGGCCGGTCACACTCCTTCACTAGGTGCTCAATCACCAGCTCAGGCCATGACCTAAGACATCCCCTACAGTCTGTATCAGCATTTGTTGTGTATTTTTTACACCAATTATTTATGTCATTTATCAGCAAGTATCACTATAGTAATCACTGTGTGTTTAGTTATTGCAATCTTGCAATAGATTCTCTGCTTATAATTTATTCCTTATGATTCTGTTTACATACTTTGAGTTTTCCTCAATGTTTTCAAAGAAGAAAAAGAATATAAAACAAATAAACAATCCAAACAAGAAGAAAAAACAACACAAAACAAACAAAAAAAACCCCAACTCAACAGCAAACTATGATGAGCTATTTTTGAGCTATTGCAGCTCCTACCTCATGCCCTGTGCAGAGTTGTGAATCCTGATACGTGTTCTACACCAATCAGAATTGCATAGATTTCTTTGTTTGAAATGTTTTATTAACTCCCTTTTACCTAAAAGAAGATTGGTTGTGATGTGTTTCCTTCTCAGCTACTCAATGCTTCTAAACACTTTCAAAATTTATTATGCTGTGATTATTAATAGTAACAAACTATTGTTACCAGTAATAGGCAAGGGCACAGCATATTCACTAATTCTTACAAGGTTTACAAGTTCACTTAGAGATATTCATTTTGAACAACAAATGGAAGCCAACTCTAATTGTACTCAGAAGGAGAGATTTTTACAGGCATGCCGGTGGCTTCTAGGTTGGTGTTCATAAAATTTCTCAGAGGGCTGTTTATTTCAGGGGCATATATCAACTTGATATCTTTATCCATGTAGCGGCCATCTCTGGAAGTTATCTGAGTTACACAAACCATTACTGATGTCAATTTGTGCTACAGGCCTTGTGTAGATATGGCAAACTACAGCTGAGTTTATCAGTTATTGCAGATACAGCAGATCTACTTATACCCAGAGCTCCTCAATCCTTAGGAAGCATTCAAATACTAGCTCCTGAGCAGATGCATTTCTTCTCTTACCTTGAAGCTTTCTGGTAGTCCTCTATCCACATCCATAGACACATATAGAATCCACTCATACAAAACTGTATAGAAGCTTTTATAATATTTGCAGAGTACATTGAAGAAATAATAACAGTGAGAAATAAGCTCTTTTTTTCCTACTGATTGATTTTACAAAATGCATGTACTCTCAATGGGGCTGTCCTCCAATGAATAACAATATTTTTGCAGTTATATCTCAGTAAGAAACAGTTTACCCAATAATGCAAAAGCACTCAACTGAAGAAAATCTCTTAGTTCTCCATGTGAGTAAAAGCAAGCTTTTCAAAGTGAAAATTATTACCTATTGAGACCCAGAATAATTCTGTAGCCAGGGCTTTCACCAAACATATGGATCATCCTCCTGCAAATCTGTTCTGCCTGATTCAGATCAAGGGTTTCTATGTTAACCTTCATGACTCCACATATGTATCATCTGTTAGATTAATAATAGTCTGTCCTGTTGAAACAGTTGATTGCTCTCTAAATCCTTGATGAATTAGGAAAAGCAATCAAAGAATTCAAACAACAAACTTAGATTCAAGAATCATGCTAAATTCATCACAAATGTCAGCATCAGTGTAAAGTCATCCTTCTGTCATTATGCATGTCATACATCATATGTTTTCATATTGTTCTCATTTTATGACTAAAATGATTGTTATTAACATTGCTAAAATTAATAACATCAACAGTATTGTTTATAATGCTGACTTTTTCATAGTATTATTAATTCCCTGAAAGAATCCTGAGATGAATTACCTGCAAAGCTAGTGGTGACTATTTTGTAGACACAGAAATAAAAACACGGATCAGTAAGACCTAACAGAAAGAAAAGAAATTTGCTAATAATAGACTTCTAATCCAGGCCTTATTTTCATGGATGTATTATAACACAAAGAAAAAGATGATGTGCTGAGAAACGAAGAAGAGATATGGATGTGGTGAGACATTTTGCTCACCTTTATTGGCAGTGGGAAGTGACTTAACAATCCAGAACAAAAGGAGCTAATGTAAGTTACCAAGTGTACTTGCTCAAGGCATAGTGTGTCATCCAGTTCATCCTTATGGGATTGGATTGCACTGTTCTGTTCAAACTCAGTACAACAACCTGAAACAAGGCATGTTCAAAAATGCAATATGTCTAGTTCTGTGATTCATACTAATTAGATGACAAAATCCACCAATGAGTGAAAAGGTCTCCCAGCTTTGTTATGTGGTAAAAAAACATTCTGAGAGACCAGTAATTGTAGTCCTCTGGAGAATGGACTTGAGGGGCTGCCCAGCAAAGAAGACATCTTGATGGCAAGATGCGAGCCCAGTGTGTAGAGTGGGTTTGGCCTGTAGTCTCTTTGGGGTAAGAGATCTAACCAACCTGAGCTTTAACCGTTACTTAATGCTTTACTCTTCCTCTCTGTTACGTGATTAAATTCTTTGCTTATCAACTGCAAAGCTTCCTTTTCTATTTTAACGTGTTTTATTATAGTCTTTTATTTCTACAATAAACCATTGCAAATCTGCTTTTGTCTCATATATCATTTAGTTGTTTGGTATCAAATGAACATCTTGTCATATAACAACCGGTCATCCTCATATTGATACTCATCAAAGTTTATGAGGTCACACAGAATAACAAAAGTGATGAAGAGCTGAGGTTTTCACAGTATTACAACATCTGGCCACAATACTGGACATTCTCTAGAAAGAAAGCTCAATCTAAGCTGAAAGAAATTAAATCATCACTCAGAGTGGAAACTGACTCCAATAGAAGACAGATCAGTAGCGGCTTGCAATGCTTCTTCCAAACAAGCAGTTACACTCACCATTGGTTTCATTTACTTTTGACTTGAAGGTTTCAAGAGATGGGAAAACACCATAGAGTTGTAGTATGCACTTTTCTACATTGAAGAGTTAGCGCAGTTACACAAGACAGGAATTTGCTATGCACTAACCATGTCACAGTGACTGGCCTGCTACTTAAAATATGTAAAAATATTCTAAATGTCATAACCAGCTATTCACCAGGGGAGATGATGCACAGTACCTACTGTTTTATGCGTACCTTACACTATAACTGTTTATAGTAAAATACCTATACAGATTAATAGAATATTAGTGACACCTGGTTTGTTTTTTTCTAATATAAAACAACTGTGGATATTAATGGACATATTAACATTGGTGGACACAACTGTTGACACAATATGCTCCTAGTCTTGAGCGCTCTACAGTGTAGCCATATCCCATGATTTTATCAGAAATGTGATCGTCATGCTTAGATAGATTTTAGGAGTCTTTTGTAAAATAAGTGTTGCAAAATTCCAATAACTCAATGTTGTGAAATGTTGCACATTCATCATTAAAAAATCTAAATTGATAGCAATTTCAATACAGATGAAAATTTGTTAGAGTTATCATTTTCGTTATTAGAATTACAGTCTGCTCAGACTCATCAGTTAATGAAACTCTACACAGAAACTTGAGTGGTAGTTCTGCTGTCTCATTACTTAATTATTTATACACAGGTATCTTCAATTTTTCATGAAGATATGACATTATAACAAGAGTGAACATAGGAAGAAAAATAACTTGGATTTAAAAATGCGTTTTGCAAAATTGTTAAAAAGTATCCTGTATACAAATTTGTCATTCAAGTTGCTACGAAAATGTGTGGTATGAGTTAAGGAACAGATCGCACTGCTCAGTACAGTAGCAAGGACTCAGCTTTTTCAGACTGGTTTAATGTTACATATAATCAGGAAACCTTAAGAAACTCAGTATTATGTTCAAAAAATAAAATGTAGACAAATATATGAAATATATGTTGCTACAACCATCAAGAGGAATACCTTCATCATTGGCTCAAATGACAAGTAAAAATATTCAGACCCTCTACTACCTATGAAATACATTTGCAAAGCAAGCAAGAAAAACACAAGAACTTTTTGCAGGAAACCGTGACAAAACCTTTTTTTCTATTAAATCTCACTGGAAGAGATACAATTACAAAGTAAGTAAACAGCACACAAAATGACCTCATGTCCAGTCTTTCAACAAAAAAGAATCTTTCAGATATCACTAGTCTAAACATTAAGCTTGAGCTATTAAACACACTATAGCAAGTTAAGCCTCTTGAGAAAAGTGGTTCACAAAATGTCTGAACCCTCACAAGATTTGCAGAATTTACAGAAATGTTATTCTGTTATCTATAGGTAACACTTGCAAAATAAACACTTTATTCTCTTATATAAAATAGAACAAATATTTGTTATTCTATTCTTGCTGATATCATCTATCTTTCTTGTTCTAAGAACAAACTCTTTTCATGACAGTTTTCCACGTCATGATACATCTTATGATACAGTTTTCTCCTTTAGACAGCAATCCACTTTTGTTGCAGTCTTTTTTTTTTTTTTCTGCATCAAAAAATTCATCAGAAACACATTGCATAAAGTTGTTGGGCTGTTACTTGATCTAGACTTTTCCCAATGGATATTCAAGTAGATAAAATCTCCTGTTATCAACATGTCTGAACTCTGCTACTGTATGAATCAAGTAGGAAGAAGGCAAGAGGGATGAGAAGAAGAGAAAAAGGAAACTCTTATTGCCCTATTCCAGATGAAAATGACTCAGTTCACATAGTATACACAGAATTACTTAATTGATTTACTAACCAATAATCAGTGAACTACACATTCAAGATCAATAATTGCAAATTTATTAATATTTAATAAACATTTCAAAAATTTATATCGTCTCCTTCTGCATCTAGTCTCTCCCCTCCCTGGAATCTATCTCTCATACAAATCTGTAGGTTTCTTTCATACTGCTTTTCAAGCCATTTCTTTCACTATTTTTTTTCTTTTTTTTTCCCCCCAAATATTTCTTTGTAAATCCCTGGTAACTTTTTAATGTAGTTGATGGCTGCCTTCATCTTTCATATATCCGTTTGGGACAGATGCACTCCTTTACCATTTTGGGTGTTATGCATATTGTTTATGCTCACAATGCTACAAGAGATATTTACTGTGGCTATCCTTCTGTTCTTATTACTGAGATATTTTTGACACCTTTATTTTACATTAGTCCTTCGATTTGTATGTATTTGCTTCCTTTCTCCTGGGCATGGTCTTCTTGAATATCTGTTCATTTCTACAGGAATACGTACAACAGTTAATTTCCTTAATCTAGAAATCTGTTATACCAATTAACTTATAAATTTTCTTATGACTAAGACTTCTAAACTATCCTCTTTATTTTGTATTCTTTTTATACTAGCATGCATAATGTTAAACTTCTCAGGAGACTGAATCACTTTTTTTCCTGCCATAAGACTGCCATGAAAACAAAAGCCTGCCTCTTAGCATTTGTTGTTCCCCAGACTTTTAGATCTTATGCTTAGTTAAGGCCTTATGTTTCCATCCACCATTGTTTGTATTTTACAGACTTTTCCATTGAGAATACTAAGCCTCTATTTTTGTGACATTTAATCACTTCTGCTCAACAGCCCTTTTACTTTCTCAGCAACATGAGCTACCCAGTGTTGTCTTTCCTTATGTGTTCTCTCTTGTGTTGTCTGTGAAAAAAGCTGCAGGTGAAGAACACCATGAACACCATCCAGTCTTCTTACAACTCATGTGCTTATGGTTGCTCTCCAAAGCACTGTAAATGTTCAGATGAGTGACCAGCATAGGGTAGTTGCCAGTGGGTGGAGAGGGAATAGGATTTACTGACTCAGAAGCCGTCTCAACACAACATCCCATTTAGAATGAATTCTGTAAAAAAATTAATCCCTGTTGAGCATTAAAAAGCATATTCTGTTAGACAACGTCATGGTTTCTTATGCAATCAAAAAAATAGTGAAAGATGATCAGAAGTACTGTATTTCTAATTATAACTACTATATAGATGGAATTTAGCTTACTGTCACCAATGCTTTATCGCTCAGATGGAAATAATATGATTTTATTGTTTACGAAACTCTATTTTGATCTTTCAGTATTTTATTTTATTTTAAAATTTTAGACATTCATTCTGGGATAACTTCCTTCAATAAAAAATATCATCAGGTAAGCAGTAGTCTTCATAGACTTTCAATGAAAATTTATGCTATGTGTAACTATGAACTTTCAACTCACATTCCAGGTGACTCTTCAGTAATTTTTATTTTTATTATTAACTTCTATTTTTAGTCATACCTAACTTAGAAACAGAGGGCTGACTATATGTTGAAGAAGTGTTTTCTCATCCATTTATTACTGTTAAACCTCAGTGAAAAAAAAAACATAAAATTTTTATGTTATGAAAAAAAAAGTAGTATTTGAGTTATGGTTCTTTTTCAAACAAAACATTAAATTTTCCAAAGTGTGCATCTCATATCCATGAGAAACACCTTATTTTACAACCATATTTTAGCCTACAGCCTTTTCTTATGCAGTAGGAGTAATCCTACATAAGTCATGCACATGTAAAATAGCATTTGATTGATCATGAAGTTACTACTTGCAGAAGCTACAGGTATTTGGAACCTTCAGAAGTGGCTATAAAGGCCATTTTGCCATGTTGGGTGATTTCCCTGTGCATTACTGTGTTTCCCTACCACTATCAGAGCTAACTTACAACATCACTGACTTAGTTCAGATAATCATTTGTATTTTCACACACGATCTTGAAAAACATATTAAACAGCACAGCTGCTCACTGTCCTTTCACTCATTCCCCAGTTACCATTGACAAAGGACAATGACATAATGTTTCTCTGTCAGAAATACAAAATGGAAGTAAATTTGCAATTGAACAAAGCATCACACACATTCAGCATGAAAGAGTATCTAGATGACCCTCTGAGACAAGTTTATATTTTTTAAATTTTCAAGCATCAGTCTGAAACACTGTTTTATGTTCAACCTTTTCCCTCATGTCTGCGTAGAGATAATTTCAGTATATATTCATGATATTGATAAATTGCTTAAAAATTAGCCTCTATGTACATTAGATTCTTCGATGTTGTTTCTAACACCAACATTAAAACAGCAGTAATGTTCTAGAAGTTAGACATGCCATTGCTGCATATCTGTGGTTACTCAAGACATAGACTTCAATTTTGTTTACTGCCAAGAAAATGAATTTTGTCTATAAAAAGAAACTATCAATAAAATATTATAGTTTTAATTATTATAACGCATAACTTCATTTTAATATGCTTTCAAGGCAATTTTCTGAGCTGAATTAGCAAGAGATATATTGTTTGGAGCGATTTTCTGTTCCTTTTCTGATATTTGTGTACTTTATCCCCAAGAACAAGAAAACAAACAACTTTCTCTTACCCAAATGCATTTCCACTGATCTTTCAGCCATTCAGAACATCAGATTAATGCCAACAATAGCTTGTCATAAGGCATTGTAAAAGGAAAAAACAAACAAATAAAAAACATGAGAAAATGCTTCAATACTTACTTTACAGAAAGAAGACATACAAATCATAGAATCATAGAATCATAGACTCATAAAATGGCCTGGGTTGAAAAGGACCACAACGATCATCTAGTTTCAACCCCCCTGCTATGTGCAGGGTCACCAACCACTAGACCAGGCTGCCCAGAGCCACATCCAGCCTGGCCTTGAATGCCTCCAGGGATGGGGCATCCACAACCTCTCTGGGCAACCTGTTCCAGCGTGTCACCACCCTCTGCATGAAAAACTTTCTCCTAATATCTAACCTAAACCTCCCCTGTCTTAGTTTAAAACCATTCCCCTTTGTCCTGTCACTATCCAGCCTCGTAAACAGCTGTTCCCCCTCCTGTTTATATGCTCCCTTCAAGTACTGGAAGGCCACAATGAGGTCTACCCAGAGCCTTCTCTCTTCCAAGCTAAACAAGCCCAGTTCCCTCAGCCTTTCTTCATAGGAGAGGTGTTCCAGCCCTCTGATCATCATAGCGGCCCTCCTCTGGACCAGTTCCAAGAGCTCCATGTCCTTCCGGTACTGGGGCCCCCAGGCCTGGACACAATACTCCAGATGGGGCCTCACAAGAGCTGAGTAGAGGGGGACAATCACCTCCCTCTCTCTGCTGGCCACCCCTTTTTTAATGCAGTCCAGAACACAGTTGGCAGCCTGGGCTGCAAGCGCACACTGCTGGCTCATGTCCAGCTTCTTGGCCATCAGGACCCCCCAAGTCCTTATTCACAAGGCTGCTCTGAAGGGGTTCTTCTCCCAGTTTGTATATATACCTGAGAGTGCCCCGGCCCAAGTGCACCACCTTGCAATTGGCCTTATTGAACCTCATTAGGTTTTCATGGGCCCACTTCTCCAGCCTGTCCAGGTCTCTCTGGATGGCTTCCCTTCCTTCCAATGTATCAACAGCACCACTCAGCTTGGTGTCATCCGCAAACTTGCTGAGGGTGCACTCGATGACATTGTCTATGTCACTGATGAAGATCTTGAAGAGCACCAGTCCCAAGACCGACCCCTGAGGGACACCACTTGTGACCAGCCTCCACCCTGACACGGAACCACTGATCACAACCCTTTGGCTGTTTCCAGCCAGCCAATTCCTAATCCATCTAACAGTCCATCCTTCAAATCCATACCTCTCCAATTTAGAGAGAAGGATGTGGTGAGGGACTATGTCAAAGGCTTTTCAGAAGTCCAGGTAGATGACATCCATAGCCTTTCCCCATCAACCGATGTGTCAGTCCATCACAGAAGGCCACCAGATTGATCAGGTAAGATTTGCCCTTGGTGAAGCCAAATCTGAAAGTGTGTTGGAAACATCAGGGTAAAGCTGAAGTGATACAGTTCAAAGTGAAGAGGAAATTGAGTTGATGGGGTCTGGGGTCATATGACCTGTGGGGAAGTTTGCAGACGTACACTGCTCAGGAAAAAAAAAAAAAAAAAAAAAAAAAAAAAAAAAAAAGTAATTTGGGTTCATAAGTACATAAGCATATATTCAAGAAGATCACAATAGTGCAACCAGAAAAGAGAAGGCTGAAGCTAAGGATCGTATCTGAAGAAGCCGTTAGGAGAGTTAATCAGCCAAGCTGGGTTTCAGATGAAACCTGTCTAATGTGTTCAAACACTAACACTATGGGCACTGAATGCATTCAGAGATTCATTTCAAATGTTCAGTTAAACTGCAAATAAATTTGGGACTATTAACTCAATTTTTTAGTAGTTTACTTTGGAGGTCCTATCTTAGATTTTTAAAGGCATTTAAGTTGTTGTTATTTTAGGGAAAGTTAGGCAAAAGTACCTAATTTTCCACTGTGACATGAAATTCCATTAGCCTTTGTGGCATGAATCATGGAATTTGTGAGACATAAGTACAAAAAATCAGCTTGTTAAACTGGTGTATCTGGGCATATATGCACATACTACACTTGGACACTAATTCCCCATGTGATCCAGCAAATCATTGGCTAGTATATGAGGTTGTAGACTGCTATACAATGGATTGCTATGAGACAAGGAGATTGGCTAAAGAGCTAGCTTCCTTCACAGCAAAGAACTGAATTAGTTGTTGCTGGAGCTCCTTCTTGAACTGCTCTGAGAATTTCCTCATATTGCAATTTGTTGTTTAAAATTCTATGGAAAAATCTGGAAATTTCCAGAGGCTTCCAGAGGGTTTTTTTTTCTGCAATACAGACCAAATTAAACACAGAAAAGACACCACGTAGTTTACAGTAACAGCAATGGGACAGATCATGTCTGTGCTGGCGTGGTCGTGAAGGAGAACGAACCAAGTATTATGAGAACTTGAGAAATGAGCATAACAGCATGGGGAACTTGCACAATTCAGACACTGCTGCAAGGATGCTTGTAACATAGACTGCCCTCACCTTCTGGAAAGAGCATTGCGTTTAGAGCATTGGATTCCTTGTGTAAGTATTATTCTGTGTCAACTGCTCGGTAATTTAGGATTTTTTTAACAAATGTTCTGTGATTGTCTATACAGCAATTTCATTCTTTTTTCTTAACTTTTATCTTTTTCTTTTTTAAAAATTTTAAAGAAGCAAAAAAGATTTATGTACTTCTGTTTTCTTCTCAGTATAACAAACACGATAGTTGAAAAATACAGATTGCCTCACCACACAAATCCAAAATAAACTGGGATTTTTACCTTTCAACACTATTCCATTTGTTTCTCTCTTGTAAAAGGGATAGCTTGATATTATGCTCTTGTAACTGATTATGTTAGCATTGTCATATGAAATGATAAATAATGACTGTAATACTGATATTACTGCTATTAACTTTTCAAAATCAGATACTGTAAAAATGAAAACAATGTATTATAAGCTATTTCTGTAGGAATTAGCTGCTGAGTATTTCATACTCTACACCTATATTCATTCATTTTGAAGTGCTTCATCTCTGATGGAGCAATGAGATGAAGTATCCATAATGAATATAGCAATATTTTCAGCTTTTTTTTTTTTTTTTTAAAGTGTAAATTCTTAAGTCATTCCAATGCAATTACTCTGATGGTGACAGCAGTTTACTTTGAAAAGAACTAAGACCCTGAAGAGCAGATGATGACAATAATTTTGTCAAAATTCCTGGTCTACCTCTGCAGCTGTAGAAGATCCTCAGGCAAATATTCTTACTATTACAATATCATGGTAAATTGTTTAACAAGGAAAGATAAGATCTACATAAGATATCTGGATGTGTGACATCTTCCTCAGGGAACAGAATGTGTGAGGAGAATGCTTTATATTCCTCTCTCTGTCATAAGAGAGATCGTATTCAGTGGTTTGAAGAGTCTGCATGTCAGTCATATATGTATATCCCATTAAAGATATCAGCAATTAAAAATGTAAAAAGTGTTGAGGTTTTCATTATACAAAACCATTTTGACATCTCGAAATGTAAAAATTAATTTTTCTAAACTGTTAGTGCACTATTAATCTTCAAATGAATAAGCCAAGTAAAAAACAATGTATTTAATTTTATAGGGAGATAAGTATTAAATAGATTTAATACATTTGAATATTAATAAGAATTCAAAACTTTCTGCAGATGCTTTAGCAATGTATTAGAAAGGAAGAATATTGTGGCTAGTACTGTTTTGTAATTAGTTTAAGGATAAGGATTGTTTTACCATATGTATTTACTAATTTGATAATAATGCTAGGAATATTTTTATAGCTTATTTTTTAAATTTCTTTCTGTGTAGAAAATAAATATTTTTCGGTTTTCTAAATGTTCCCTTTCTAATCACTCCCTCTCCCCATTTACTAACTTATGAAATTTTCGCTTGGTATAGACTTTGAAATATTTTGCTTCAGAGTGAAAATATTCTCTGCTAATAATCATAATTCTATATCTTATTGTAAAAGAAAGTTTGCAAAAATTAGAGTATACTAGAGGAGCCATAGATAAAATTGAATTCCAACTTTTATTAACATTTTTATTAAAGTTTGAACATAATATCATGAAGAAATAAAAAATATTTCCCAAATGAAATGAAAACCTGGGAATATTTTGGTTTAGGTACAATTAAGTATTCTTGCAACAGAACTAGATACTTTATTAAATATTTTGTTTGTTTGTTTTTAATTCTAGTACAAATTCAATTAAAAAGAAGATCTAAAAATGAATCAATGTTTCAAAATGAAAAAAAAAAACAGTGCTGAAAAAACATTGAAAGAAATTTTTCATTCATTTTATTCTGTAAGTTTTTTCTTCATTAATTCAAATTATGACTTGAAATGGTATGGTTTTACAAGCCATCCATATATTCAGCAAAAGAGTTCAAAATTCTACATGGAAAATACAGTATTTTCTAATAATTAATGTTTCTCTCATGAATACCTTATTTACAAATTCATTTTGTAGCATCAAACATAGGATTAAATAAAAAACAAGTAAACATTCTAAAACATCTAAAACATCTAGGAAATAAAATCATTAAAAAATAAAATAAAATCCCGTGTCTTTCTTATCCCCGAAATTTTTGGCAGGGATCTAGTGAGAAAAATCCCTCCCACTGTAAAAGCAGGACAAGTCCAAAACCAACTTATAAAATTAAACAAGGGGAAATGGTTCCAAACAAAAGAGAAGGTTAGATTGGATATAAGGAAAAAGTTTTTTTTGTGACAAGGGTAGTGAAGCACTGGAGCAGGTTACCCAGAGAGGTGTTGGATGCCTTATCCCTGGAGACGTTCAACTTGAGGCTGGATCTGTGTATGGGGCAGGCCAGGGCATGTAAAGGTCAGGCTCAAGCAATGCCCTGAAAGTTGATGCCTCTCCTGGAAGAGCCCTGGACAATGCCCAATAAACCCATCGATCATGGGAAGGGGCCTGGTGTCACCTGGTGTTTGGTGTCTCAATCAGTCATGGGATTGAAGCCAACTATAATTCCACAAAGAGGCTGGGAGTGCACCATACTTTCTCTTTTTGTTTTCATGCTATAACTGTGGGCTGTGGGGGTGCCTTTTTTTTCTCCTGATGCTGCCTTCCTTTGTCTTGGCAGTCTGGATCTGGATCTGGACTCCCTTTCATTTCTCTTTCTGTTTTCCTTCCTGTCTTTCACTTACTTAAGGCTGTTCAGTAATGTAAGACTTATTCGAATTTCCTATAAAACCTCACTTCTTAGATAGGGAGAGCCAATGCATGTAGGATGAACCGTTTATTGAAATCTCCTTTTTCCTATTATGTATGGATCTTGAGTGTTGTTTCTCCTCAGTAATGGGCAGGAGGTGACACTGGGCTCTGAGTAACCTGATCTAGCAGCAGATCTTCTTGTTCATTGCAGGAGAGTTGGACTGGATGGTCATTAAGGGTCTCTTTCAACTCAAACTATTCTATGATTCTTTTATGTAAGTACCTGGGTTTTAAAAGCATGAAATTTTTTTATTTTTTTATTTTTTTAATAACAAATACCTCAGTTAGCATTTAACGCTTGGGTTGGATAATGCAGTAACATAAGGGCAAGATTTTGAAAAGATGTTATCATTTCAAAGCTCAGAAATTCTGGAATGAAAATGTGATTTTAAGCAACTTTGTCTTGTTTGTCAGCCAGTATATTCCTCAGGACAAATAATACTTCCTGGTTTGTGTTGTGCACTATTTTGTTATAATCTTACTCTATTAACCCTGTTTTAACCATTTACCCCTGTATTATGCCCTGTATTATGTATGTATGTATTATTTATTTATTTATAGTCTCCTGCTTATATTCTGGTGTTAACACATCTCATTATATTAACCCTGTCTGCTTAACACACTCACACACACCCACACAAAAAAAGAAGTACCAGCACATGAGTATAACAATCAATTTAGTTCAACTGAAGTTCTATCGAGGAAAAAGATGGCAGTTGAAAATGCTAATAAGACCTGAGCTGGTGTCTTCTCTAGGTTGAGCTGAAACATGAAACTGTGAGACATAAAGCTCTGAAATCCTTCAGTGACATGGCAGCATTATTAATAGGGGATGTATCAGAAGTACAAGCTGTAGCTCAGATGTAAGTTCACTAAATCCTGTCCCTGAGTAGAAAGCTGTCCAGAGTTATGCCATTTCCTTGGAGTTATATCTGATGGTTGGGTTGTTGCAAAGGGATAAATCTGAGGGAAAGTGTATCACTCAGATGATTTTTTGTTATTAAGAAAAAAAAAAAAGAAGCATAATCTGAATCCAGACTCAAAACTGCTCAAATGAGAATTAGGATATCCTTAAGGACTTTTTATCCAATATGTTTAAAGAAAATTCTTGTGTTAATGTGATTACAAATAAATGATTTAATGGTTTAGTTCAAGTGAGTGGACTAGTTTTTACAGAGATGCAGAAAAGAAATCAGTTGCAATGCAATAAATAACTGTGTTTATGTCTGAAATGACAGGTGGCCTGTGATTTTGTAATCACAATCTTGCTCTTTCTAATAAATGTGTCTAAAAATCTTACTGTACCTGAAAATCATACCACTTACCTTAAGCCCCCCTGGAATTCAGAAATAAATCATCTTCTTTAATATTTCCAACATCAAACTTCTAACTTT
The DNA here is from genome assembly GCA_016647715.1 of Pavo muticus. NCBI lineage: Eukaryota > Metazoa > Chordata > Aves > Galliformes > Phasianidae > Pavo > Pavo muticus. The sequence goes on from JACDJE010000447.1 coordinate 292,459, forward strand.
TTGATATTGTTTACATTCACAATAAATTGAGGATATAACTATTTGCAGATGCAAAATTATTTACAAGGTAGAAGATTGAATTGAAGATCTTTAAAGAACAAAGATGAACTTTTTTTTTTTTTGCGGCCTGTTATACTATCTGAAGAAAAAAAAAGATAAGTGGAAAAAGGTTAGAGATAACGATGATAAATGGTGTAAGATAAGATTGTATTATTGTTATTTTTGTTCTTAATAGCAATAGCATCACGTTTGCTGCCTTTTCACTCAATTTTTATGATTGTGATTATTATTGTTGCTCCCATTGTGGGTAGTTACAGTTCCTGAAGTACAAATCTTTCATCAAACATTTATTTGTACCCCACAGCACATTCAAATTCTCATTTCTTTAGTTCTTTCAAAATTGCACTGAACTGTTTAAAATTACTTCTCAAGACCAATACTGTCTATGTATTTTATTTATCTAGAGATATATTAACTTGGAATTAAATCTGAGGAGGCAAATATAAATAGGTAAGTCCATAACAATGAGCGCTTCCTTTTCTTATTTAATTAAAATGCAATGTAGTACTTTTCTTGCCTCAGGCAAAGATAAGGAAAATAAATTTCAGATCAATACTACACCTACATATTTGGATGATTTCCTCCTTTAGTTGCAGTAAATGGTAGAGAACTTCTTAGATTCACCTGATTTATTTCCCTAAGCACTTTATCTGCAGAAGAAAAAAAGTCAAGCAGTAATGCAGTGACCCTTAAAAATAACTTTTTTATTATTCTTATTTTAAATTAGCATAAATATTTAAAGATAGAACAGAAAGGTTTGGAAGATTTAACTATTTTTTTTTTCTTCTCTGTAGGGATAACTTAAACTTTGAGTGGAAGATGAGCATCAGTTTCAGAAGCTGATTTGCATTTAGATGAGTAATACTACCATCACAAGAATGCAGTAGGAGTAGTTGTTTGCCACTGACTTTTTCTTGAATCGTCAGCAAATTAAAGTAGATAGGCCTAACTCCTGGTGATTTTTTGAGCTGTAGTCTTAGAGTAGCTAGAAAACATAGCTCTCATGCTAGGGATGGTATTAATGTAACAGACTCTTGACTAACGAACTAGGTTGTCTTTGCAGTCAACAGACAGGCACATTTTACATTGTTCATATCTGAATTGTGATGAGATTTTGAAGGCAATGTATGTTGTCATTTCAAGGACTGCATCTATCTTTTCTAACTTTCAAAATGAATCCATATAGATTAGAATATACCTAAGGAGAGCCTCATGACCAGATATATCCACATAACTGAAATCACATTTTTATTCCTTGTAAACATGAAAATATACAATAGAAAGACAATAGCCTTTTTGAGGCTATTGCCTTAAAGGCACAAGTGATATAGAACTGATCATTTGAAGTTCTCAAGTTCTTTTTAAGTAGCTAATTACGCTTTCTTAAAAATATATATATATATTCTTTTAAGTACTGAAACATTATACAAACCTTTTGGTCAGTGGTTTAAAAGAACTCAGTAAAGATTTAAAAAAGGGTTTTGTAAAGGCTTGTGTAGCCTGGGAGGAATACAGGGCTATTGTCCATGCGTGTAGAGATAGGATTAGGAAAGCCAAGGCGCAGATGGAGCTGAACTTGGCGAGGGATGTGAAAGATAACAAGAAGGGGTTCTACAGGTACATAGGTAGAAGGAGACAGGCCATGGAGAGTGTTCTCCCTCTGATGAAAAGTAATGGGGAGCTGGCTTCCTCAGACATAGAAAAAGCTGAGGTACTCAATGAATGCTTTGTCTCAGTCTTCATAGGTGGTCAGGCTCCCAGTGTCTGCCAGGACCCTGAGCCTCTAGGTGAGGGTGTGGGGAGTGGTTTCTGTCCCACTGTAACGGTGGAACAAGTCCGAGTCCTCCTCATGAGATTGGATGTATATAAGTCCATGGGGACGGATGATATCCATCCTAGTGTTCTGAAAGAGATGGCTGATGTGGTTGCCGAGCCGCTCTCCATCGTATTTGAAAAATCATGGCTGTCTGATGAAGTCCCCGGTGACTGGAAAAAGGGAAACATTACCCTCATTTTTAAGAAAGGGAGAAAGGAAGACCCGGGGAACTACAGGCAGGTGAGCCTCACCTCTGTGCCTGGGAAGGTCATAGAGCAGATCCTCCTAGAAACTATGTTAAGGCACATACAAGATAAAGAGGTGATTCGAGACAATCAGCATGGATTCACCAAGGGCAGATCTTGCCTGATCAATCTGGTGGCCTTCTATGAAAGAGTGACGGCTTCAGTGGATGGGGGAAGGGCGATGGATGTCATCTACCTGGACTTCTGAAAAGCCTTTGACATGGTCCCTCACCACATCCTTCTCTCTAAATTGGAGAGGTGTGGATTTGAAGGATGGACTGTTAGATGGATTAGGAATTGGCTGGCGGGACACAGCCAAAGGGTTGTGATCAGTGGTTCTGTGTCAGGATGGAGGCTGGTCACAAGTGGTGTCCCTCAGGGGTCGGTCTTGGGACTGGTGCTCTTCAAGATCTTCATCAGTGACATAGACAATGTCATCGAGTGCACCCTCAGCAAGTTTGCGGATGACACCAAGCTGAGTGGTGCTGTTGATACATTGGAAGGAAGGGAAGCCATCCAGAGAGACCTGGACAGGCTGGAGAAGTGGGCCCATGAAAACCTAATGAGGTTCAATAAGGCCAATTGCAAGGTGGTGCACTTGGGCCGGGGCACTCTCAGGTATATATACAAACTGGGAGAAGAACCCCTTCAGAGCAGCCTTGTGAATAAGGACTTGGGGGGTCCTGATGGCCAAGAAGCTGGACATGAGCCAGCAGTGTGCGCTTGCAGCCCAGGCAGCCAACTGTGTTCTGGACTGCATTAAAAAAGGGGTGGCCAGCAGAGAGAGGGAGGTGATTGTCCCCCTCTACTCAGCTCTTGTGAGGCCCCATCTGGAGTATTGTGTCCAGGCCTGGGGGCCCCAGTACCGGAAGGACATGGAGCTCTTGGAACTGGTCCAGAGGAGGGCCGCTATGATGATCAGAGGGCTGGAACACCTCTCCTATGAAGAAAGGCTGAGGGAACTGGGCTTGTTTAGCTTGGAAGAGAGAAGGCTCTGGGTAGACCTCATTGTGGCCTTCCAGTACTTGAAGGGAGCATATAAACAGGAGGGGGAACAGCTGTTTACGAGGCTGGATAGTGACAGGACAAAGGGGAATGGTTTTAAACTAAGACAGGGGAGGTTTAGGTTAGATATTAGGAGAAAGTTTTTCATGCAGAGGGTGGTGACACGCTGGAACAGGTTGCCCAGAGAGGTTGTGGATGCCCCATCCCTGGAGGCATTCAAGGCCAGGCTGGATGTGGCTCTGGGCAGCCTGGTCTAGTGGTTGGTGACCCTGCACATAGCAGGGGGGTTGAAACTAGATGATCGTTGTGGTCCTTTTCAACCCAGGCCATTTTATGAGTCTATGATTCTATGATTCTATGATTCTATTATTCTATTATTTAAATTGTATATCTGTGTAACCTGCACCGTGCTTCATGTACTCTCCTCTGGACACCTGGGACTCAGAATGTCTTAATATCTTGACTGATAGCAGAATTTTGAATGTAGCTCCTGCCTCCTTATGTCTGCAGAAATCAAACCATACAGTAAGTACTCCCTCAGTAAAATTCACAAAAGAAACCTTTTCTGGCATAATTTTAAAAGTTAGTTTGGAAACTTGCTGTCAGAAGATCCTAAGCTAGCCAAACCACTTAGGGGGATTTGCCTAGGACTGTATTTAAATCAATCTCCTTCTAAAGGATAAAACAGTCAAATCAGGAAACACAGCAATTACAAGTCTTAAAAAGTACCTTTATATTTTTTGACCATTTCTACTTATATATTTTCTTTGAAACCTATGTTTTCTCTATACTTAAAGGCCAGGACATTCCTTAAGAATGTGAAAAAGGCAGATACACCCATGAATATATCTTCCTGTTGACACCAGGCAATGTTTAGTGTAAATAGAAACAAGAAACATACCTTTATCTCAATTAAATGACAATTAAGAAAATTCCTCCAGGTACTTAGGCAGACGTTCTGCAAGACTGTGCTCAATAGAATGTTGACAATCATTGTGGTGGCTGTTAGCTCTTTCGATTAAAATTCCTGGCTGCAAATGTGTTGGAGAAATGTTTGACTAAGATAGAGTCTGAATACAATTTATTTATTTATTTTACTATTATTATTTTTTTGTAAGCTTGGAGCTATGGGTTCAAAGACACGTTTAAATAGACCTGAAGATATATTTATAAATGATGCTAGCAGCTTTATAATCCTGAAAGTATTTAGGACCAAAGGTAAATCCTTGGATACTGTTTATGATTACTTAGAAAATGTCCTTGGGAAAACAAATTTCATTTATGACTGGACAGTGTTTTTACACAGACCATTAGCTTTCAGAATACTTACTTGTATTAGGTCAGAATCTGTATGACCATTTTCTGGATGAAGAAACTATCTGTTGAAAAAGAACAGCAAACATTTCTCTCTATGAAATCCAGACAAGGAACAAGTGGCAAAACTGGAGTGCAGGAAAGACAAAGCACCTTTCCTCCTTACTCTCTTACATTTACCTTTATAGAGGTTAAAGGAAGATTCTGTGTTTTTTGTATGTACTAAAACAATCAAACTCTATGTATTGCTTAATGAGTTCCACCACATTTTCTTAATTGGTTAGACACATATTTTGTAAATTTTATACAAGCATTTTCGGACTACTCCACAATATCTTGCGAGAGGAGGCTTCAAATATGTCCAGAAATAGTTATTTTCTCAGCCTCTCTTTTCTATAAACCTGACCTGCACAGACATTAACAATGTCTGCAGTAATCCTAAGTATGCTGAATTTTTTTGCATTTTTCACCATAGTGATATGGAACATGGACAACAATGTTTCATGTTATTTTCAGAGCAACAGTCCAGAAAGTGATAATGCAGCAAGCAGGGAAAAAAAAGAAGAAAAAAGATGTGGTCCTTCTAGTCTACAATAACAAACATGACAAGCAAGGGTAGTCATTCAATTTCATCTCTGCTATTAGATTCTATCTTAGGGCAAAAGGAGTTGTTTAGAGTAGTACAGCAAATTGTGAAACTGGTTTTTTTTTCAGTTTTGTTCTATTATAAGGCTTCCAAATTCCTAGTCAAGAACAAAGATATCCTCAAACTTTTTTTTATTATTGTCATTTCAACTGTTTCTTTCCAAGACCAAGGATACAATACGTTATTTATAACCAAACAAAATCAATTATTTCCCTCTTAACTTGCACATTTCTTTCTTTCTATTATCTTTTATTGAGTATTAACACATATATTTAATTTTTTTTTCTTCTTGTTAATCAACATAACACAAATCTTAATTAATTTACTGACTACTATCTCTGGCTACTCTTTCTCTGACACTGTTGGTTTTGCTCAAGTTTGTGCTATATACAAGTGTCCAAATGAAAAGCTTAATATCTCGCAGGCTGATAGTCCGCTCATATTTTTCCAAAACATTACCCATTATTCTGATGAAGAATTCCGTTTAGCCAATGACATTAATATAATCAATCTGCCTTAGGCAGTGCTTAACTTTTCTACTGCTTTCATCTAAGATTCTTCCCTTTCTCCTCTCCATTCTCCTCTTCCTTTCTTCCCTTCTTTCTCTCCTTCATTCTTCTCTCCTTTTTCTCCTCTTTTCTCCTCTCCTTTCTCCTCTCCTTTCTCCCCTCCTTTCTTCCCTCCTTTCGTCTCATTTTTTCTTGATCCTCTGAGTTTAGAACATTGTAATTGCTGCAATTTATTATATGTATTTATTATGTTTTCTTATTCAGCATGTCATTCTCTCTCAGGTAAATTTCTTAATTTGGTCTATTAGTCCCTATTTTAGCAAAACTGTGCAGATCTTCCAGTAGTGCTTTATTGTAAATTCTTACCTGTGCCTATTTTAGCCTTCCTTTTTAGCCCAAATAAATTAAAAAAAAGCAAAAAACAGTAGTACTTCAAATGCCTGTTCCAGTAAACTAACAGCGAAATTTGGGTAAAGAAAGAAAAAAGAATATTTTTGTTTTCTAAAGGCTTCAACAAATATCTGGAATAGTCGAGAATGACCACAGTCCACACATGATAATTCTGGAAAAATATCTTCACAGTAAGTATAAATCTATAAGTTAATCAAGAAGGAATGCTTCCATAAATCATTGGTCCAGGAGTAGACATGTTTTTGTTGTATTCAAAGTAGGATGTTGTCACTTGTACAAACCGTTGTGACTTCTATCAGTCACATTACAGAAAAGGTTGAGAGAACTTGATTTTACTGTTTTGTTTTGTTTTGTTTTCCCTGAAATATGTAGTGCTTTTCCTTGTGGAAGACGGAGGGAGAGAACTGAGGATTAAAAAAAAAAATAAAAAAAATATGAAGGTTGGGCAATTACTGTAACTACTGTAGCGTGTTATCCTATTGCTGCTAGGTATAAAATTTTGTGAGCTTTTGCTTCCAAAATGTCATGTCAGACAAGACCTGGATTACAGCTAGAATTTTTTAATCTTCAGAGTAGAGAAGTCCAACATTTTTATAATAGTATGTGAGCAGTGATACTCTATTGTCCATGACAATGCTACAGCTTTGCAGCTAAGTTTGGCACTAGCTGTATTTTGTATCTGACATTTGAAGTAGTGAGTCATTTAACTTTCTTCTTCAGGAGAAGATTATTAAAAATCTGTTTCTATGAGATTATATTTTTAGACAGCGTTTATATTCCATTTATATAGAAAGCAATTTGTAGCCTATATTCCTGTCATATTCACTGTTTTGCAGGAATTCCAACACTAAATAAGGGTAAATATGGCTAGTACTAGAGACAGAAACCTTCAAGGGCATCCCCAGTACTGCAGGATGTAGTAAGGGTTATGTATTTCATCTGAATCATTCACAGAGTGAGCTAGGGAATTTCATCACTGGAGACAAGTTTCACAGACTGTTGAAAACAACTTAAGGAATAAATGTTGATGACCGAAAATCAGTTGGCCATTGTAATAGGACTATTAGCCCTAATATATTGACTCAATTTTAAATCGCATGTTTACATTTTCTTTCCTTCCATGTTCTGCTCTGTAAATTTAAATATGGTGGGACAAATTTTATCACCAATTACTGAAATATAAACGGGAAAGAACATTTATTTTGGCAATTAAAAATATCCTGACAGAACTTGAGGAAAATAAAGCATATTATTTCTTCCTCTTCCTTTTTAGTGTTTTACAGGATGAGTATGGTAGGTTACAGAATATATCTTCCAACCCACCAAATTATAAAATTAGTTATGGAAATAAAAAATAATAATAATAATAATGCAGATTATAAGGTTTATTGCTTACTTGAAATCGCCAAAGCTCAGGAGTATTGGTTAAAATGTATCTGAGTTTGATAATACTTTTTTTAGATTGAAGTAGCTCAGGGATTAAAAAACAAAACAAAGCAAGACACTTAATAAAAGATGCACTCTCACTTTTCCTCCTGTTTTTTTTTTTTTCTCCTTTCCTTTCTTCAAATTTATTCTTTTAAAATTCCTATAAAATATAAATATTTTGAAGTACAGTCTAAAATCTTGTTACTCAGGACAAAGACCATTCGAAATCAAATGAATCACTACAAAGGATGAAAACACCCCAGAACAAACAGAACATGAGTATGGAGCATCAGAATATAGCAGACTATGCTGCCACCCTAAGGCTCTGTTGAATAAATTGGCAGCTTTTATACAACACTAATTTAACTTTCCAGGTGGAATGAAGATGTAGTTTGGTATTCCTTTTCCAGTAATCAGCTACGCTGATGTAATGGCATCAATAATTTTATTTATTTTTATTTTTATTTTTTAATCGTGAAGTAGCTTGTGGGTCTCTTGAAATAATCATTTTAAAAAAATGATTAAAAACACTTTGACATTTCTCTTTGACTCTTATCAGATAATGTTTTCATTATGGTGCAATCCACCTCAGGTTCAATATAGAGTTTTCAAATTAAATAACTTCCTCTTTTTACAATGTGAATTATAGAAACTGATAGCAACCTGATCTGAACTGGCTGTATCCTTTTGGCAACAATTAGGAATGTATATCTTAGTACTCTCATTTATATAGAATGATCGATCTGGATCCCACATGGTAACTTGAAAATGGTTCATCTCCTTATTTTTTAATGGGTGTTTTCTTGTCTACAACATATGCATGTGTAATTTGCCTAAGTGTGACATATGGCTTTCCATTTCTCATTTTTTCTGGAAGCTTATGTGGTGTAGGAAGATTTGGAAATCCTGCTCAATTCTTTCTTATGTCATTGAGTGATTGTGTGCTGCATTATTTGACAACCTCCTCTATCAGCTCATCAGCATAACCTGCAACATGCATAATAATTACAGCTTCATTTCAGGAAATACATGAGAAAGGGTCAAAAATGTGTCAATCTGTCTAACTTCTTTTTCCATCACATCTGTTTTACTTAGTAGTTGGACATAGTGAGACTGCCTTATAAAATAATAACGCATTTTTAAAACTGGGGTAATCATTTATGCTGTCATATTGCGTATGCATTGTTATTTTATAAACTGTCTTTTTGAGGATTTCCTTATTAAATGTGATATTTTAATAATATTATATGAAAATTAATATGATCATATTACCATATGCATACTTGACCAATTTCAAAATATGGAGAAAAATTCTGTGTAAAGTTTAGCATTATTTAATGAGCTACAGTTAGCATTCTTTTCTTTTCATACATGACTAACAGGTTTTTTAAGTTTGTTTTAGACATTGACTATATTACAAATGTATCACTAGACGGCTATATGTGAGCATAAACTTCAATCATCGTCTGGTGTATATAACAGTTGATTCTATAATATGTCTTCAGTAAATTTATTGACTTATTTATGAATATTAATTTAAAATAATTTATCCCCAGTAAAGGGATAATTGTGGTATTGCTATTTGATAAATGGTCATTAAACTTACATAAAATTTTACATATCTTCCATCTTTTTTGACATTACACTACTTTAAATATACAATAACCAGACACGTGTTCACAATATATGCACTGTATAATTAATATCTTTAAGTTTCGTGTTATCCTTACCATTAGTGTAAAATTTATTTGTGATTCAGTTGCCCAATAAATTTATGGAAGTGTTGAAGAAAGTATAAATGCGCTGGTTCTCTATATTTCTCCTGAAGCCTGTAAATTCACTTATTTTTCCTTTAGAGCATAAGAGTAAAGACTCACAGAAACAGGAAGAGCAAGCTGTACTTGTCTGTAACTCATGTAAACTAGTACATGCAAACACTCCTCAGAGATTTTCAGAATCTACAGGCTGCAGAGAGGGCAACATCTGAGCATATTTGAAATTAGAGCACTTTAAAACAAAAGTGCATTAAGGAGGAAAAATCTTTTTTTCAAAATAAAGCTCCTGTAAGAAAAGATGACTTTGCAATAGACTTGTCAGAACCATTTTATAAGAGGTGATCTGCTTTCAACCTGATAAGAAAGCTTATGTCAAGGATGTAGTCCAACTCGGTATTTTTGTCAAAAATTTCAGAGAAAAAAAAATAGTTTTAAAGAAAAACATATTTTCCATAATTTTGTTTAAACTGAGCACAAAAATGTTAAAAGTTACAGTGAGAAAGGTGATGAAAAACTGTCTTTATTAGGTTTGGTTTTGTATGAGTCAGATAGAAAAACAACCATTGATGGGTTGTATTTCTTCTTGAGGACAAGAAATGAAGTCAATGACAAATGATGTAAAAAACTATGTACTAAGGTTTGAATATCTATCATTTCTACACTTATTAAAATATAGTGATATGTCCCAGAAGTGTTAAATGGCGGTGAGAGTGAGCTGTGAATATGTATGTTTACATACAGCTAAATATTCTGAGTCGTACTGGTGACTAAATTCTGATATGCTTAGATTTTGTTCAGATAAACAAGCATATGAGAATGAAATCATCTAGTTCCAACTCCCCTGCCATGGGCATGGTTTCCAACTGCTAGATCAAGCACTGGATCAGATTGCCAAGGGCCTCATCCATCCAATTCTATACTGAACACCTCCGCAGATGGGGCATTCACAATCTCTCTGGGCAGCCCAGTCCAGCACTTCAACACTCTCTCAGTGAAATATTTCCCCTGGATGTCTAATCTAAATCTCCCCTCCTTTAGTTTAAAACCTTTTCCCCTTATCCTTTCACTATCTACCTGCATAAAATGTTGATTTATGTCCTGTTTATAATCTTCCTTTAAATATTTGAAGGCAATAATAAGGTTTCCCTGGGGCTCTTCTCCTTTCTTCATCAGAAGAGGTGTTCCAGCCCTCTGATCATCTTCATGGCCCTCCAATATATAGTTGATTTATTTTTTTGCTTGTGTTTGTGATCTGCTGGTAGCTACTAGTTGCTAGTAAAGATAAACCACTTGCAATAAACCCAGTAGGTACCTCTGGTAGTTTTCTAATCTTTAAAGTAAGCATTTAGTTTGATTCTTCCAGACTCTTTTTTGTTACAGTAAAATTTGAGGTTGTCATTCTTAATCAGTGATCCGAGTAAAAAACCCATTATGCCCAGAGTCAGACTGTTTTGTTTCTTTCCATCAGCATTTGTATCATTTGATCAATCCTACAATGAACAACTATCTGCTTACGACAGAGATGTTTGTTATAGTAAGCAGAAAACAATATTTAATGGTATGATTTGAAATCAGTAATATATGTTAATTTTTTTTCTCATGAAATCTTATTGAATTCCTTCATTTCTCATGAAACCATATTGAATTCCTTCTTGAGTTATATAGGATGAGAGCACATGTAATTTTTATTCTCTTAAGAAAGCAAAGATTTTTGGAATCAGTAATAGTAGAGCTGTAAATTGGACTAATGATAGCAATTGTACTGTATTTTGATTTATTGATAATATTTTAATGAGCCTAAGAATAAGTTTTTAACTCATTTAAATTATGTGTTTGTTATTGTCTGTAACAGGGTTTTCAGTGTAACAAATGAAGCTGTTATGCTAGGTATATTGAGTCCACAGATCAGAAATGTCATAAATTTATAAACAAACTTTATTGTCCAGGGTAATATACTGGCTCTATGTTCTCCATTTTTATTTAACATTTCATTGCACAAAAAAAAAAAAAAAAAAGTCAAGTTGTTTAACTACCTTAATCTCAAAAAACATATTTGTGCTGGTCCAACCTAACTCAAACCATCCAAAATTTCCTGTAACACTCAATATCATGTTCACAAGGGTTTTGGATCAAATTCTCCTTGCATCTCCACAGACTCACATTCATTTTGAGATTAACTGTGGAAATCCATAGTAAAATATTCATCTTTATGATAAAAATTCAAAAAACGCTTAAGGGCAAGAATTAAGGGAAAATTGGTAGCCAGGAATTTGTCAGCTTTATTCAAGCTTTGATGTATATCTCAAAAGATCCTGTCTTACTCTATATTAAAGTTAATCAGAAAATTAATATGCTGGTTAGTCCTGAGGCTCCAGAACAGGAATAACTAAACAGTGTCTTGCTTTCTCTAGGCACTATTTTTTTTTGAGGGGATTCACTAGCACTTTTCTGTTCTGCTCTTGTCTGAGAGCAGTATTCCAATATTCTTAAAACTTTGCTTCTGCAAGGCACTGAAAACTATTGCCACACTAGCCAATGTTAAAATCATAAAGGAATCAGACCTCACTCCCTCACAGCTGCCTCAGATTTAAAGGAATTTTCTTGATTTAAAGGGATTTGTGGCTTTCTGCTTAATTCCTCAGAAGAGATTTTGAGGAAGTCCCCCAGAATCTCAGCAAAGATTCAGTCAAGAGCGATCCAACTGCAACCGAAAGGGTAAATTTATTCTGGTTGGACTGTCAGAGCGTTATGGACAATGAGATGTACTCTTTTGCTGTTTGCGCACAACTTCTCATCAAATATTTGAAAGCACTTACAGAACCTCCACAATGTGCTTTCCCCATGACAAAGTTAAAGCCAAACGTTGATCCTCTAATTCAGAATAGAAATATGAGTGATTTTTTTTTTCTGCAATACCTTTAGTGGGTTGTTACCGGATAAGTATGTCAAATATCTCACACTGCTCTCTTTCTTTGCATAGTGCTATGAATAAGTAGTGTTATTATGCAGTGATATACTTACGGTGCTTTTATAAGCTTTTCAAAAACATTCTGTAAGTATGTAACATGATTTTGACAGAAAGCAGCACTATGGCTTGTTCAATTTTCTGTATCTCTCAAAGTTTTCTCACGTTAAAACAGACAAGAATATCCATCTTCTGTGTTCAGTACTGTACACGATTTTAACAAGAGTCTGTGCACATACTGCACATACAGTATAAGACAAGATTCCACAGAATAATCAGGAGTATGTTTTACAGAGAACCCTAATATGTCAATAGATATATAAGAGATTTCCAAAAGCACCTAAGCAGATTAGATACATAACTCCCATTGACTTTTGGATAGTCATGTATCTTTGGGAGCTGTGAAACTGAAAATATGACAAGACAGATGATGTTTGAATTACCAGGATTGGAGTGACATTTCTAATATAATATAAGAAAGCTGATCTGTATTGCTGGTGTGGGTAAAAGTTGACTGTGAAGAAGTGAAAATGCTGTGGAAAGACCGAAAACTGGTAAGATAATTAAATCTGTAAAGTGTAAGAGGCTAATCAAACTTCTTAATGCTATTTTAAATAAACTATGAGGAATAGTATGGCAACTGCATAATGCTAGGATACAGCACTCCAAGACTACCTCTTTTATCCAACATTATTTACTTCATGAAAGTTTATAGACAATGACAACAGAGAAAATTAAATCAAAAGCGGAAAGAGAAGCTCATGATAGGTAACACAAAATGACAATCTCATTTTACCATTGAGGAGCCAGCCCAAAACTATAGGCAAAAAAAGAGGGCTTGGTAAATGTCTGTGAGTATTTTGTGGTGTAGTAATTCAACATGCTATAGAAATCACAAGAGTAATATCTCAATAAAACAGCTCTACTAGAGCTTTTTGTTGTTGTTGAGATTCACAAAAGCATTCTATTAGCTCCCAAAATGTTCAGATACTCAAAGATTTTTCCTTTGTTTAAAATTTCTTCAATTTCAATTGAAACAAAAAAGATTTTCCACATGTAAAGCGAGTCCTGGATTAAACACCAGCAATTTTTTCACTGTTTTTTCACTTTTAAATATTAAACAACCCTATGCATTTGATATGGCTTGAAGGGTCTCAATATTTCAGTATTGTTTTTTAAAAACAAGTTAAACAGCAATCAAAACCTTCAGGTTTAAAGGTTTAATATGGGAGATACCAAAGATGTTATTTCCCAGAGAATACCAACTCCATATCTTTCTAGAAGTAGCAAGAAATTTTAAAACATTTATTTATTTGTGTGTTCATTTGTATAGAGAGAGAAGGACAGATAAATCTGTTTGAATACTACTTCAAATCTTTCCAACAGCATTTTTTTAAAAAGCTAACAAAACACATACAAATAGAACAAATCATACATGGTGAAACACTCAGTCCAGGAGAACTATGAAACTGCATCATATCGTGTTTATTAATTCCCCAGTCTATAAATTATATTGTCATTTTGACAAATGCATCTGTTACTTTTGCATAATAATTTAAATGAAAACCTAGACTCAAAATGAAAATAAAAATGGAATAAACATGGAGAGGCTTCTGACAAAGAAAACAGTGTTCAACCTGGTTTTAAAGGACAGCTCACCCTTTTTTCATAGAGTCTAATTTGTCAGAAAGGTCAAGGATACAGCTTTCAAATAGGATGTGGAAACTGATGGTTTATCCTCACCTCCCCATCTACATCACTAAAGGGCCCTATCATGGCTGAACTTTACCTAACTCACTAGCTATTGATATTGTGTGAGTAGCTGGGGATACATGGGAGAATGTAGGTACTCATGCTTCTCTTTCTTGAATGTCTTTCATGGCATAGTGCTGGAACATAAGCAGAAAAAAGATGGCAGGTAGACAACTGTATTATCTTCAAATAGAAGAATAATTGATGAATAATTACATCTTCCCCTCCAATTCTTTTTTATTTTTAATTAAAAAAAGAAAGTGAATTTTCTAAGTAAATTCATAGCGTTTTGATTACAGTCACTCATTAGAAATCAAGATTTCTGACTAATGCAGTCACTACTTCTACTATACAGTATCTAGCTATCTTTTATCTTCTGGCTAATTACCTATTTGTACTAGGTAGTTAGGTGTCCAAATAAATGTGCTTTCATACTTAGTGGTATCCCAACTTAGAGAAAGGTGTTTAATAGCTATTTAACAGTTTAGAGTTCAGACACTCTTTTCCAAGTAAAGATTCTGTCAGCAAAGACAGAAGTGAAAAAAATCTATAGGCTTTTCTTTACAGTTAATTGAGCATCTTTGAGATATTGTTTTGCTTTCTTGTTTTTGTCTCAGAAAAATCAATATAATTCCATGATAAAAAGCTGATCATTTGTATATGTTTTACTTGTGCTCCTCCCTTCCATTCTTCTGTATGAAATAGAACCAAATTTTTTGTTATCCATTTTAGGTCTTCAGAATAGCTCTCTGATACAACAATTAATAGTCAATTTAAAGATAAATATCAGGTTTTATCCAATTCTGGCTAGAATCATTGATTTAATTTCCTAGTGACAGAAGAATTAAGTAATAGGCCCTAAGTAGAAATGTAAGCAACCATGTGAAACCATGTGCCAAATCGATATTTCACCAGCTCTGATAACTTGTTAGGATGACAGCCCTGGAATGTCACAGAGCTGAATGATAAATCTTCAGTCTGTTTCTTTTCTAGTTTCTCTTTAAAATTATTTTTCTATTGCAAAATTAATTGGCATTTTACGTTGGCAACCACTGTCCTTTTTAGTAATATCTAAAATAAAGAAGCTCACAATGTTACTAAATGCTGTGAAAAAGTAAAGCGAATCATATTGCAAAATAAACAAGCAGCTTAAGGGGCCTTGAATTCATTTCTTATAAGACTTATCCAACTATGACTATTCATTTAATCTCATTCATGCCAGGATGCAAAACTTGAGTAGTACATAGGCCTACAGACAAGGAGAATTTCACAAAAAAAGGAGTAAATTGTAAAAGTGGGTTTGGAAGTGCAGGCCTAAAAGCATAAAATTTGAAGAGTAGCGGAATAAATATATCTGAAGACTGAATAAGCTTTAGGCTGCCATGAGGATTCTGGAGAAGAAAGCTAGAAATGAAAATTAGTCATGAATTTTATGTAATATAGGGTCACATAGTTTTTCAAGTGATTTAAAAGGGACAGTAAGATTTTAATAAGAAAAACAACGTCAGTTATACACATAGGTTAGATTTTATTATTTAAATTAAAAGAGAAATTATTGAAATAAAAGATGTCACAGATCTGTGGTTATATTTTCTCTTATACTCAGTGGCAGTTTTATACCTGATTTCATAAGGACCAAAAAATCCTACCTTATGAACTTCCTAAAAAAATATCACTGATCTAATGCAGCCTTAACAGAAATTGGCATTCTTTTCCCATCCTTTCAGTGTTTTAAATGCAGACAGAACTGTAGAGATTTCAGCTGGTAACATGCAACTCATATATACTTCATCACCCTCCCTTACTCTATATTTGTTCCAGAAAGTAACTATTGAGTAGCATTCCATTTCTTGAGCCTAACCAAATGATGCAGGCTTTACAAATAGTCTTGAATACCAAACAAGCTTGGAATATTCCCAAGTTTCAGTGATGTAGCTCTATTCTGACCCCGAGTTCTTAAAATAGGTTATGTATAAGTAGATTATAACAAAGAGAAAAAACTACCTAGAATATAATAAGAAGTGTAACTCCTGGCAGCACCAAGAATCAGGATCATCACTCTGAAAAGGACTTGCTAA
This sequence comes from Pavo muticus, assembly GCA_016647715.1. Classification (NCBI taxonomy): domain Eukaryota; kingdom Metazoa; phylum Chordata; class Aves; order Galliformes; family Phasianidae; genus Pavo; species Pavo muticus. The sequence continues at coordinate 308,463 of JACDJE010000447.1, forward strand.
GCTGTGAATGAAAGCAATATACCTTGCAGAACCTTGTTGCTCTTGTTTTTCTTTTCTATACTTATATTACTAGTGAGTTTCTGCTATGCGCTATTTGTTTGTGGTCAAATGCATGCTTCTGCATGCTAATTAAGGTAAGAGTTTTAAAATTTACACTCTCAGGTAGAGAAATAAGGTAGATAGACCATAAAAAAGATATGAACATTTCCTGAAGCATATCTGTCTTTGCACTCATTTGCAGGTCTACAAGAAGATTTGTGTAAGGAGAGCACATATTTGTACTGCTGCAGAAGAAACCAGAGACTGGGACTGTGAGGATCTCACTAAATTGGACTGTGTGCATCTCACTAAATTTTAATTGCTAACTGTGCATCTTTGATGCCTTGCCAAAGAAGACCCACCCCTTAAAAATAAATAAATAAGCAAAAACAACAGAAAAACCCATTACATCAACAAACAAATTAACTAAAGAAGTATGAGTTACTCTGACACTGAATCTCTAGAAGGTCATGACATTTTCATTGGTGAGGAAAATATTAACCTTGTAATATAGTGGTCAGGTCTTTTTAATAATAAAAGTAAAAATCCCTCTGTGATTTAAAAAATACATCATAACAAATAAGAAAATATACCTGGTACATCCAAAATATGCAAAACAATTTGATACTTTAATTCCTTCTTCAGTCAGATATGACTGTATAAGACTTTTCTGTATAAGATTTTTCCCTGAATATTAGAAAAGTTTAAGATTTGAAAAAAAAAAAAAAAAAAACTCATTTATAATGAGTTAGGTAATTCTAAATAAACATAAAATAATTCAAAATGTGATCAAATAACTGGAGACTTAACCTTACTAAAAGTTCAAACTTTGCCTTCAGAAACATGAACTTTGAAAGAATACTCATGGGCAGATTTTAGGCCCTGATGTACAGAGTACAAATTTAGCAAATATATTATTGAAGCTATGGCTCTGTAAATAGATTTCAAAGTCATGTGTGTTAACCATACTGCACAGGGAATAGGCCTTTGTGAAAGAACTCAAGAGGATTGAAAGTAATTCGCTGTTGGAGGTAATAGTAGTCCTGAGGATTTGTAACAGTTTAAGGCTACATGACTGAAATAATTTATTAACATATAGCTCGTGGTAACATTGACGGAAGTAATTTGAGTGTGGAATTATATGGAGAGTTTCTCGTGCTCTGATATTGAAGTTACTCAATTTTTCATTACAACCTGCCATTTTCATTTGTGTATAACATTGTCAGGCTTCAAAAAATGCAGCTGTTTGATACCTAGTTTAAAATTAGATTTTTTTCAGAGTTCAGCAAAACTGCAAAAGATTTTATTTTATTTTTTTGTAATGCTTTGAGGAGCAAGGTTAGCAACAGATGCAGTAGATCTGGTTGATTTGGTTTTTCTCACCATCCCCAGTAATCCATAGAAAAAAATATGCTTTGGGAAGAATACCAGAATTAGCAAGAAAGGATATGGGGCCCAAATGGTGCCTTTCTAGAAATTCTTTCCCATTTAGCTTTACTTGAACAACTGAGGGGGAGGGAAAAAAAAAAAAAAGGAACAGACAGTTGCTTTTGACTTTTGAGTATAGCAAGTGTTTGAAGTGCTCCAATATTTATTTCTGACGTATGTGTTCAGTTTCCTCATCAACCTGGGAGGACCTAGGTCCTGGGATCTGTTTAAAGCCAATGAGCATAAATGAATACTTGCATTGGAAACTCTCCCTTTTTTTTTTTAAATGTTTTTCTGCTCTGCTGTGTAGGTCACTCAAGGAATGGACGTTTACAAATATCAGTCCCCAGTTTAAGGCCTGGTTATATAGTTCAGCAAATTATACTTTTTTTTTCATATAAAATGCAAAAGGTAGTCAGTGAAGCCTAGATATATTTCATGGCTCTTGCCAGAGCAGCAGCAAGCTGGTGATCAGCCCTCCCTGGTAATGGGAAAAGAGAATGTTGATTTCATCCTGTGTAAGTAAATCCTGTGATCATTAGAAAGACATTGAATAAAAAGGAAATAGAAAGCTGTATTTCTATACATACCATAAAATAATAGAATGACTTGAAAGGGACTTTAAAGCTCACCTAGTTCCAGCCTCTCTGCTGTGGGTAGGGTTACCATCCACAAGATCAAGCAGTTTAGGGCCCCATGCAACCTGGCCTTGAATGCCTCCAGGAACAGGAAGTCCACACCTTCTCGGGGCAACATGCTACAGTGTCTCACCACCCTCTTGAGTAAAGAATTTCCTCCTAACATCTCATATTAATCTCCCCTTTAAAAAAAAAATGCCTGAACATTTGCTGTAAGATCTCATCAAGATGAAGAAATATAAGGAAAGGGTTTTTATTACAGTTGTAGATATTACTAAAACTTCTTTTAACTATTTGTTCTGCAGTTACTGAGAGGCCTAGGTTATCTTTGCCTGCTCTATAATATGACTATTTAATATTTTTTTATTTTATTGGAAGTTTTGAAACAAGTCAGAGAGTATCTCTTCACAGTCATAACACTGTCTAACATACTGCACAGGTAAAACCTGCGTTCATGTTCACTATTTCATATTATTTTGCTGGAAACATGATGTCACATTTAAGAAGTATCAGGTATCAAGTTGCCTGTCAGTCCACTGCTGCTTGGACATCTTCCCCTTCTTGTCATCTCACATCTTTGTAAGAACTGGATTAGGAGAAAAATGTCTACTGTACTTATGCCATAAGCTTTATTATTACTTTTAATACTGCAAGAATTATATTTTAAAATATACTTTTTATTTATCCTGAAATTATTTTATTTTTGAAAAAATTGATAGGTATTGTGACAGAAAAATTGTAATATTACTTTATTATAGCTCAGTTATTTCACACAAAAAATAAAATGTCATGAACTGCTAGTCATGTTAGTTTACAGAATCAGTGTATTTCAAGTATCTTCCAGGTTCATGTAGTAATAATGTATTTCACTGTATTCTAGCACCTGAAAGTTCCATCTCTACATCATCTGTGAAAAGATAAAAATGCCTCCAGCTAATGCTGCAGTCACTGTACAGCTGAATTATGAATTTTGCTTTTATACACAAAAGCTGCTAACATTTCTTATGTGAATATTGGCCAAAAAACTAAATAAGAACTCAAGTTTCACCCAGGTTCACTAATAAAGGAACAAAGTAGGGAGACAAATGGAAAAACCTTTGGTCAGGAATGTGTACTACTGAGGGATTTCAAATTACCCACTGGCAGTTTGCAAAATAACACACCCTTGAGAATGTAAGTAAGGTCCTTGCCATTTTTTTCCATTTGTCAGTATAATGGAGGTACAAATTTGTAGTATAATATTATCCATAAATACTTTTAAATCAACAATGCAGTCTAGAGGGAGAGCAGTTACATCTTCAGAGTTTAGTCCCAAATGTGGATGCCATTGCTTACTGCATGGAGCTATTCTTAATTCCACACAATGAAAATAGAAAAATCATTTCTGAATTGAATTTTTAAGATGCACATAAGCAGCGAAAAATGTGACTCCTTGGAGACACTATATTTGGTAGGTCAGAGTGCAGGAATTCCACTAAAATACATAGGCTGCTCTGAAAGTAATGCCTCATATTTATTCCCATGGAAACTACAAGAGATAGAACAAGCACAAAAACACTATTTGATAGAGCAAATTCTCAGCTGCAAAAAGCTATTTTTCAACATAGTCACTACCATAAGCTTTTCATTTTTGTCAGCAATGAACAAGAGCCTTCATGAAACGCTTGAGAATATTTGCACCATCAGAGGTGACCCACTGTTACGCAGCTGCTATGTTGTTGTTGAAATGCAGCACCCATCATCTCACTGTGCTCACATCCACTGTTTGGTCTCCACAAATGTTCAGCAACCATCAATGAATATCAGTGGATGTAATTTTTTCTGAATGGAGGAATTCAATGACACACCTTTGCTTCATATGCACTTCCATGTCAGATACCATTTTGTCAGACTGCCCCCCTGCAGCCATCTGTCACACAGCAACAAAATATAGTGGAATACTGGTGGGAAGGTTCATCCTCTACTGTCATCCCACCAACATCTGCCTCTGACATTGTGGGTCAATATGATAAACTAAGAGGCATTACTTTTGGAGAAGCCCTCATACATTTTTTTTTTTATTATTTTGATGAGGATCTTTAAATAAATTGAAATAAATATAGATGGTGTTATGTAGTATGACTTCTTCTATGGATCTTCAGGATTTTGTGCAATGACTATTTGTCTGAAATAAAACATATAAATAAGGGATTGAGTTCTAGGTCTTCTACCTCCCATGAAAGCTTTCTCCATTTTAGCTAAAGAAAGTGCTGGTTCTCATACTTTTTCTCAGTTTTGGTTCAAGGAACTTACCTTTCAAGAGTGGAATACCTTTAAAGAAAGAGTGATATAATCCTCATATGCATCCTTGTCTACAGCCTGATGATTGTACCACATCTCTGGGAAGCAGCAGACCTGTCTTCAAATCTCGTCAGACTGAAGTAAGAACAAAATCAAATCTTCCGTCTCTCAGAAAACTGCTCTAACCACACTGCTATTATGAAAATAAGCTGGTGACAGTAGTGGCATTTGGAAAGAAAGCAGCAGGCACTGCGGTATTGTGTGAAATGCCTGACCTTGATACCATGTGTTAAGGATTATCTGAAAAATAAAGTGGGGTCAAGCTCATGCAGGGACAGAAATGTGTTAATTTCTGAATTCATCAGGCACAAACATTTGTATGAGAGCACATACTTTAGCAGTTACAATTTTGAGGGTCCTATGGCCGTATTCTGAATGTAAATTCTCAAATATTTAGGGACTGCTTAAAATTAAGGTTAAAAAAACTACAAAAAAAAAAAGTTATAAAATTTAGATGTCATTAACACTAAGTGGACATTTGAATTTTCAAGATGACAACTTTTGATGTAGACTGCTGTATTTTAACAGTCTAATTTAGTGGTCTACATATATTTTGGGGGAGGTGGGGAAAGGATACAACTGGAGTAACATCTGTTGAATTATTTTAGTCTGAAAACAGATTCAAATTAGTTGCAAAATTATTTCCTGAAATTAACTAAACTGTTAGATTTCATAATCTAGCTTGCAATTTGATGAACTAAACTATTTCTGTGCATTTTATTAATTTGATTAAAGTTTTTAATCAAGGAAATATTCACCTAAATAAACATATAAGTACAATTAATTAAACTAATTACAGGTAGAACAATTTAATTGGTTCACAGGAAAGACTAAGACACTAAATGACTATTGAGACACTAAATGACTATCAAACATCAAAACCTTCAAATAGAGCAAGTAATCACTGAATTCCAGGTTATATAAATATATGAGATTAGATTGGTCTATACTAAAATTGCATCAGGAGATAACTTAGGTTAGATGTTAGGAAGAAATTCGTTACTCAGAGGATTGTGAGGCATTGAAACAGGTTGCTGTCTCACTCCAATTTATAGGAGGGAGAGGAGGTTCTTTTTGATATATGTATACCTGACGGCGAGATTAAGGAACAACAGTTCAAATGGTGGTCCAACCAGTTTATTACAAATCTTAATCAGGGAGATGGGGAAGGGGAGGACGGACACTATTACGAATTAGGGTGATGGGGAAGGGAAGAAGGGCGATAGAAAAGATAGGAAATACGAGCAAGGAGTTTTTATAGGAAGCAAGAGGGAGATAGTCACCACCATGTGTCCAGCGTGGTTTGTAGTTCAGTCACTGATCTTCAGTAGTGGTGGGTAATCGGGTGTTGTTGTTCCATTGACAACGATGGTGACCGTGGCAACATTTTCCAATGGCAGCACAAACTTATTTATAAGACCAAAGTTGTTGAGTCAGCTCATTTTGGAGTGACAGCTTCTGACTTTTGGATCTCAGCAGGAACTCTTTTTGTTCCCATCTTCTGGGCCTTGCCAGCAGATAAGAAGGAGCACAGAGGCGCCAACTTGTATATTGCCTTCACAGGATACAATGGTATCATCCCCCAGTCTCCCATAGAAAGCTGGAGTTATTTGGTCACAGGCCAGATCTTCTGCCAGTAAACAGTCCTGAGCACTCTCTTCCAAAGGTAAACAGCTCCAAAGAAATGCTTTCAAATGTAAAATTTTCCACACAGTGATGTTGATTGCCACACATCAACATCCACCTCTCATCTCCTAGATAAGTCAGAGTCTTATCACCTCAGAAAGCAAGCTTAGAGCCAAAAAAAAAAAAAAAAAAGGATTCATACAGTTCCTCAGAGAAACTCTGGGTGCCCCATCCTTGGAGATGATCAAGACCAGATTGGATGGGGCCCTGGGCAGCCTGAGCTGGTGGCTGGCAGTCCTGCCCAAAGCAAGGGGCTGAGACTGGGTAGGCTTTAAGGTTCCTTCCAACCCAAGCCATTCTATTAATGTGAGATTCTACGAAATCTGAGATTCTCCAGTTTATCTCATTATGACTTGGCTCAAGGGAGCAGAATACTCTTCCCTTTTGAGCTTAAGTCTGATCCTAAGCAGAGAAGTTTGTCCTCAGGCTCCAGCTCCCTTGGGTATCTTTAAATGTTGTCTTCCTTCTCTTAAGCATTTATTAGCTCTATCTACTGTTTTATGTGTCAGTTTGCCAGCATAAGCTACCAATGGCTTCGTGGTTGGGCAGCCCCAGGCTAATCTACAATTACCATGGTATTTTTCATTACTCCCTTCCTTTCACCAAAAACTTCACCAAAAAGAAAAGAAAATTACCTTTGTTATTCAGCTCCTATGACATTAATCTAGTTAGTTTGAGCAAGATAGCTGTAGTCCTTCACTTTGGCAGTGCCCTCAGGTTAGTTACAGCTAAGGGCACTGCTGTTCTGACAGATTCCTTATTCTGTTATAACAAAACCAGATTTAACCATGCCTGGTTTAGAAAGTGGAATACAGTCTATCTATCCTTTGAGAGGTAGGCTTTTTTTAGCAGAATGTACACATGCTCTGGGGAAACAGTATCATAAATTGCAAAATGATAGCTCGTTTTATCAGCAGTCCCCGGAAATAGATGACTAGACAATACTTAAATGAACGTGGATGGCAAAAATCTTTTCATGCATGCTACTTCCTGCTGTGCGCCAGGAAAATCCAAAATCATAGCTTATCCTCTCTATTTCCCAGGAAAACTAATTATTCAGTGCTTGAATGCACCCTTTTTGACAGAAAAAAAAAAAATGCATTCCTTTTCTCCATTTTACACGTGTTGTTTTTTTTTTCCTGCCATCATTTTCAAATTCAGACTCAATAAACTTGGAAGATATTTATGCCAGCAAAGTCAAGGTTTGGACCTACATTCTTTATGCTTGAACAGAGTTAGAGATCAATTTCAAACTAATTCAAATAAACTTCTTAAAAAAATAGAAATAAAATAATTCTGAAATGTTCAAATTTAGATATCACAAAAGGTACTATCTCTGTTTCTTACTATTGTATTAGATCTTTAATTATCCTCTGTTTATTAAGAAGTTATTAAATACTTGCAAAATCAATTAATTTAAATATTTCTATTAATTTAAATAAATTACTATGAATATTTTAATATTTGGATTAATTCTTACATTAGAACTGATTAAACTATCAAAGAACATTGGTATACTAAGCATTTTCCTAATCAAATAACAAAGAAGTGAAAGCTACATTTAAATTTACTACATCTAAACCAAGATATAAGGTATTTTCACCATTTAAAGAACCAAGTAAGTTTTCATAGGGAAATAGAAACATTAATTTTTCATGACAAGTACTTCTTGGAAATTATTTTATAAAATAGATGGTTTTGACGTGAAAAGATGAAAAATTTCAAGTATTTATGAAAGCAAGGACTTCTAGACTTCTTGTTTAGAGACTTCCATCTCTCATATTTACTATAATAAGCAAAATTAAATAAATATGGCACAAGAATCTTACAGTTTCTATTTCATCAGCTGATTTTTAGTCTTGGTAGGTACTGTCTTGCTCCAATTTATAGGAGGGAGATGAGGTTCTTTTAATGTATCTATACCCGACGTGAGATTAAGAACCAACGGTTCAAATGTTGGTCCAACCAGTTTATTACAAATCCTAGTTGCTTAGGGATATGGGGAAGGGAAGATGGGCGATAGAAAAGAGATAGGAAATAAGCAAGGAGTCTTCATAGAAAGCAAGAGAGAGATAGTCACCACCGTGGGTCCAGCGAGGTTCATAGCAGGTCCGTTGTTCTCAGGAACTCGTCTGGTCACCGCGAGGGATGGGAGGAAGCCAGGAAGCTTCGCAGCAAGCAGGCCGCAGGGGGGGGTTCTTCCAAAGAGGTTTTTCCCCTCAGGGAATTCTCCGTCAAAGGTTTCTTTGGGAGTTCTCCTCCAAAATCCTTAGTTTAGTGAGGGCCTTTTTATCCCCCATTTCTCTGGGGTTTTTTTTCTTCTTTCTGTTAGTGTGACATACCTGGCCCAACAGATAAGACAACAGGGAGTGGTGCCCTAGTTGCCACACACAAGCATTATCACCTTTTGCAGTGGTCAGCTCCTTCAAGCCACACCCCTGAAAAAGACTGCTTGTCCCGCTTCTGCTTGTCTTTACAATCATGAGCAGAGGTACTGTGGCACGGTGGCACCTACCACTCGCCCCCCTAGATAATTTGCAATTGTCAGTTAGAGTCTTATCTCCAGAAAGGCCTCACGAAGCAAGCTTTGAGACAAAAGAGAAAAACAGTCTTGTCTCTCACAGGTACTTGCAGTTTACATTTAAAAACTCTCAGTAAATACTTAACATGAAATGTCAGCATAAATAATGCAAACGTATGTGCATTAAATACTGTATTACTGAAGTTCTCTAATAATTTGAAAAATCTGTACAAATAAAGTTCATGAATACTCTTTGATATTTTGAGTTTTTCATTATATCTCTATGCCATATCCAAACTCTCCACACACAACAGAGTTGGTTTGAATTTTGTATCAGATTTCTTATTTTAACCTCCACGTTGCACAAGGGAGGGTTAAACAGACAGTTGATGAACCTACTAAAACAAACCGGAAAAATAAGAAGCTTAGAATCTCTGCGCAAAAAAAAAAGTCATCCAAACACAGTTTATCCCCAAAAAGGTTGGTTAAAAGACTGTCAGCAAAAGACCACTCAGGCTTTTTAGTAGTAGTAGAAATAGTAATAGTAGTAATAATTTCCAGATGTTAGCTATCACCATTCATTTGAATATAAGAAAGGAAAAAACAGCTCTTTAGAGATATTTGACAAGCACAAACTACAATTAAGAATGCATATAAATATATGGCAAGGAAGTGAAAGTAGATTTTGATTTTAGGAGTATTTTATTTTAGGACTCTTGAAACATATCTACTTCCAATATCTTTAAGATGTGGTATCAGGGGTCTGGGAAGGGTGAGCATTAACTACCAGCAAGAATATGGCACATTCTGTGATTCTGATAACCTGTGTCTCCTAGGATATTTCTTTTATATATTTCTTTTTCATGGAAGAGGAACAAAGAATCAGAAGATGCCCATAGGAAGTTTTTGATTTCAAAAACAACATTGCTGTGACTTAACTGAAAGCTGCTACAAGGAGCAAAACGTGACCAACCAAAGGAAGGTGAGTATGTCTGCAAAAGAATTCTTTTAGGAAGGGGAAACCTAACAAACAAACACCGATGTACATTATGAACTGTGTCTAAATCTCTCTTTATTGGAAGGATTTTGAATCTGCTTTATGGAATAAGTATTAATCATTAGTTTCATTTTGGAAAGGTAATGAAATATTTCCACTTATATAAACACTTAACAGTATCTTATGTAATTCTGTAATGGATAATATAATAGATGCTGCCATCCTTTGCCATGTATAATAAATATCAAGGACAGAACTTGTTTCAGCACAACCTAAGATAAAATTCTGCCCTCAGCCTGAAGTATAGTGTCCTGTATATTTATATACCCCAATCAAATTACCAACAAAACACACACTTCAGTGACATATTCTTATTTTCCTCTAAACATCCAGTGATTTTTTTCTACATTCACTTTTTACAAAAAAAGAGTACTCATCCCTATAAACACAGTTTCATTTCAGAATAAGAAACATGAAATGTAAGCAATTTGCTTATCGCTACCAACATGTAAAAGCACTGAGTTTTAACTTTTTTGTCAATTGTCCTTCCCCTGATACATATCTAAATTATTATAAGATCAATTCTCACTCTGAATTCAGGTTGACAATTAACTTTCTATCCAGTAATAGAAGAGAGCAGTTATCTTTTAAGTACAACTCTTTTGGTGATATAAGTAATGAGAAATTTAGGTGGCAAATTTTGGTAACACAGAACACTAAATTATTGCAGTGTGCCTTAACCAGCAAACCCTTGGTGAAGATGGGATGTCGTTTGCTTTCATTTGTCTACCTAAAAATGTGCCACTGTGAAGAGTACAAGATCTAAAAGAGTAGAGAGTGAAAAATTGTTTTAGTAATCTAGTAAGGCTGCTCACTTCCTCCTTCTCTTTCCATCATCTGAACTTGGACTTGAATATTCCCAATACTCTCCTCTACCTGCTCTCAATTAAAAGAAAATTATGACTATGATACAATGCCTTGTTGCAAATGTCATAGTACTATATGATTTCAACAGGTCTGAATTTTTTAACAGCTTAGAAGCTCTGCAGAACAATTTCCTTTTTGCATTTCATCACTATCTTAATGGAGGAACAGCAGTAAGCTTGCGAATTAAAGCTTGCTAGATCAGGGAGTTTCTGCACAAGAACTCAAATCTCTAGTGAATGGCTTGCTGCAGCTCTACAAATCATTCTGTCAATGCAAATTGTGCTGTTAAAATACACATTTGAAACAATGCTACTCAAATAGGTAATATGAAGGTAATTGAAAACCCAAAGTGCATACAAATAACTAGAAAAAGTGAGCAGTGAGGAAATAAAGAACTAAATGAAAATGCAATGAAATGTAAATAAACAATACTGTAAAAAGAATATATAACATTTACTTTAAAAATCAGGTGAAAATAAACCCCATACTTTGCTACTTAACTCTTCATCTATTCTGCACACAGTGCTATCTACTGAGGTGTGATGGAGAATTATGGTGAAAAAATAAAGAAAACTTTATGCCTCATAGGTTTCCCACTGAAATGCAATAAGAAATGTGTAATCTTCTGCAAATGCCCAGAAGACATCCAGCTAGGAGCTCTTCATCTCATTAATGTTATCATTGGTTTCCACAGGAGGTTGCAATTAAAAGAAAAGATAGAGGTCAGTGGCAAATTCTAATCTTATAAGTTTTCTTTTTTTAAATCAAGGAGGTAAACACTTCAGCAGTGTACAGCAGCATGCAGAAATACTAAATGAGTATTTAACTTTTATAAATACTGATACAGGTAAGGTGGTATCAAATCAATAAGATTTATCTGTTCAAGTATTTATCAAAGTATGCTGCATAAGTAGATACACATGCATACATCTGGCACTCATCATAAATGCTAAATGAGAATAAACTTGAATTATTTATCTTTTTCCCCCAACTATAAATCTATGTATTAATAAGGAGGATAGGTTAATACTAAGATGAGCTTAAGACATTCATAGCTTTAAGATTACAGAAGATATCTAGTTCAGCTCTCTACAAACTTAAGCTTTTAGGTATGAAAAAGATGCTAATTAAAGGTTCTGTTGAATAGATCTGTTCCATTAAACACCTAGGCCAGCATTTTGGGGTTGGACTTGATGATCTTGAAGGTCTTTTCCAACCTGAGCAATTCTGTGATTCTAATAATCTTGAAACACAGATGATGATCAAGAAAGCAGAAAAAGCAAACATACAGACACCAATTCAGTACACACTACCCACTCCTTGCATAGGCTTTCCACATAAATTCTTGTCCATGGCCTAGTCCAGGAGGTTGTTGATTCCTTACCTTGTCTCAGCTAGAGGTCACTAAGGTCCTCTCTGGTAAAAAAGCACCTTTCACCTTTTGTAAGCAGAGACAGTAAAAATAACCAATAACAACTGTTCAAATAAGTTGTTTCTAATATGTTATAAACTCATTTATAATATACTCTAAATAATAATTATATTATTGTATGACAGGCGCATCATTTTAACTAGATGCCTATATTAATCATAAAGTGTGTATATGTATATGTTTAGAAATGTAGAAGTTATTTTAGATTACTTTTTGTATTATTTTCCACTGAAGAAACCATTATATATATTTGGAATCTTAGACCAGAATGCATGTGTACACATGGGTAGGTAGATAACTAGAAGAATAGTGTTTTGATAAATAGTAAATCTGATTGATTTCTTTATTCATAATTTTTTTGCCTATGGCAACATTAAGAAAAAATGTGAGGCTGAGCAGCAAGATATAAGCCTGCAGAGTGGCCTTTTCCTCAGTTCAAGACACTAAAGAAAGGTGAGCTAGACTTCCTCAGAATTGAAAACCATTCAAAAATTAAGGTGAGCTAGGCAGGATCAAAGCCAGGAACCAGAAATGTACCTGCACAAAGTGGAGCAGATTCAAGATCGTCTTGTTGAAATGGTGGAAAGGAAGGAATTTTGAACCAAAGGACCGCAACATCAACATCAACTGCAAAGCACTGGACCAGAAAAAATGACTGAATGGAAACAATAATACAGAAAGAATACAGCAGCCACTAGGAACATTTATTTCCAAGTTTCCATTGAATTTGTTTCAATAGATATGTGTTTTCTATTTTAAAGTTTTATATAGATCTAGTTGAATGTTTTAGTGTTTTTAAAGCTTAGCTTTTCTTACACTGGAGAAGCTGTACTGTCTTTGTGCTTGTTCACCTCAAATAAAGATTGACTTATAATTTTTCAAAGTCCCATCACATACATTTGTTTGTTTCAAAATATATACATATGTATATACACGTCTATACAAATATACAGATATACAAATATACAAATATATATGCATGCATACATATATGTTTTGATTGGCACTGATTTTATAAATGTATTTACACATACATAAACAAAAAATATTGTCTATATTAAAACTATGTGTTCTTCTTATGAAGCCACTACAATGTTATATCATATTGTGATTTTATGCATAGTGGCATCGTTGGCATACTAGCATTTTCTTTTGAAGAAAATGATATTATTAAAAGTTATAACAGCAATTTCAGTTTCTATGCCTAGACAAATTTCCATTTCAATCACCCTGTGGAAGTCCCAGTCCCTTATTATTATTTAGGACTGATTCTCCACAGGTTTTGGAACGTTCATCTGTGATGAAAAGAGAGAAAAAATGGATGAAAAAGGTATAAAAAATCAAAGAAACATGTCCTGTTTGCTTTTTTTTTTTTGTATCAATCAGCGCTTCATTTTTGTTAAAATGACAGAACAACATTCTTATGAAGCTATTTTTCTAGAGCCTACATACAAATATGTGGATTGTTTTTTACAGTTTAATAACCTAATGTTAACATGATTAATTGACCATTTCTAGATGAAGCTCTCAACAGGAATATATGACTGATAATTATATTATTGCCTCTTTTTTCAGTGTAGTGCCTCCATCCACTTAACTCTCTACTGAGTACGGCTCAAGAAGGAAGAGAATTTGCTAACTATTATAGGGCCTCATATTATTCTGATCTGATAATCAAGCCTATTTTAGTCATGGCAATATAATTTTAACTCACAGTTCTTTCATTCTCCTTCCCTCATTTTTCCTTCTTATACAGATCATAACAATAATCATATTTATTACTTCTTCGTTTATTTGTAAAAAATCATATTTCCACTTAATATGGAGGCAAAAAATATTTTAAATGTAGTATGAAAAAGAATTCAAATATAGAAAGAATTTGAATGGAAAGTGGGGAGGAAAAGAAGTACTTCTATGAATAGTTAACTAATTAATTGATGCTTTTCCAGATAGGAAAGAAAGCATACTGCGGGCTATGTATTGAATCCATTTTTCTCTTTCCCGAGGCAGCAAAAGTATTTGAACCAATCTTGGCAATGCTTGCCTAACTTTTGTGTGTTCATTTGTTTATCTGTTTGCTTCCTACCTACCTTTCAGTTCAATGTACATATGTTGGATCCTTTCAGCTCATTCACTCTTGAAGTTCTGTTGTAAATGAAGGAGAAAACTTAATAACATGGTGAACTAACAGATAGACTCAATGATAGATGAATGAAACTCAGCAAGTATTTTCTTTGAGCACCATATTTTGTGTCTCCTAATTACTATACACAGATTTGGATCTCAAGATATAGCAGTTTTGGAATTCATGTGTGGTTTTAGATAATGATTTTGAGCATTGGAGTTTTCACCATGGTCCCTGAAGGGTAATATTTTTTTTCCTGCAAACCAGAAAAGGATACAATATTTAATTCATGCTTAAGTTTGGCAGAAATACTAGCCATGCTAGAAAGCAAATATGGCTTAAGTTGTAGAATATGTGAGAAATTTAGATCAGCAGTGATATTTTTTACATATAATAATTACTGGAGTTAGGTAAACTATGGCAGATTACTAGTTCTGTGGATAACTGTGCTCATTCATAGTGAAACCGTGGTTAAAATCTTTTTTATGTTTTTCTTCATAGAATTATAGAATCCTTAGAGTTGGAAGGTGACCTCTGAGGGCCATCTAGTCCAACTCCCCTGCAATGCACAGGGACACCACAGCTATTTCCAACTTAAAAATAGACACCTGTCTACATGATGGGCAAATTCTTCCCTCAGAAAAATTAAGCCAGATACTAGACAGAAATGAATTTCCATTGCAGTACTACATCATGAAATACCAAAGTCTGTAAAATTAGGAGTATTATCAGTCTCAAAATATGAAAGGCAGTCTGAAGGTAAAATGTTCTTCAGAAGTCTGTTAATAGCACTTTGCCAGATGTAAACTTTGTGCAGATGATTGAATAAAACACAACATGGCTAAAGCCTAGGCATATAATCATCATTATATATATATATATATATATATATTATCCCAGTTATACACAGAATTTAGAAATGTCACTCAGAGCACATACACAGCTTCCAGCAATTCCAGAAGACATCATATTTTTACAGGCACCAAAAAACTCTTTGCTTATCCATAGCTCAATTGATCTGACAGGTAATTAGGCAGGTCACATCTCACATCCAAGCACAACTGGAACCTACAAACCAAGCTCTCTTTTAACCTGGGCTCAATTCTGATGTTTGAGGTTATGCTGATGCAGTCAGGCTTTTCTCAATACATATCTGCCTACATGGCCAACAGTAGGTCTCATGTCTTCCTTCTTGCTAGCCAGAAAAAAAAGTAAATTAAGGAGAACTGAATTGTGTGTCCTTCCCTGAATACGTTTTCCACAATTTTTGGACTTCCTCATTCTTCACACTTTTTATACTTCTACTCTCCATCCCTGAGTCCTGAAAAAAATATAATTTTCTTCACTTCTGAGGAAGTTCATTAACACTGGGATATTACCTGTAGTGCACTTAACTGTGATTTGATGATAGTAAAAATGATGAAGAATCTGTTTTATTGCTATACAGCAACAAGTGCATTTTTAGTCATTGCTTACAACCAATTCTCTCACATTTTTTATTATGAAGATGTTGAGTCTGACTATAAGTTTTGGACAAAAGTTCATCATTAAGATTTTTGAGAAAAAGTATGTGTCCAACTGTCATTGCGTGGCACAGCTAAAGACTTGGTCTTCTCTAGGGGTAGTTCTAAGTAAATTGTACAGAATCCTAGTCAGTAAAAGTTTTCAGTTTTGCAGCAGTTTTTGTAGTAATAAACACTTATTCACTTCATTGTTAACCTTGTGTTCCCTAGAATGGATGAACACTAAAACTCCATTTCACTTATTGCATTTCTGTAATCTCTAACTTTAAAAGGAATAAATGAAAGTATGAAAACTGTCAACCTCAGTCTGTTAAGGGATATAAGGATCTTCATAAAGAGACTGTTCTGGAGGTGACATGTACATTGCTCAAGATTCTCATGTGATTTATACTTCGAGAATGCCCCACAAATAAGTTTCACTCAGAAATATTACCTTGAACCAAAGATGATGTGATCAGAATTTTTGATATTTCTAGAAAAGAGGAAAGAGAAGAAATTTAAACTTTATATTTTAACTTTCTCCAACAAAGAAAAGTGACATATCACATACTTTCTTGGATGACAGTGTCAGAGG
Source organism: Pavo muticus (assembly GCA_016647715.1). Taxonomy (NCBI): domain Eukaryota; kingdom Metazoa; phylum Chordata; class Aves; order Galliformes; family Phasianidae; genus Pavo; species Pavo muticus. The sequence goes on from JACDJE010000447.1 coordinate 324,693, forward strand.
AAATGATCCTTGGAAATACTTCAGTGACTGGCATTAGCAAGGCTTTGGTACATACTATTTATACAAAAAACTATTATGCTTCACTTAGTTCCTTTGATGTCCTTGAAAGAGATGACACGTAACTCCCCATGTAGAAAATGTGCACAGTGCCTTATAATGAATAGGAACATTTTCCTTTACACACAGTGGAGTGTTTCATATGCAGTCACTAAGATTTACGCCGGAGTTTGAGAGACTGCAACGTGATGGTAATTTCTCAGTTAGGAATTAGAGTAGACTACTGGGATAGATTGGACTTCAGCTCTTCTGAGTCTGTATACTCCTATATGTGACAAGTATAATAACTGATAATTGCAGACTGGATTCAAAACTGGACAAGCTTAATAGTTCAGCATGACAGTTATACTGTGTGAGTTAATGCACACTCATCTTGGAGATGACACTTAAACAACATCTGGAATTTCAGCAGTATCTCTCTAAATTCCCATTGACAGATGACCAGAAGCAGAAGCTAACTTCACAGAATGACCAGTTTTACTTATTTGCTTTCAAAATTTTTTCTCAGTGCATGTGTGACCAAAGAATAAGAAAGTGTTGTCTAGGCACTAGGAAATGTCACTAGCTATCCCCATATCATTTTACTGTATAGTCTGATTTATAAACATTTGCTGATGATTCACTAAACTATTTTCTGAACAAAGTGATAGAGCTGACACGTGACATTAAAAATTATAGTATCCTTACTATTTGAAAAGGTGATGATCAATTAGCTGTGCAGAGAAAAAGCTGTCATAGAAAGAGTAAAATTAATGTTTTTAATTCCAGTAAATTCCCAGCTGAAATTTTTTTTTTTTAAAAAACTCCCCAAAACTGATGATATCAATAGATAAAGTGAAAAACAACAGATAAGAATATGAGGATTACTTAGGATGTTTCCATGTGAAAAAATTATGCTTCATGAATGTATGACTGAAGTCCAGGGGGATGATGAAAAGATGTAAAATACTTAAAACTGAAAAACAAATCACAAAGAAGTTTCTTGGTAAGTCTTGGAGAATTTCATCGTTAATAGAGGTAGTCTTTGCTATCTTCCACTGTATTTGTGGTAAACAGTATGAAACAGGAATCATTTTGTTTTTGATTTAGTAACACAAATGATGCTGACTTTACAAAATGCTTCCTCAAGTGATTCTCCATTGTATATGTTTGAGCTTGCTATGATGGATAGCGATTTACTGTGTGCTAAGTAGAGCCACCTGAGCACTGCTGCATTCTCACAGAGGTTAAATAGCACTAAGTATGGAATACAGTTTAAAATGTTTTCTGTTGTGGTAAGGAAACAACACAAAAAATAAAAGAGCATCCACTTACCAACCGCTCACAGTCACTGTGGTTTACTTGTGCTGCGAAGCTGGAGCAAGCCTCAAAGAATGGCAACAGTAGTACTGGAATGAGCTTTCATACTGGATAACAACTGAAATTTTGAACACATTTCTTGATTCTTGATTGCACAAAAATGGCTGCTGAAATAAGTAGAATCTTTTAAGTTAGTTATTCTATCACTTTTTAACTTGCTTACATTAGGGCTGCTCATAATTACTGGTGGAGCATCTGTTGTTTGCTTGCACTATTTTAATTTAATTTCAGAAGAATCTTACAGTGGGAAAAGAGGAATATTATTTTGTTCAATATCTGTTCCATACTTCAAGAAAATCCTTTAGAAGTTAACTTTATCTTATTTTGTTTTAAAATATATTTATTCATATTATTTATTTATAAGTAAATATGCTTTATATTATTTATTTTTATGCATTTATTTTCATGAAAAAATATTTTCTTTTAAATAAATATTCACTTTGTTATTGCTAGAGCCAGTAAATCAGTAGCAGTGCAAAACAAAGACAGATGGACTGAAAAAGTGTGATTTAAATGATTTTTGAAATAAATCTTTGACAGTATCTAGAGGAAAAAATTCTGCTAAAACAATTGTCACCACTCAAACCTGAGTGGTTTTAGCTTGACTCATGTCATCAAGTGATTCACTTGTGTATTATTTTTAAAAAATTCCATCTGACACTGCTGACATTTGTCCTTTGAGTTTCCCCCTTTCATTCAGATATCAAGGCGAAAAAAGCTCACTTCATAAAATATTAATAGATGTGAGTATTGTCTCTGACCTTACTTGATCAAAGTGGTTAGTGTCAAAGTTTAATTGTGTTTCATCTGTTTTGGTGACATCTCTAAATCTTTCATGGACTGAATAAATTATTAGCATCATAAGAAAATATCAGACTGACATAACATAAAGTAGGAAAATTCTGTAAACTAATGTTTGAGACCTAAATGAAACTTTTACTTAATCTTTTTCTCCAGTTCTTAGTAATGAAGGTCAAAGACTGAACAGCTCTATGAGACATAGAATATTTGGAATGTTTTTATATTTGGTTTTAGAAAAAGTCTATCTTAGTTTAGACGGATACTGTGATGATCTTGAGATCGTTGAGATTGCTTGCTCCTTTTGCTTGTGTGCAAGACAGTAGAAGACTTTGTTGCATTTCTGACTCTTGTACTAAACCGACATGCTGATGTGCACCACAAATCTTTCTCTTTGATTAGAAAGATTGTTACTTTCTTTCCATCTTTACTTAGCTGTTTTCCTTGTTTAATAACGTTATTGGTGGTTTTACTAGTATCCTACTGTCCCTTCAGGGTCTGTGGCCAACAGTGTAAGTCTTTGAGCCCACAATTGCTGAGGTGTTAAAATGAGCCATTAGGGTCATGAGCAATAGGGTCTCATAATTTGGGTATTTTTGAAGCTATTTTTAAATTTTTCCTCACTCCAGACTTCTGCCTTCTGGCTGCCCCCAGCAGGGTGAACACAGCTTTACAGCCTCCCAGGCTTTGCGAGACCCTTCCCAGGAGGCACTGGCAGAGCTCAGCTCAGGCAGGCAGGCAGCAGCACTTGGCCCTGGGCAGGTGCTGAAGGCAGATCGGCCGAGCTGCAGCCTAGGGGTGCCCAGACAGCCTGAAGCCAGTGCTCGCAGCTCAGGGCACATCCCCTGGCCTTAGGATGGCAGAAAAATCATATTCACTGGAATACAGCACTACATGTGGAACTCAGGAAACAATCGGCTCTGTACTGTGTCTGAATGAACAACCATGTCAGTACAGCTGAGGGAGCAGCGAACCACACATAGTAGATGGGCAGGAGTGAGAAGCCACAGGCAAGAAACTCAAAGCAGGAAGCCTTGAACTTAGAATGGTTTAGTTTCTGGACAGACACTATAACATTGTACACTGTTGGGCTTTTGAGCAGACTTCATTGAGCTGAAGCAGCAATGAAAGTAACTTTTTTTCCCTCTCAGGTATATAGAAAACAGTAAATCATAAAAGAGGATGACTTCTGCTTGCTACACAAACGGTCAGTTGTAGGTGTGGGAGGTGATTTAGATTCTATCTGGTCCAAGACAAAACAATGTCTAATAAATTAAGTAAGATATCATTCATAACACACAGAATTATAGTCTCTGTACTCAGCCAGTGTTCCTTTCCTGCTTTGCTGGTGTAATCATCCATGCATCATGAGGGCACCCTTAACCATATAAAAGACTCACAACATTTCTAAATAAGGCTTATGTCTTTGGAAACTGTTTTTAACAGGACACTCCAGCAAGGACACTAGCATCATTTACCCAGAGAACTAAACAGTTCAACAAATGCTGTCTTCAAGATATTTTTGAGAGTGTCTGATCAAAGCAGGAGGTAAAAGGTACAGAATTCAGAGGTGAGTTCGTTCAGAGACACACACATAATCACACAGCCAAATTTACATGAGTCTTGGCTACTCTGCAGGATGAGCCATGGGTCCATGGGGAGTTAGAACTGCTGCAGCAGTCAGCAGCTTCAATTCAGCATGCACAACAGGAAAACTCTCCCCAGCAGCTCCTGGCTTCTGCCTGTTTTTTTAGCTTCTAGGCTGCCAGGCCATGCCCCCACTAACCTGGATCATCAGGAAAATATTTCCTTGAGGCTGGCTGTACTTTTAATCCTCTGCCAGACTCAGCCACTATGTTTCAGGATGGGGTCCTTGTTGGAACCAACATTAGTCTTACTTATTCTTCCTCATCCAAACTGGAGACCTACAAACTTACCCCAGGCTATATGGAGAAATGTTGACAGCTTTGAAAGACTTCCTATCTTAAAAGTAATAGAATACAATAGCACATTTCAGAGACAGCACGTAAAGTCTTTCTCAGAGCAATGCTGCTCTAAGAGGAATGACTCTCAGTTAATTGATGTGATAGGTTGAAATGTAGCAGCCTGGACGTTCACAAGACAGGAAAGTGACACCAAAACCTTTTGAAGAACATCATTTAGATCCAGCCTTGTGGCTTCTGGCCAATGTAACGTAATGCTTACTGCTTAAGTACGCATGTATGTGTATGTGTGCAGCACTAAACACACCCTCCTTCAGACACTCTGACAAACAAACAAACAAACAAGCAAAAAAACTAATATAAGGAAGAATTAAGTCTTCTCTTGCTTGTATTGCAATTCAGGTTTGTCTTCAGATATAATCATATGAGAAGTTCAGCAGGATTAACTCTAGAAATGGACAAAGTGTGACAACATTGTCTATTACCACCACCCATACAGTTGATTATTCTAGAGATAGTATGGCAGAAGCTTGAATAAGGACTTCTGAATCCTTCAGCTAATCAGGGATGAAGGCTATTCTGTTACTGAATACGCCAGTATCTGCTGACATGAGTTTCCAATGGGTGATTGGGCTCTGGAACAAGTTCCCCATGGCAGTGGTCACAGCCCCAAACTGTCAGAGTTTAAGAAGCTTTTGGAAAATACCTTCAGAAACAGAGTTTGAGTTTTGGGTGGCCCTGTGTTGAGCCAGGACCTGGACTTCATGATCCTTTTGAGCCCATCCTAGCTCAGGATAGTCTGTGATTCTATTTCATGATTCTATTTAAACTCTGGGAATCAGTTTCTCTTCTGACCGTCTCTTCAGACAGAATTTTGCCTTTATTGGATCACTATCAATCATTTCTGACTTGAAGGGACCAATCAGGGAATGATTCCAGTATAGGCTATTCAGATGAAGGTGAGAGTACTTTGACATTTACAACAGTGGGCAGTTCATCACGTCAATTTTACTGGCTTGCAAAACAGCTATGTAATCAAAGGGACCATTTCTGCAGTTATCAGGATGTGACTGGAAATGTCAGCTTGTCATTCTCTAGAATACACGTGATCTGTGTGAATCTTCAACTTACGACTATAGACATCATTTAGAATTTCAATAACAAGCACTTGTCTTATGTATAGCTTCATTTAGTTGATGTCAAAGTTCTCAAACAGCAAGTGATATGTAGTTCATTCATACCTGGTTATGCATAGCAGAGATTTACTTCAATACCACAGACTGAAACATTACACATAATAATCAACAGAATCTGTTTGACACAGGAGATGAGTGAAATGGGATGTCAGTTACTTGCTCACATTTTTGAAATGTACTTTGTGCTGGAAAGTCCATTTCCATGAAACTGTATTGTCAAAGAAGCAGAGAAGAGTTTTGGTGATCATAGCTTTTGGTGTCAGGGAGCTGTAGTAGAAATTCTAAGGAATATTCAGAGATATTTTAACTGAGAGCAAAGTGAAGGCAATGTATCTTTCTATAGCTGCAGTAGTTGAAGAAGATAATAATCCCCTAAATCCTCTTCTGCTTTCACTGTTGAAGCATTCTCAATAGGCTGCAGGGCGTCCTCTGCTCTGGCTCATGGAGCAGATCCTGCCCTTTTTCTTCACTCACCTTGTTTGCAGAGTTGCCTTTTGCTTTTTTTTTTTTTTTCCCCCCCTCACTCCTCTCAGAGAAGCACAATGTTTTGTACCCTTTTTACCTAATCACAGAGGCACAATCAGCTTTATTGATGCACTTGGCTTTGGACTACAGTGGATCCATTTTGGAGCCAGGTGGATCTGTCTCTGTCCTGCATGGTGAAGCCCTTGGATTCTTCTCATAGAGGCCACCCCAACAAGCCCCACAGCTAACAAAATCTTGTCATGTAAACCCAATTCACAGCCCCACAGCTGTGTTTTTCTGAAACTTTCATCTTTGTTCAGCAGCTGTGACAAAATTTCACGCATGCTTTCCTGATTCCGAATTCATCTTAAGGATTGCTGCTGAAAGTTCAGCATATTGTCACTCTTGTGATGGGAAATCACAGCAGTTGTGTACCAGAATTTCTAGTGCTAAAGTTCATCAGGAGAGCAACATTCTTTGTGCTACCTGACCATGTAAACAAAGCAAACAGATAGGACCTTCTCCTATTCTTGGCTTCTGCTAATGAGAGGAAAAAGATGTGACATCAGTTCTTTCTGTATCAATAAGAAACAACCTTGTGTGCATAATTCATACTGTACAAAATGAGTGCAGTATTGGAGTACTCTTATGCAACTGCAACATATACTCTCGCAGAACACAAGACAGACTGAAGATGTTCTACCATTAGCGAAGTACAGAAGGATAGATACAGTACAAGCTTATGCTAAAACCCAGGTAGCTTTCCTTGCTTCCTACATAGCATTTCAATACACATCTCACTTACATGTAGATATGTAACTTCTATAAAATTCTTTCTACTATCACCATGTTTACTTGATAAAAGAAAATTAAATTACTAACAGAATAACACCTCTAGAATATGAAAAATTGTTAAAATTTGACAGCAGTTCTATTTTCCCCCCACCTCCAATCACATGAGAACTGTTTTCCTTTTATAAACTACTGCTTTTTTATATTCCATTCAAGAAGTAAAGAGAATTTGTTCAAAGTCTTCAGAAATTCTCTGTGACCATTTACCACATAAGTGAAAAAAATTTCCTTGATTCTCCTAGGCTTGTGCCTGGTAGATTGTACAAATACTTGAATCAGGTAATGAAATAGGTACTCTTGTATTCATGCAGCTATTGATGCTGGCTTCATGAGAAATACCTACCATGCAGTATTTTTAAAACACATTTTTGTATTTTATTAGGATTTTCATCAGGAACTCACATGACTTATTTTCTTTCCAAGCAACAGCACTGTGCATTTTTCACTCAGAAAGTAGGCCGTTCAGTATGTTCTTCTGCTTTTGAAAGAGCAGTTTGAGAAAGTAGATATGCAGAGACATACAAAACTAAAATCTAATTGTACCAAAATCAAATTCAAATTTGAGTTCTGAAACTTAATTTAATGTCACAGATTTCTTAGAGTATCCCCAGAACCATACTAAGTAAATATCTATTTGTTCCCTCGTTCATGTCATGTATAGTTCAGCAATGCTAAAAATATTTATATTCTGCGAGCAGATGAAAACAGCAGCCAGGGCACCAATAACTGCTAAATGAATTACCTGCACACTGGCTAGAGCAAATGCAAACAGGAAACAGGCCGTGTCTGCAAAACTTGACATGATCTAAAAATCTAAAAACCTTATAGAATCGTAGAATCGCTCAGGTTGGAAAAGACCTTAAAGATCGAGTCTAACCACAACCTGATCATATTACCTAACTCTAACAGCCCTCTGCTAAGTCATGTCCATGAGCACCACATCCAAAAGGTTTTTAAACATATCCAGGGATGGTGACTCAACCACCTCCCTGTGGAGCCTATTCCAGTGCTTAACAACCCTTTCTGTAAAGAGGTTTTTCCAGATATCCAACCTAAACTTCCCCTGGTGCGACTTCAGGCCATTTCCCCTTGTCCTGTCATCTGTCACCTGTGAGAAGAGACCAACCCTGCTCTAGCTGCAATCACCTTTCAGGTATTTGAAGAGAGCAATAAGGTCTCCCCTCAGCCTCTTTTTCCCCAGACTAAACAGCCCCAGTTCCTTCAGTCGTTCCTCGGAGGGCATATTCTCCAAGCCCTATTATAAATGTGTATTATTTCTGTAGAACATCACTTCAATGTTTGATCTCTGTTTCTCCAACAATACTGGATAAGCAGCTGAGGGCACAATGCTAGTAATCCATCTGGAAACACACGGGTAAAATATAGGTAGACCTGAGGATCATTTTTTCCAATTATGTTTTGTTTGCATAAAAGTAATTCAGACAAATAGACACAGTTATTCAATTTTCCAGCTAAATACACTAAAGTCTGGTCTTTCCCCATCTTACTTGATATGAAGACCCACACTTGCGGTGAGAAAACAGTGCTTGCAGCTGTAATATTTGTATATAAACTCAATCTATGATCTTCAAAAGTAATCTAAATTGTATTTTTCCTAAGTATTTGTTAGTTTTAAATATGCTTTAGATATATTTGTAAAAATTTCTTCTCATGAAGAAGAATTATTTAGAGAATAAAAAAGAATTATTTAGATATACAAAAGAAAAAGGAAGTTAAGACTAAAATTCTGCTTTTTAACTGGCTTAAAGTGCAATGAGGTATAAATTTTAATTAAAATATGCAGTGCTTGATCTTAGACCTCATTGTTTGAAATTGTATCTGTGTAGACCTCACTGTTCCTCCTTAAAGTGCATTTGTAGAGTTTTAAGGCTCTTCATTCAGTTGCATGTCAATGGAACAACACCTAATTTCAGTACTATGTCATTATACATACAGTATTTAATCTTACCAATTTAGAGATTTTGGTAGAGTCAAAAACTTCTGATTGTAAGGACATGTCTTCCTGAAAGGAAACCTGTGTTTCCAACTATTTTTATCTCTGTATAATGCAATATTCCCGGGGCTTTCTAATCCAAGCGAGTCTCATTCAGATGCATTCACTTAGAAGCAGGCAGAAGTGGAAGTCTGTTTAACAACATCCGTTAGCTGAGTTATCCTGCTCCCTAGATTTCAGATGATGTCTCTTGACATGCCTGCGTATGCAGTCTGAAGTTGTATTTAGTAACAACACACGTTAAGTCACAACTTTATATTTGTCAGAATGCTTTTTAAAATTTTTTGGTACGTTGTCTCACTAACTAGGTATATCTTTGTCAATCGGTGAAATTAGAGAACAAAATGATTTACATTTCAGAAAATGCATCAAGTCTTTTGCAAAAATGTCTTTGTAACTCTACTTCAGTTTTGTCCAAGCTGCTCAACAGGGGGGTATCATCAGTAAGCAGATGTTGTAAAACTGTTTGACACATTGTTGAAATGCCTCAAAGAACCCCACAACAAAACAAAACAAAAGGAATATTGCAACCTCTCTGCCTTATGGGAGATGAAGTATGCATATGTACAATGTGAGACTGCAAAAAATAGTGTCAGAATTTAAGTTATTAGTAGACAGAAGTAGGTGATGTGTATGGAAGGAGAACAGAACTCAAAGGATGTAGGTGCACAGAGGAGATAAATGCTGGAAGTACTTTCTGTCACTGAATCTTAAATCAATCATAGGGGATTGAGTGTCTGTGCTTCTGTTTCCATATCTATCAGTTGCCTAGACAGTAAGCAACCGAAAAATGAAGCTGGAGGAAGCTGGAGGAAGTATGCTTAAGTAAGTACTTAAGCATAAATAGCAAAAGGATGTAAAAAGTAGCATAAAAATAAAGAGAAAAATGATAGGAGAAAAAGTGAGTTATTATAAATTGACAAAAATTATTATAAAAGGACAGTTGCTTATATGGTTAAGATATCAAATATAAATTTTAAATTAGTGTTTAACTAGGAAAAAATAAGGAAATCATTTTGCAAGTCATGAAAAGCTCAGGAAAAAAAACAAACTTTTCAAAGTGTCATGGAAATGATTAAAGGCATGAACGGGCTTACTTATTAAAAAAGATTAAAAGGATAAATACAAATAGTTTAGTGGAGTAATTAGGTTAGGAAAGAGAGGAAGACATAATAAACAACTGCAAACATCTGAAGTCAGTAAGCACCAAGAAAGGAGAATAATAATTTAGCCCGATACAAGAAAGTATAATTGGAAGTAAAGTTTAAAAGGGGGAAAAAAAAAATACTGAACAGCAGAAAAAATTTCTTCCCTATGAGGTGAAAGAAAGGCAGAAATGGTTAGAGCCCATAACTAAGGGTAAATAAATAAAAGGACTGGAAAATTTAACACAGACTGAAAAAAAAATATCAGAAGGCAAGAAAGTGCTAGAAAGGATTCCATGCAACTCTCTGACCACAAAATTTCCATTTCATAGACACTGTTTATCTTCTAAAAATACTAAATATTTAAAAATAACTGGCAACAGTCTTTCAAAGATTACTTTCTCTACTTCTGTGTTGAAGTTCAGTCCCTCTGATCTCACTGGAGCTTTGTTGACTGATTGGCGTTGAAAGCCTTCTGGGAGAATGAAGAAAATGCACAATCACAGTAAACATCTTCAAGGCTTGAAATGCCCAGGGATCACATATACAGTAATTAGGTTTATTCCCAAAATCACAGAGAAAGCAATGAGCAGGAGGGGGCATAAGAAGCTCAAATCTTTGTCTTCACTTGCTTAGTGGCAACAGTTAGGGCTTTATGGAGCAGCAGTGTCAGGCTTTCAGATTTAGATTCTACAGCTCCCTTACCAGATATATCCTACAGTTCTCTATTAATCTTCATACCTTACCCTCTTTCTGTCCATTTTTTCTTATGAAATTCTGTCTCAATCCTAGTTTTCTTCCCCATCTCTTTTTCTTTCTTCTTGTCTCTCTTCACAAATAATTTCAAGCAAGTTTCTCTTCTTTCCTTGTGATGACACTAACCTTTCTCTACTTTTTCTCCAACTACTTCCTATTGCAAACCTTGTTCCTGCCTCCGTTCTCCAATCCATCTCCCTAAAAATCCCTATCTTGAAGTCGAATAAATATCTCAGCTCCCTTCCCTGAGCCTCCTCCTTCATCTTCTGAACTTGCTCATTTAAAGACAAGCATTTGTTGCAAGAGGAAAGCATAGGCCAATGCATATTTTTTTTCTGTTGTATGTAGAAATATTGTACTAATCTGTATAATTCCTAGCCCAATATAAAAGGGAAAGAAGAGCTTCAGAAGGCAAGCCACAGCTCCAAGTTGAAACAAGAATTTTCAATTTTATTTTCTGATTTTCACAAGGCCTCTGCTTTTGAATAAGATGTGTCCTGAGACACCTTCTAGAACTTAGTTTCTTATTTGGACAAAGAGGAAGACAGGGTAATAAGGTGAAGAGTTTTATATTACCATAAACTTTAACTGAAGAGCAAATAGAGTAGCTTAATTATTAGAGGACAGTCATGCACTTGCATAGGAATGAGCTTTAATTTGTCTTTCTGTCTTTAGCTTCTGCTCCCAAGACATTTGATCCAGAGCTAAAAGCAGCCAAATACATCCGTACTGTGTGTTATGTTTCCCCAATGCCCTCCATCAATCCTGATGATGCCTTTCCTAACAAATGGATGTTGTTATACTATCACTATTCAGACTTGCATTTATGTTTTAAAAGTATAATAGGCTGTAATGCCTTTAAAAAAAGCTAATGCACGCACAAAATATTTACTGCTTACCTTCTTATTGAGAGATTTCAGGTGTACACATGGAAAATTAATCATCAATTTAAAGATTCTTTTCACCTTTCTAGGTACAGAAGGATTTTTTACTAGCATTTTGTTTCAAGTGTATTGTAGTACTTATGGCAGATTTTAGAATTACATATAGTAACTTCTTAGGAAATTGAATACATTGTTAAGATCCACTTGTTAGATGAGAAGAACAATTTTTAAACAATATTTAAAATAAACAGCATTATTCAGACTTTCTGAACAGCCTGTCAAGGAGGCCACGTTGGCCTTGTTATCCCACATAAATTAAGAAGAAGTGCCTTGTAAAAGTACCTTAAAATACTCCTGCTGTTCCTAGGAAAGATTTCCCCCAGTTTGAGCAACTGGAAAATTTCTCTAAAATGTCTGATAGAGCTATTACATACTATGTGTCTCCAATATTTTTTTCAAGCACCATAGCTGTACAGTCTTGAAACTCTTCTTTGTGTATGATAGCTGTATAAGACCCTTACCCTAAGTTTCACTGACATTCTCAAGGCAAAAGATGAAGTAAAAGTAGCTCTTGAAATCACTTGCTGTTGAAAATACTACTCAGGGTACATAATTCACATGAGCACATTATTTTATTTTATTTTTTTTCACTTTCTATCAAGTTACCAATCCAAATTAAAATTAATCTTGTGAGTTTCCTGATTCAAGTAACATGACTGAAGTATTATGTTAAAGATCCTACTCTTATAGCTGATGGTATTTCAGAAATGTTGTAGCCTTACCCTATGAAAAGCAAAGTGTTTTGCATCATATGCTCTTTTGAGGGAGACTTTGTAGAATTATAATAAAGTATTTTACCATGGATAAGTGTGTGTATAAGCAATTCTTCATATGAAAAAGAATAATAAAATATGGTTTTACATATCAATTTAACTTTTGATTTAACATTCTGGATTGATGATAAACTGTGAACAGAAATAGTATTAAGAAATCCTCAAAACCTAAAAAGCACAGATTTTGTTGAAGATTTTAATAATTGTTTTCCATTCAGTTTCCCAGTCTGTCACTTGCTGGCTGCTCAAGCAACATTTTTTTCATCTTGCTCTTGATTAGATGCCTATAGATGAGTCACAATATGTGTTAGAATGAAAGTAATTTTGTAAGCTGTGGGCTATTTATGCAATTTACATTTTTCTTCAGTTACTCAGCACAGGTCTATTTGGGAACATTAAGCTGCTTTTAGTGATAGCTTAAGATCAGATTATAAGTCATAATAGCATGTCTCAAACCTGTTCAAAATTCTGTTTACTTACTAAGAGGTATCCTTATATTCTGGACACATTAGCAGATCACAGATCTTGTGCTAAAGGAAATGTTATGGTGAAGCGTCACAAAACTTCTTGCTTGATTTGGCATTTTAAACATTGCAAACTGTGAATGGAGTTGTCAACATCATCCATTCCAGCCGGACCCAAGTAACACATGTTAATAATCAAGGAATAATCTGGTTGACATATGATGAAGTATCAGTCTGAGTCTGAAAATAAAACAAACAAAAATTCTAGCAATGTAACTTGCAGGAGGCAGAAATTGCGTATTTAGATTATAATACAACTTTTTTGTATTATTTCTATCATGAATACACTTTAAACATTAGTTGGAACTTGTAACTTCCTTCTTATGGAGAATTATATATCTATGTGCTATGAGGAATATCAGATATACACGTACTGTATAACTGAATTTATGCTCTGTGTTATCAGACAGTTCCATACTGCTATCTCCATAAGCCAGGTCACACAGAAAGTGCTGATAAAAGCATTACTTCACTGAACTACAAGATTAACATCTGGACTAGTATATTTTTGACATTTATGTTTCTGTCTGTATTCAAAGATCACACCTATCTGTATCACATTGATCAGAACTCGTTCTAGAGGACACCATTTATATCTTAAAAGGCTCCTAACCATCTACTTTTTTTCAGCTGTTGACTAAACTTTCCACAAGTCTCTCCTGGTGCAGGCAACAAGTGTAATTAAATTAACCTTCCCATTACCCTGATAGTTTTTGGCTATTGCAATAGCCTCTTGAAATACCCCTAAGAACTTGTGTCTGATAGTCATATGAATAGATGTAGAATTCAGGAGCAAGAATGAAAATTTAAATGCCATTCAGTTAAATACTTCATAGAATCACAGAATTGTAGGGGTTGGAAGGGACCTCAAGACATCAAGTCCACCCCCTGCTAAAGCAGGTACCATGCAATAGGTTGCACAGGTCGGCTTCCCGACGAGTCTTAAATATCTCCACAGAAGGAGATTCCACAACCTCTTTGGGTAACCTGTTCCAGTGTTCTATCACTCTCACCATAAAGTAAGGGCTCCTGCTTGTTTGTATGGAACTTCCTGTGCTCAAAGGACCAACTTTTTACACAGGTAGATAGTGATAGGACAAGAGGTGAATGGCTTTAAACTGAAAGAAGGGAAAATTAGGTTAGATGTTATGAAGAAATTATTTACTCAGAAGGTGATGAGGTCCTGGCACAGGCTGCCCAGAGAAACTGTGGATGCTCCATTGCCGGAGGGATTCACGGTTAGGTTGAATGGAGTCCTGGGCAGCCTGATCTAGTGACTGGCAACCCTGTCTATGCCAGAGGTTTGGAACTAGATGGTCTTTAAGGTCTCTTCCAACCTAAGTCATTTTATAATTCCATAATATGAGTCTATGAATTCCTGCTAAATATTTCTGTGTTGGACCAGCAAATATTAGGAACTACACATTGTAGTTCTTTCTAATATTTTTGATGCAGTAGTAACAGGAAGGTTAGAACATGTTAGAATCTATTTATGAGTGGCTGCCACTACCTGAACTTTTTTTTATCCAGAGTGTTTCCTAATGAGTGAAGAATTAACACCCAGAAAGTTACAGCTTGTAATTTCCTGTCTTAACCATGATATACAAATTACTCTTTTGAACTGTATTGTTAACTCTCTTACTCATCTGAAAATTATACGTAAAATTAAAATTAGTAGCTGAGAATATAATTTGGTCTAGTCAAGTTTTAGACTAAATAAATAAATAAATAAAAATCCAGCAATTGGACTTTCATTTTCAGACAGCAGATTTCAACAGCTCTCTGTATTCTGGTAAGTCTGGACATACCTGAATAATAGCTTTACCTGTCTAAAATCAGCAACAAAGAATTACACTAACATGATGCACATCTGAAAATCACTTTTTCCTTGTTCTTAAAAAATTAATCTGAAATTACCAAAATGAAATCATATGAAGATAACAAATCTTTATATTTGCTCTTGACATATGTGTTCTCTCAGTGACAAAAGCCTCTCCCAGTTGTAATATGATCATAATTTTGAAGAAAGTTAATATAAAAATTCCTGTTAGAAAGATTTGTTTTTCAGTATTTGCCACATATCATTTGTGTCTGTATTAACCAGTCTGATTTGTTAATTGGTGTTTCTTTTCACAAGAAAATTTAATATTTGTCTTTAACATTACATAAGCATTCATTTTTCTCATGGTTAAGTCTTTTATTTAAAACGTGTAGTATAATCTTTAAAAGACTCCCCCCNCCCGCCCTCCCCCCATAAACATGAACCACATTATGGCCCTCCCTTCTTCTCAGAGAGTCAGACAAATGAACAGTTGAGAAGAATGTGAAGAATTCATGTTATCCATACTTGGGGTAGGAGTCAGGAACAGTTATATTATGCCGGAGAATCTGTGCTTTCTGAACAGATTTTTAAACATGGAGTACTGCTACCAGCAGCTTAGTTTTCAGATCTCTTTCTCCAATATGGAACCTCCTGCAAGGCAACCAGTGGCTTTCATGGACTGACTGATTTATCTTCAAACTTCTCTTATAACTCTCCTAAAATCACAGAGCACTTCTATGTTGCTGTGAGAAATGGTTTTCAGTCTTTAACATTCTGGTATTTCTTAATACTTTGAAAGTAAATGGCACATGTAAAAAATAAATCATGTACATGTACTCAAGGATCTATTTTGTGTTGAGATCCATAAGTCAGTAACATTCCTCCAGCCAAAAATCACAATCAAAACTACTCAGTAAGCATGGCAGAAGTAACACAGAAAAAAAATATACTTCTGATTGTTCACTTGGGAGAAAGATATATTTTTTTTTCAGATGGATAAGAAAGAAAACACGGAGTAAAACAGATAGGAGATAAAAAACACAGTTTTCATAAGCAAATGTTGTAAAAGGAGAGAGTTCTCGGTGGGATGTTTTAGTTTCAAAATTAAAGAACAGCAGTAAAGAATGAAAGATCAAGATGAGTTAAAAGCAATGAAGAAAATAATGCCACTCACATCAACATGCCTAAGTAGATAGTTTGGGATTCATAGTAGAGCTGGGGATTGCTTCATTGTAATTCCAGGATTTATTATGCAGAAGCATTTTGAAATCCATTTATCTCATTAGTCCACAGTATCTAGTCACTTTTGGCATCTATGGCTATACAGTAAATATTTAATTTGCTTACACAAGTGTTTTAAAATACAGAAACAACAT
Organism: Pavo muticus; assembly: GCA_016647715.1. Taxonomy (NCBI): domain Eukaryota; kingdom Metazoa; phylum Chordata; class Aves; order Galliformes; family Phasianidae; genus Pavo; species Pavo muticus. The sequence continues at coordinate 340,717 of JACDJE010000447.1, forward strand.
AAACATTTTTTTCATCATTTGTATACTGTGATTGCTAAGGTAGCTTCTTCCACCAAAATATTTTTTATATTAACTATCGAATTCTTCTTATTAATAGCAGTAACAATAGCAGTGGCAGCATAAAACTAAAGAGAATTCCATTCTTATAATAGTTTTGCTTTGACAGGACATAATTCTGAAAGAATCCAGGTACTTTGTACTTTCATTGGCCAGTGAATGTTATTATGAGAATATCATTAAGGAAGAAAAGCACAGGGAAAAGCAAACAAAGCATATAATCTTTGCTTTTCTTAGAACTACTGCCTTATTCACTAACAGACTGACATCTAAATAGTACAAACAAACACTGTGATGAAGTTTGAGAAGGAACAGAAGATGCTGCCATGTGAGGAAATCTGTCATAGATATTCGCAAGATCTCATTGCCAGGTTCAACATTGGCAGCAGTAGGTGTCACAACTACCTGTGGTAATGAAGCTGTAGCTGTTTCTGTGGCAGCTCATGTGTCTCCTTGAATATTACTTTTGCCATAAGAGATTGCATACAGTCCATCAGGAAATACTACGTTAGAACAAAGCTGTGTCCAGGCTGTTGGCATTCCTTGTTTTATTTGCTTTGCAAACACGCTCTTTCTGGAAGGCTGACTTAGGCCAATGTTTTGTACATGTTTTGTCATTTTTACTTCGGATCTTTGCAGATCTTTCCTTACTTGAGCTAAGCTTTATTTATTTACTTTCATTTACATTCAGAAAGTTATTTAATCATAGAATCTACGTATCTGAGGACATTGTAGTTGTTGACCTTTTCTTCTTTAATCTACCACATTGACTTACTACTAGATTCCTTGTTTAAGATCATTTCTGAAACCCTTATATATGTAAATGGTTCTTTTATAGGCTGTTTCACCAACTTCTTGGGCACCTTGGAAGGCTCATTACCCATGATTTGTTCAGCGACTTCCCAAGTTGAGAGAGCCCTTGCTAATTGTAACATATTCTCTCTCAGTAGGCTAACATTAACCTGCTCTATGTTGATTTTCTGACATTGATTCTTCTTTTGAGTCATTTAGTGAACTTAGCAGAAGCTAAGCAGATAATACTGATTTGTATAATTTCAATTCAGTCATAAGGCAAAGCACAGGGTACAGGCAATTTCTTTAGTTTTGATCTGTAGTTTTAGTTTTATCATTAATAGGTAGATTTTGTTGTTGTTGCTATTGTTGTTTCCAAACTTACAAAGTAATGAAACAGTCCCTGGGGAAGATGATTAAAGTTCTCCATGATAAATAATGAAACTGCAGAGCGAAAATCATTTTAATTAGATTTACACTACCTCACCTGCAGAGGTTGAGAGTCTCCCATCTCTGGAGGTCTTCTATGATATTTTGTATAACAGTCCTTCAATTATCTTTTGCAATATTCTACAATCCTCAGTTAAGCAGTCATTCTAGAATGAATTTTAAACTGTGTTCTTATTATTGATTTGACTGCAAGTAGAAGAGGAGCGGTAAAAGTATAAGCAAAAAAGAAGTAAAAAGGATATATGATCAAAATTTGTTGTAACATACAAAGTACTAAAATAGTTCTGTTGCTAAGAGCTACTTTATCTAGATCTCACAGAGTGAAATTATACATACTCCAGGAAATATGTATATTCTTATGCACCACTTGTTGCAAAATACTCACAAACAAGGAGAATACACTGGTGGTATTAATTCTATTTCTACCCTTGTGAGAACAAATTTTGCATCAAAATATCTTTGTAAGTTTCACATTAAAAAAAAAAAAAAGAATTGAAGTAGGTAATAGATGGAAAATCACATTATACCTAGTGGATTTATTGGCAAACATATATCAGAATGTTGGCATAAGAACGACAAATATTTGGCCTCAATTTTGCAGCTGGTTGCCTTGATTGAAAAAGGACTTTATTTTTTTCTTCCATATTCTTTCATTTCACTATTCTAAACTATCCAGATTCATGAGTATACTCCCTCTGATAAATGAGAAGGAAAAATTGGCTACAGCAAACATGGACAATGCTGACATACTCAAGAAGCTGCTTACTTCAATTGGGTCTCTCACATCCCTGAATCTTGAGCTGGGGCAATAAAATATTTCACATTGTAAGAGAAGAACATGTCCAAGACTGCCTGATGAGATTGAGTGTGGATAAGTCTATGGGGCCCAATAACATACATCCCGAGGTCCTGAAGGAGCTGATTGATGTGGTTGCCAAGCAATTCTCCATCATATTTGAAAAGTCATGGCTGACAGGAGAGGTTCCCGGTGACTGGAAAAAGGGAACCATCAGTCCCATTTTTAAGAAAGGGAAAAATAAAGACCTGGGGAACTATAGGCCTGTGAGCCTCACCTCTGTGCTTTGGAAGATCATGGAGCAGATCATCCTGCAAGGTATGTTAAGGCATATGTGAGATGAGGTGAACTGTGACAGCCAATATGGCTTCATCAAGGATAGGTCGTGTTTGACCAATATGGTCCCCTTCTACAATGAAATACAGGCATCAGTGGACAAAGGAAGGGCAACTGATGCCTTCTACTTGAACTTGTGCTAGACATTTGGTATGGTCCCATACCACACACTTATCACTAAATTGGAGAGAGATGGAATTTAAGAGTGGACTATTTGGTGAATAAAAGATTGGTCGGAAGGTTGCAGCCAAAGGGTTGTGGTCAATGGCTTCATGTCCAGGTGGAGTCTGATGATGAGTGTTATCCCCCAGGGGTCCACCTTGCGACCGGTACTCTTCATCAGTGACATAGACGGTGCTTGTCTAAAGTTCATCCATGCCAAGATTTGCTTACAGATTTGTGCCCTTGCTATTTAAATAGAGCTAAAGAGAAACACGTAGAAAGAAATTGTGTGTATGTGTGTGCTATTTGCAGATCACAGAATCGCCCAGGTTGGAAGGGACCTCAAGGATCATCAAGCTCCAACCCCCCTGCCACCAACCTCCCCATTTAATACTAGTCCAGGCTGCCCAGGGCCCCATCCAACCTGGCCTTTAACACCTCCAGGGATGGGGCATCCACAACCTCTCTGGGCAGCCTGTTCCAGCACCTTACCACTCTCTCTGTAAAGAACTTCCCCCTGACATCCAACCTAAATCTTCCCTTCCTCAACTTAAAATCATTTCCCCTTTTCCTGCTGTTATCTACCCTTTCAAAGAGTTGACTCACCTCCTGTTTATAGACTCCCTTTAGGTCACCTCGCAGCCTTCTTTTCTCCAAGCCCAGCTCCCTCAGCCTGTCTTCATAGGGGAGGTGCTCCAGCCCCCTGATCATTTTTGTGGATCTCCTCTGGACCCTCTCCAACAGCTCTCTGTCTTTCTTGTACTGGGGCTCCAGACCTGGACACAGTACTCGAGATGGGGCCTCACGAGAGCAGAGAAGAAAGGAACAATCACCTCCCTATCCATGCTGGCCACCCCTCTTCTGATGGAGTCCAGGATACCATTTGCTTTCCGAGCTGCAAGAGCACACTGCTGGCTCATGTTAAGGTTTTCATCCATCAGGACCCCCAGGTCCTTCTCTGCAGGGCTGCTCTCAAGGGCTGCACATCCCAGTCTGCATAAATGCCTGGGATTCCTCCGGCCCAAGTGCAAAACCTTGCACTTTGATGTGTTGAACCTCATTAGGTTCACTCAGGCCCACCTTTCAAGTCTGTTGAGGTCCCTCTGAATGGCATCCCTTCCTTCCACCGTGTCAACCGCACCACTCAGCTTGGTGTCATCAGCAAACTTACTGAGGGTGCACTTGATTCCATCGTCGATGTCATTGATAAAGATGTTAAAGAGCACCAGTCCCAAGACAGACCCCTGGAGGACATCACTCATTACCATCCTCCACCCGGACATAGAACCATTAATCACCACCCTCTGTCTGTGGCCTTTCAACCAATTTCTTATCCATCGGGTGGTCCACCCATCAAATCCACATCCCTCCAATTTGGAGATAAGGATGTGGTGGGGGACCATGTCAAAGGCCTTGCTCAAGTCCAGGTAAATGACATCGGTCGCCTTCTCTTTGTCCACCAATGCCGGCACTCCATCATAGAAGGCCACCAGACTGGTTAAGCATGACCTTCCCCTGGTGAAGCCATACTGGCTGTCTCGGATCACACACTCATTCCTCATGTGACCAAGCATGTCATCCAGGAGGATCTGTTCCATGATCTTCCCAGGTACAGAGGTGAGAATCACCAGCCTGTAGTTCCCCGGGTCCTCCTTGCTCCCTTTCTTATAAATGGGAGTGATGTGACACTTCCTCCAGTCATCCGGGACAGCCACGACTTTTCAAATTTGATGGAGAGCAGCTCAGCAACCGCTTCAGCCAGTTCCTTCAGAACCCTGGGGTGCATGCCAGCCGGCCTCACAGACTTGTGCGTATTCAGTCTCATGAGGCAGTCTCAGACTTGCTCTGCCCTTACAGTGGGGGGGGATGCCCCAGTCCCCACCTGGAGGTTTAGGGATGCAGGGCTCAGGGACGTGAGAAATATTAGAATCCTGGCTGCCAGTGAAGACCGAGGCAAAGAACTCATTTAGTACTTCAGCCTTGTCTTTGTCAGTTGAAACCAGTTCTCCTTTTACATTTACCAAAGGAGGTACACTTATTTTGGCCTGTCTCTTCTGGCCAATGTACCTGTAGGATGTCTTCATATTGTTTTCACATCCCTCGTCAAGTTCAGTTCTGCCTGCGCCTTGGCTTTCCTGATCCCATGTCTGCAAGTCCAGATGCCATCCCTGTATTCTTCCCAGGTGACACACCCTTGTTTCCAGAGCTTGTACGCACCTTTCTTTGCCCTCAGTATGCCCAGCAGATCCTTGCTGAGCCATGCCGGTTTCCTACCTCCTCTGCCCGCTTTCTTATTCAGAGGGATGGAGAGCTCTTTTGCTCTCAGAAAGGCATCCTTGAAGAGTAGCCAGCTTTCCTCAACATCTTTATCTTTAAGTACAACATCCCAGGGGATCTTGGCCAACAATTCCTTGAACAGCTTAAAGTTCACTCTTTGGAAGTTCGGGGTCCTGACCCCACTCTTTGCCAGGCCCACATTCCTCGAGATCACGAACTGAACCAGGGCATGGTCACTGCAGCCCAGGCTGCCTCCAACCTTAACACCTTTAATGATCTCCTCTGCATTGGTGAGAAGCAGGTCCAGCAGTGCTTCACCTCTGGTTGGTCTGTCCAATACCTGGACCAGAAAGTTATCATCAATGGATTCCAGGAGCCTCCTGGACCTCTTGCAGCTTGCTGTATGGTATTTCCAACAGATATCCAGATGGTTGAAGTCCCCCACCAGGATGAGAGCCTGTGAGCACGATGCCTCCCGTATCTAAAGCAAGAAAGCCTCATCAAGTCTCCCCTTGATCAGGTGGCCTGTAGTATACCCCTATCATAAGTTGGCCTTCATTAGTCCTGTCCCTAATTCTAACCCACAGTCTCTCAACCTGTTCCTGACTGTTTCTCAGAGGGAGCTCCTCACAGTCTACCCACTCTTTGACATAGAGGGCAACTCCCCAGCCCTTCCTACCTCACCTATCCCTTCTAAAGAGCCTATAGCCCTCAGTGGTGGTATTCCAGTTATGGGAGTCATCCCACCATGTTTCCGTGATAGCAACAAGGTCATAACTTTCCAAGTGCATCATGATTTCCAACTTATCCTGCTTGGAAACCATGATGCACTTGGAAAGTTATGACCTTGTTACTATCACAGACAATCACATTTGCACACATCTATCTGTTCATTGGCACAGCTCTGAAAATTCTGAACACTAATATAATTTCTCTGCAATGAGAAAGAGGGACTCTTAGGTCCAAAAACTTCCCTCATGAGAAGGAAGCCTCAATATCACACCTTTGCAGTTGTAGGAGGCTTTGACCTCTTCAACATTTGCTGCAAGGAAAATAGGGGACACAGTGTAGGAGGCTTCTGGAGAGTCAGAAACAACTGCAAGACACAGTGAATTCATGAGCTAAGAAAGGTACGTTATTAGACCTGATGCGGTCACAGTGTTTTGCACCAGATTAGGTACAGAGGTTCTTTCCATACTTTCCGTGGTGCATCTCACAATTGACAGCTTGAAGAACTGGGTGTTTTGTGTTACCTATTTAAAGTATTTTTATGTATACACATACACATATATATATACATATACACAAATTCAATTTTTTGAAACAGGTAAAATAGGTTCTACCATTTCCTCACTCTGCTATTTTTGTTGTTGTTTTTGTTGTTGTTTTTAGTAGCAAGTAGGCAGCACTGGGCTTGATTTAATCTCTACTGTTATCTCAGGTTTTTCAGCTATTCATTCTTTCACCTTTAAAGCATAAGAGAATCAAAATAGGGCAGAAATTGGCAGAGTCTTCTGGAGACTGTCTAGTGCAAACTTTGCTCAAAGCAAGTTCACTACACTAGGTTGCCCAGAGCTGTGTCCAGTAAAATGTTGAGTATCTTCTATTATGGAAACTGAATATCTCCAGGCAATCTGTTCCTGTGTTTGACCACCTTCACACTAAAATGTTTTGTTATTTTAAAACATAATTTGTACCTGCTACCTCTTGTCCTGTCACCGAATACCTGGGAAGAACTTAGATCTGACTTCCAAATATGCACCTATCAAATATTTACACAGGTATTTTAAATATTAAAGAATGTTTGAATGTTCTATAATATAAGTTTTATATTGTAACTTTTACAAGAAAGACTGAAGGAATGAAGATCTTTTGGAATCTTTTTTCTTTTTTTCTCCAGGTTTTTTTTATTTATTGTTTTTTGTTGTTGTTGTTTTTGTTTTTTACATTGTTTTGGTTTAAATAAATGACTCTGGGAGGAAACTGAATCAGAAATCCAAACTAAATTAATTCAAGTCTTTACAGTTAATAGGACAGACTAAAATACTTTGAGGGTGGTGGTGTGGAAGAATTCTACATATATTCTGTGTGCATTTGTGTAGAACTTCTTGCAGAATCAGAAAAATACTTTTTCATTTCAAGTAATATATTCCAGATAGCAGAACAGATATAAAGATATAAAAATTTCATGTTCATCAGTCATGTATTAGTAAGTCTTGACTTACCGTTTCAATGAAGATGGAGTTCAGGGTCAATGTTACTATCTATATTAAATATTTGAAAACAAACAAACAAAAGCCCAGCAAGCAAATGAAAACCCATAAACTTTTGAATCAAAATGTAATATTTTTTTGTGTAATTTTGTCAGCTATTTTTATACTACCTTTAAATGAAAAATCTAGTTACTTCAAAAAAATCAGCTTTTTCTTAGAACTAGTACAGTAATACATAGATAACAAACCTAGGGCAAGTCAGTCATTTCTGTGTTTCCAAGAGAGTAAATTGTTCACACCTGGTATCTTCTTTCTTTGAAGCTTCCCCCCCCACCCCCCAACAGGATTCTGTATAGGGACAAAAACCATCAAATTAAAACACTAGATAGATCCACCTGTGTTATTGCTCAGATCCTCTTGAAAAGCTGTCTCCTATTTTCTACAGAGAAAGCAATTGCAAAGCCTTTACCATGTCCCCAAGCTGTGAAGTCTCCTGGCACATCTTATACTCAAATTGACTCTTAAGCACTGAGGATGGTCACTTACTATATCTAGGCATCCCAAGCTTTTGTTGGACTGTAATTCTGAAAGCCTAAGAAAACACTTGTGGATTTATTGATCATGTATAATGAGCTATGCTAGTTATTAGGCAGGAGTGTGATTCTCCTGTTCCCTTAAGAACTTGAAACAGAAGATCAAACGGAAACAAATCCAACAAACCAAAGCAATATATTTTAAGTGTTATGCTATCAACAATATTCTGTTACCCAAATAAATGATCCTTGTTAGAGTGAGGCACACATAATCTCTCAATTTGCATGAAATTTGGGTCTTCTGTTATGACCAAAAATCAGTCTTCCTCTCTGACATGCCAGCAAATTTTATGTAATTGTCTTTATATCCTAATAACTGGTAACAATGGCTTAGGTGTCTGTAATGTGTGTGTTCATTCTTCAAAATTCAAACACTAGACTTGCACCCTTTTTATCATAACAGAGTATGTACATCCTTTTGATACTCTGTGCTTTAAACATATTTTTCTTTAGTTACAATAAATGTTCTTGTATTCACAGACAAACTACCTTCATACTAATTACCTTTTTTTATAGGAAGGTATGTTTTATAAGCAGATACTTTAATCAGAAAGCAAAAAAGTCTTTCACCTGGTAATTGTTAAAAGGATGGGAATAAGGCATGCTGTTTATCTAATTCTGATGTTACAGGCTTGTGGCCTTACTTCTTCAATTCTGTATGCACAGGAAATGCAACACAGTCATTTTCAAATCATAAACCTCTTGAAAAAGACAGTCAGAGGTCTGCTAATGTGTTGAATGATGGATCTCCTATTTACTATTGATCTTTGAATTCAGAACCAATCCATTCTGAACTAGCAAACATTTTTCATATATTTTTAGAAAATATTGAATGCCTCTTCATCATTGACAAGACTGTTTTGTGTATCACTACTCGGATTAGCAACAACCTACTGCATTACACCAGAAAAAAATGAACCTTGCAGAAGCTGAATCTTGTGTAGTATGTGTTGAATGAACTGACTTCACATTCAGCTACCCTTGAATTAAAAGGAAGATTATAGTAGGCAACTCAGATGTAATGAGAAAAGTTCCGTAAGAGTTATTATGTGTGAAAACCTAGTCTTCTGTTGTATGGACATGTTATCCATTGTGATTTTAATCACTGCTGGAAGAGGATTTGATTCAAGCAAACTGGCTATTGGTAGATTTCTGTATCATCTGTCTCAAGCAGCTTCTTTTATATTCTACTTATGCTATCTTCTGTTTCCCAAACCAATCCATTCTGATGAACAGTTTTCTCTATTTCACCTTTTTCTTTCTTTTTTTTTTTTTTTCTCTTCAAGTTTGGATGCAGAAATCCCAACTATAACCTAATCCCATCACTATGCTCCTTAACCATTATTCCTGATTTGATTGTACTACTCACACATCTGGTCTACCTGTGTATGGAATGTAAGTGGGAATGTTCTAAGTAATATTTAATGAAAAAATAAAAGCTTGGGACTCTTAAAAAGCTTTCCTTTCAGAAGACTTGTACCCTCTCTGGAAGCCCTTCTTTTTCATCTAAACGGTTCTTCCTTTTAAGACTGTTTTATTATAATCCCAAAAGACTTGCAAGAGGCTAACAATAGAAGGTATGAATATAAGAATGTGATTCAGTTCACTGATTAAAGACTCCAGTTTTAGGTATCTACTAGCAGGCATCTAGTTGTGTGGTAATTGTTTATGCTTCCATTATAATCAGTGGAAGATGAAGGTAGAACAGAGTTGTGTTAAACAGGTATGTAGCACCATGTGATTTTCCCTAAAACATCCAAGACATCCACAGGAAAGGCAGGTAGGATACATGACATACAGGAAATCTCAACCCTTGTTGAGATTTGCAGGAGTTTAAGGCTATATATTCTAATATATATATTCCAATATATTCTAGGGCATTTCACATTGTACACAAGTCTTGTTTTTATTTCTTTTCTTCTCAGCACAGACAATTTATCCTAAAAGAAAAATAGGGATATTATCCTGTAGGTGTGTATCTTAGGATAAATCTCTTTAAAGCATGTGTGCGTATTGGGGGTAGGGGGGGAGCATTAATGATGAAACATTAGCCTCTTTCCCAGGCTTGTATAAATTACATAAACCTTATAAAGAGTCATAGAATGATTTGGACTGGAAAGGACCTGAAAGATCTTCTAGTTCCAACCCCAAGTCTCTCTGCTATCGTTTTATATGCAAGGGGGACGGTCTTGTGCATTTGAAGAAAGAGAGACTGAAGAACAGTCAAACAAAAATGCTACGTAAAAAAAAGAAATTCAGTACAACATTTCTGAATCTATCATAAAATTTTTAATTATCATGTTCAATTGAAGGAGTCTGTGTTAGAAGAAATTTCGCCCACACTTAGAGTGGTATTGATATTCAATAAAAACACTAGCTTCTAATCCTAGTTAATGGAGAAATCCTTTCTGCTGTGATAGTCACTTCATTCTAAATTATTCTACCTATAACCAGACATCAAATACTACAGAGCTATGAAACTTATTTATAATGCAGTCTCAAATACATTTGAAAAGATAGGTACACTTCTGAGTCAACACTTGTTTCACATTCCTTTCCTAATTATTTTCTAGAAACTGAGTTTTCCAGAGTTTTTAGTAAAGTAAGTTTGAACAGTCTGAAGAATTGACTCTTCTTCCAAATTCACAGTGCAGCATATTAAGATGGTTGGAGTCCACTCTTATCTGAAGGTGTTGAAGTGAAAAGCATTTCAACAAGAGTCTTGCACACGAGTATCATTTCAAATAGCATTGTCTTTGCTGAAGACACATTCACTCACATCTCAATAAAATATATCTCAAATAAAACTGTAACACTCAGACAATTCAGTTTTCTCGTCATATATTTCATAACGGCTCAAGACATGCACAGGGCCTATGCAGATTAGCAATAAGGGCTTGAATATAGGCAAGTAGGACATACTTAATATTTTGAGAATGAGAGATGCCCATAAAAGATGTCCTCTATTTTCATTTTTTTTTTAAATTCATGTTGGTTTCTAAAACAAACAAAATAAAATAATTTTGAAAATCCTGTAAATGACATATGAAAATCTTTTAAATGTCAGACCACAGTTTTTATGCTTTTTTTAATAAATTACACATACACCAAGTTGACTTGATCATATTTTACTCTCTTTTTTTCTCTTGAAAATGTCAATTTTTAACACTGACATTTAGTCACATAAATGAGACAGTACTGTTGCTGTGTTGTATATTTCTCTATGTTAGTCTATAGAGTAATTGTTCTCTACACCGGTCTATAGAGTAACAGTTCTTTAGAGTATTTTACAGCTGGGGAAGAAACATGTGGGTTTTTTTCTCAGTTCCCAGCAGCTTTAGAGGATTAATGTCAGTAAGAATCTGTGTTTTTATTTTGTTTTCCTGTCTGGATGACCCTTTAAAAAAAAAATTCTTCTGAAAATAACTTTGCTGAAACACTATGCACTCAGTACACTCAAACAGTTTTGTTGTCATCAAATGAAACCTTTCTGAGTGTCTGAAAGTAGATTGTCAAAGTATAAACAGGGATTTCATTTTAAACGTTATTTAGAAAGCAAAAAAACCCCGTTTTATAGAGTGATAAAACACGTTGCTTTAATACTAAAATATTTTTACTGCTTTTCATCAATAAAGAAAATTAATGTTTGTGTGTTTCTTTTTAACATGTGATTATGTCCTTGCAGAAGATATTTTACATTGCCAAACAAATTTTTTTAAAAAATTTCATCTAGCTCTATGAGAAATAAATGTGAATGTATGTGAAGACTTCAACATACTTAGGATGAAATAAAATAGTTCAGATAGGAATGCTTAAATCAATGTGATTGTCAATCCATTCAGTTAACTAAAATTTACAAATTGAAGTAGACACTTGCAGATACTAGATCTGAATTCCTGCACTATATCTTTTGTTGTCTTTTTGAAAGTCTTTTGTTCATCACAGATTACCAATTAAAAGACAGTATACTGATTTTTATTTACATTTGAATCTAGAACATGATGTTTTTGTAGAACCAAATGCTACAGAAAGATGCTATCAAATTGTGAATCATAACTTCGTGGGATATTACAGGAGTCATATGGCTATACAGACACCAGTTAAGTAGCAAATAAATTTGAAATATGAAATTGTGAATTTGGAGGTGAGGGGGAAATCACAGAATCATGGGTTCCTAGAGTGTTTTAGTTTGGGAGACACCTTAAAGATCATCTAGTTTCAATATCTCTGCCATGGGCATGACCATTTTCCACTAGAAGCCCCACCTAGCCTGGCCTTGAACACTTACAAAGATGGAGGGATTCACAAGTTCTCTGGATAACCTGTTCCAGTGTCTCACTACCCATATTTATTCCTAATGTCTAATCTAAATCTAACCTCTTTTAATTTAAAATAATTACCCTTTGTCTTACCACTACACTGCCTGAAAAGGAGTCCCTCCTTCTTTCCTGTAGGCCCCTTACAGTGACTGAAAGGTCACTAAAAATTCTCCTCAGAATCTTCGCTTCTCCAGGTTAAACAACCCCTGCTGTCTCAGTTCATCTTCGTAGGAGAGATGCTCTAGCCCTCTGATAATCTTCAAGGCCCTTCTATGCACTTGCTCCAACATATCCATATCCCCATGTTGGATGCCCCAAAGCTGAATGCATTACTCCAGTTATGGTGTCACGAGAGTCAAGTAGAGGGGTAGAATCACTTTGCGTGCCTGCCACGTGCTGCTTTTGATGCAGCCTAGGATACAAATGGCTCTCTGTGCTCCAAGAGTACTCAACTCTTGTTAAGTTTTTCATCAACCAAAGTTTTATCAATGCTATGAAACCTTTAAGACCATGAAAGACATCATTACTTATTTTCTTTCAAGCTGTGTATATAAAGTAGGTCAAAAGCTATAGCTGTAACGAGCAACAGACATAATGGAACAACATTTTGCTTGAAAGAATGGAGTATAAGGTTAATAGGAACAGCGCTTGCAACTACTGAACGAATAAACCCCTCAATTTGCTATCTGATTGTCCCTTGATTATAGATTACTAAATCAATATGAGTTGACATGGTCAAATGGTTTACTGACTTGTAGACAGAAAACAGAGAAGTATTTGTTATTAGAACTTTTTCTACAAGGAATGAGACATTAAAGATGAAATAATATGAGCAAAACAGAGGGACAGAGACGTGTAAGGTGATGAAAGAGAAAACAAAATACAGAGTTTAATTTAACCTCTTAGAAATCATGAAATAAGATATCTGGGTCAGCAACACATCATGATACTAGCCAGTTTAAACCAGTTAAGAGAAAAATAGTGTCAAAAAAATTAGCTTTGTTTTTAAAGTTGGTTTTGTTGTTAATTCAAAAGTTCAGAGTAAAAACTTTTGGAGATTAGCTAGACATTTTCAAAGTTCAGTCTGTTAAAAAAAGGTGCAACCAGTAGCCAATATGCCTGGAAAGCACTGCAGTTGATTTTGTAGCAGCTTACAGGTTCTGAAAGAGAGGAGAAAACATTTTCCAGTAAATTCACATATGTCAAATCATGAAATAAAATATGCTTCTGTCACTCAAGTAAAATCTGTAATTTTTGCAGATTCAGTAGACATAAAATAGTCTAAACAAACAAACAAACAAACAAAAAAGCCTAATCCCTCCCCTCAAAAAAAAAAAAAAAAAACCACAAAGAAAGAAACAACTCACCAACCCATTCAATTTGCCACTTCAGAACAGATGCTTTCTATAGCAGTCAAAGCAGTGAAAAGGCCAACACCAGAAGCATCAGCTTTCTTGAACTGGTCCTGGGACCAGGATTATTTTTCCATATCATAGATGCACTTCTCAATTAACTTAAATAAAGAATAAATCAGTGTATCATAATTTAGCTTTCTAAATATTGCTGTTGTAACACTTGTTGTATAACTTGATTTGATTTGATAATCTGTGACCTAGGGACAACCAATTAAGAAACTAAAGGCTTTATTCTTGCAATACTGTACAGGTGCAATACCCATTAACCTAGCAAGTGACTTGTAAGCGTGTCAATTGCTCAAGAGTCCCCCTGAAATATTAACAAAAGACAAAACAAGCTAACCAACTAAGAATACAGTTCCTGCTGCTATTCTATGAATAAAAAATAATATTGCAAATGAAAAATTGGAAAATGGAAAGTGTAGACATATAAAATCAGACTCTACAATCAAGTTTTCTTTCTTTTTAGCGTTAGTAGGACTCTTCACTTTTCATAACGTAATTTAATTTTTATGTACAAAATTTCCTGAAGGGCGTAAATGCATTTTGGCTCTATGCAGTAGTAATTCAGTTTTAAGCCATGCATAAAAACTTAATAAACAGTAAAATGTTAATAGGTTGCATATGGACTGTGACCTTTCTTAGTTATTTTTCAGGTTTTTTTTAATCAGTTAAGATACATTCTCTGGAATAACTGAGAGAAACTTAGTCTACCATTTACTTTAGAAAAATGAGTGTTTATCAAATGGACTTGAATGGATAATAATAAGATAGTTCATGCTTGAGAAGCCTCACAATTGCCGTTATGAAGAACTAGATATTGTCTCACTGGTGTAATCGTGTGCAGAGTGGATTGCATTTACACTTTGCATGACCTTGAAAATAGTTTCCAAGACCAACATCAGAATCATTCTTTTGTATTATTGTTGCTGCTGCCAAGAATATAGACTAAACAAATAATAACAGAAATATAAAATAAAAATTGTGACTGTGTAGCATAAATGAAATGTATGTGCTCTTTATGCAGTGTTTTAGGAGGAAAAAGTGTATATAATTATGACCTATACTTTAACATGCAAATTCGGTAAGATACTTCCCAAAGAATATTTTGCATTACTGTATTACATATTTTAAAACAAAATTTGAATTGTTAATGTTTCTTAAAATACATATTTAAATATTCATTGAGATTCCAGATTCCTTGATTCTATGATCTAAACTTACAAAGATTCTAGGTTTGATTCATAAGCTGTGGTTGCATATCAGATATATTCAGCAGCTATGACTTCTTGTTGCATTATATTTTCTTAAATTTAAATTTATTTATGTATTTGTTTTTTTGTATTAAGAAATTTTATTTATTGACCTGTTAATCAACTGGTATGAGTGTCCTTCTTTGAAAAAAAACCAAGGAGGTCTTTCTTTCATTGTTTTTATTATTATTATTTTTTAACTTATTGGAATATTATCCAGAATTTTAAAATATATGTTATCATTATAGGCAGGAGACAGTTATAAATTCCATGTAAACATAAGAGAAATCTTGCCTCCAGATGGACCAAATAATAAGGCTACATAGTTTTTTCTTAAAACAACCTACTACATTGTTAAGCCCTACATATTCATCTTTTTCATCTTTCAATTTTACCACACCATCATCCAACCAAATTTTAGATTTCACCTGTTTACAACATACATGATAGAAGCCCCAACTGTATTTTATTACTAGAATTTTATTATTATTCTTTAAAATGTTTAAGTATCTTCCCTACTGAACAAGTGACAGCATGCCCGTTATTGTCTGATCTTTAAACAGCTCATTTTTTGGAATGCTGCTGTCCACAACACTGTGGATAGCAACTTCCTCTGAGAGTTACTGTGCCTTTGAACAGTATCAGGTTGGTGAGCATGCTGTGCTTCTAAATTCTTATCTGCTTATGAACTTTCTCAGTAGAAACTTCACTTTCCATTTCAGGTGCTGCTGTATATATAATAAGAGAAATCTAAAAACTGTAGGAAATGCACTCTGTTTAAGCACACATTTTGTCTCTCACTTCCGTATACTAACAGCACTGAGTAGAGCATGTTGCCCATGACAGAGAAGTAGTCTCTTGTAGGCAAGGCTAACATCAAGACACCATTCTACTCATTTAATTTTGGACTGATTTATGTAGTGAAATCAGTGACACTTAACAGAGTTGACTTCAATGAGGGGCTTAGCATGGAGAAGAGAAGGCTCTGGGAAGACCTGATCATGGACTTGTCGTATTGGAGGGGAGTTTATAATCAAGAGGGAGACCAACTTTTTATGCAGGTAGGTAGTGATAGAACAAGGGAGGAATGGCTTTAAAATAAAAGAGGGGAGATATAGGTTAGATGTTAAGTGGAAATTCTTTACTCAGAGGTGTTGCGAGGTGAGGCACTGGAACATGCTGCTCAGAGAAGTTGTGGATGCCTCATCTCTGGAGGTATTCAAGTCCAGGTTGTATGGGGCCCTGAGCAGCCTTATCTAGTGGGTGGTAACCCTGCCCATGGTAGGGAGTTGGAACTAGATGATTTTTAAGGTCCCTTCCAAACTAAGCCACTGTATGATTTTTTTATTTTAGGTATTCTTGATTCCAGATAAGAATATAACAGTTTGAGCCATTGTTTGACTACTAAATTATAAAGGATTACATTACCAAGAGTTTTCTATAATCACATTCCATTTACTCACAGTAGAGGAATCTTAGAGAACAGAGGAATAGTCAAGGTTATGAATTTTACATACAAGTGGGGAAAAAAAAAAAAAAAAAAAGGAAGAAAAAATAAATTACCTCCATAATTAAAGAAATATTCTTGATTCAAAACAGGGTTTGAGTTATCGATCTGTTTAAGAATTGCCATGTCCGGATAAGATCCTGAATTGGGTCAATACTTCACAATTATATCACCATTTAGTGGGAAACAAACTCTTTGAGAAATAGTAATCTGTTTTTCAATCATGTTACAGCATAGATTCTGCTATAATTACAGTTTGTAATGATTTATTAATGCAGTCTGGCTTTGGTTGCTCAAGCATTTTAACTTTGCTTGATCTGAATGCTGTTTTTGACGTTTTCGATTGTAACATTCTGCTTGATCATTTATGAAATTATGTAGGATAACTTGGCACTGCTTTTAGTTGGTGTCAATCTTATTTATCAAACATCTGCCAATCTATGTCATGTATTAACTTTTATTTATGCTACCATGGCATTGTGAGGTCCTTCAGCTTTTGCACAAACTGTTACATGGTACAGTATTTATTTTAGGTAACTTTTTCATGATTTAGTTATTTCTTCCTTCATATGTGTTAATCAAGGTAACATAGGTTATCAGTTATGTACAGCTGTATACAAAAGCAAGTACTTATTTTTCTTTGAACATGCATACACACAAGAACAAACAAGTAAGTATGTTTTGGAGTGGCAAAAGTGCTTCTCCTTTTTAGATGAAGTTAATCAACATAATGCCACAACTGTGTGCTATGTCACATTTTAGAAAGACTTTAAAAGGGAAAATTTTCACAGTTCTAAATCTATCCTTATGTAGTATTCCTAGATCTCTTTTTTTCATTACAGTATCACAGAACTGTAGGTGTTGGAGGAGGCCTCTGGAGATCATCCAGTTCAACCTGCTAAAGCAGGTACCCTATAGTAATTGGAACAGAAAAGCATCCAGAAGAGACTCCACAGCCTCTCTGGGCATCCTGTTCTAGTGCCCTGTCACTCTCACAGTAAAGAAGTTCTTCTCATGTTTGTATGGAACTTCCTGTTTTCCAGTTTTTGCATGTTGTCCCTTGTTCTAACGCTGTACATCACTGAAAAGAGTCTGCCCCCATCAACTTGACTCTAGCACTCCTGCACAAGATTCCCACTCAACCTTCTCTTCTCCAGGCTGACCAGTCTCAGGTCTCTCATTCTTTCCTCACACGGCAGATGCTTCAGGCCTCTAATCATTATTGTGACCCTGCTAATAATTCTTGATAATTAAGATAAACTTAATTGATGTAGAAATGCACATAAAACAGAACACAGCAATCCTCGAGTTTTACTAACAATATCACCGTGCTTACTTATTTGTAGAAAACTCTAGATGCATCCTCTTTAATTTGGTTTACAGCTAGTAGCTCCACTGACTTCAATTCAAGATGCATGTTTATTTTCCTAATAATCTTAGCAGTTGATGCTTGCTGTACATCCTAGAGGTAACACATGGTCTCTTTTGCTGTTCTTTTTGAACAGAAAAAATGCTTAGGACACGTCAGACATTTATTTTCACATGGCAGGCTTTTCTGCTCTGAAACAGATATATGTTAATAGGAAAAAAATGCTTGTGTACTCAAGGCATGAGCTATCACTTAGGAAATACATTTGCTTGGTTTCAATTTAATCTTCCTTCCTGTTTTCAATCTGGAGTAGAACATAGAACACTATGCTAAGCTGAAATGTGTACAATAACAAAGATAACTCCAAGTTTCCTTGTCACCATAGTAACTATGCCTTAGGTCTACCCTAGAAACTTGCCTTGGCATAACATTGTCAGATATAGACATTTGGGAATTTTTTAATGATACTTCTAAACTGCCAAAAGCCCTAATGTAGGCACAGTAATTCTGAACAAAACTGTGCTTTTTTATTCATTTATCAGCAAAAGCTGTATTTACATTCAGAACTTTTGCTGAGATAGAGGTATTAGCAGACCCTCTCTAGTTTAGACTAGCCCTTAGCATCACAAAGCAATTAAAGATAACCCTGCACATACCTTGAAAGGATAGTGTTTTCTGTGGCTCCTTTGTTCATGATTTTCAGGTGTATGCTTTTCTTTACTTCTCCTGCAGCTCTTGTAATATAGATTGCATACCGACAATGCAAGCTGTTATCTGTAGGTGTCCCTAAATAATGAATAGTCTTCCATAACAGCTTTCAGTTTTCCTTACAAGTAACAAGTAAAGGACAGTTTCAGCAGTCTGGATTTTTTTTTTTAAACAAAAAAATTATGGCATTTCTAATATAGAAAGTTAAATTGAAACTTTTAAATCCATTCTTAGGCACCTAAGGGTGCCTTTAATATTTTATACACTTCAACTTCTTAATTATATTCAGACCAAAAATAGCCATCTTTCTTTAGGCCAAATTGTGCCTAGGAAAGGACAGATGCCTGTCCTGCAGCTGCAAGCTGCTACCCATCATTTCAATCTCTATGAACTTAAACCTAGGCACAGCATTCCCTACATGTTCCTATTTAATGTTTCCATATATGAGAAATATTAGAAACTTAGATTATAGAACACAGGGAGGCACATTTTACGGTCTTGAGAATGTGTTTCCATCGCATTGGAATAATACTTATGTATGATCACAACTTTCTCTGAGAATTACTATAAGAAACCTTTGCAGTTGTGTTTGGCTAGCAAGGATGCAGCATTTCTTCTCACCTTTAGTTTGCTGTAGCTGCTTTTTCAGCAGCAACTACCTTACTATTACAAGCACTTCTATGTACACAGGAAGAGAAATCTCAAAATAGGGGGATGCACATTGTGTTTAGCAAAATATTTTCTCCCTAATTTCAAACCAGTGCTCTTTTCT
Organism: Pavo muticus; assembly: GCA_016647715.1. NCBI lineage: Eukaryota > Metazoa > Chordata > Aves > Galliformes > Phasianidae > Pavo > Pavo muticus. The sequence goes on from JACDJE010000447.1 coordinate 359,736, forward strand.
TTGTTCTATAAGTGTAGTTCATAGGTTTCTCTCAGCAAAGACTAATTGCTGGGAAAAAAAAAAAAAAAGACTAATTGTTTCATTTTGTTCTTTGTTTTAAACTATGTTGCAACCTTTTGTACTTCTTCGTCTATAATTGATCCACATCTAACTGAAGATTTTCCTTACAAAAATCATGCTTCTGTGAAGAATTTTAGAAAAGGGACAGCGGTGTACTCTAAATGATAGTTTGCAAAATTAGCAGCTAAAGACACAAATTACTTGAAGTTTTAATTTATATTTAGAGCCAATATATACACCAATGATTATGGCATCATTGCTTTTGGTTATTTGTCTTTTTTCAATAACTGAGAGTCTGGGAAGGCATCAGTAGGAACATAAAGAAGAGCATAATGTCTTTTGTCACAGTTTTGCCTCTTTCTACCTGAGGAATTATTTAAATATATCATTAGTCATCTTGGAATTAATTTAAAAGTTCTTCCTGTGTGATCTTAAGAGGTTGCAGCATATCTAATTTATTGTTCCTTTGCTATTTGTAGCTGACTCATTTAAAAATATAAGCCAGATAAACAGTTTTTCCCAACACTCTTGCTTTTTTAAAAGAAAGCGTTTAAAATTACACTTCTGTTTGTTTTTAATTTTGAAGGAAACATTTTTAACACAAGCATAAGTAGCTTGGTTAAAATCAGTTTACAGTGTATACACTAAAAGGAAAGAAATTATAATAAAAATATATAAAAATTGTTAAAAATACAAAAAGGAACTACAAAATCATGGAATAACAACAAAATGAAATGATGTAGAAAGAAATCAAGATATCAGCATATTCATCATGTAGCCTCATTATTAGAGCTTCGTTATTTCATGTTAAAACTTTGTAAAGAGTAAAACTTGGTATATGACATTTGACTCTAGAAAGGAATATTACCTCATATATACTGGGAAAAGTTAATTTGTGACATTTTGTTAATATAAGGATGAAGGAAAAGCAGTACTGCAAGCTGGAATCATTTCAGTATACCATTTCAAGGAGAAGATAGTTAAAAATTATCATTAAAGTTGTTTTAAGAATAAAAAAGCATCTTTAAGATTCAGGTACCCTTAATAACTTTTGTTTTATATATATTTGGATATGTTTCAGTTGAGTTAATTTTCTTCATACTGGCAGGTATGGTGCTGTGTTTTGGATTTAAGAAAAAAATAATATTGATTATGTTTTGGTGTTGCAGAGCAGTGTTTACACATAGCCAAGGGTTTCTCAGGTTCCTATGCTGGCCTGCCAGTGCAGAGGCTGGGGATACACAAGAAGCTGGGAGGGGACCGAACCAGGAAACTGACCCAAACTGGCCAAATGGATATTTCTTACCATAAGATGTCATGCTGAACAATAAACTGTGGGAGTTTGTCAAGAAATCTGACACTGCCTGAGGACTGACTAAGCATCAGTTGGTAGTTGATGAGCAATTGCATTGTACTCTTGTTTTGTATAATATATCACAATTTCTCTCCATTTTTCTGTCCTATTACACTGTCTTTACCTCAACCTACAAATTTCACATTTTTCTGATTTTCTCTCTCATCCCTCCAGGGAAGGATGAGTGAATAGCTGTGTGATGCTGAGCTGCCTGCTGGGTTAAACTACAACAGATGTAGATTTAGCTTTACCTTTAAAAGATATCTGAAATAAATTCCTCAATGAATGGCAAACTGCTTTCATGCGTGCCTCAGTATAGATAACACAGATTCTTCCTTAGATGAGTAGTGCTGTGCTCCTTACAATTCAAAAGAGTTAGATGAATTTCAAAGCAGTTCAAAATTCTATTAATATGAAGATTTAAACTTCCAAGTTTGCTAACTAAGCAGTGAATTGATTTGAAGGAAATGGATGTTGATCTAACTTGGTCTGTTAACAGTCTCCTTACTCAAAGTCTCTATTATGTAATTAATCCCCACTTCAGTTCTATATCCACTAAACCCATGCATATAAACAAACAGGTTTTTAATGAACAAACATGCAAGTATCATTTCTCTATCCTTTATACTCCCTCCCTGTCGATCCCATACCTTATTTCAGGTTTTCCCGTATTTTCCTACTTGCCACATATGCTCCCAACATATAATTTCCCTGTGTTTTTCAGAGCTTCCTTTCCTCCCACATCTGCCATTTTCTGCACCCAGCTACACTCCCATCCCTTGCTTCACATCAGCTTAATTCTCTATATCTCTTTGGACATTTGTCAGCAATAAGTCTCATTCCTTCTCTTGCCTATATCCCACACTCACATCTTCAGCACTTTAGTTTTACTTGCTCACATTCTCAAACTCTACAGTTCTTTGCATGATTTTAGTTAATGTCTCCCTTATTCACTTGTGTTTTAACTACTTGCTATATTTTATTCAGAAGGTGAACATAGCATAATCATGTATACTGACAGATGATTGTTCTTTCAAGACAGACTGGGAACAGAGATTATTTAAGTTAATGCTCTTCCACCAGAAAAGTCTGTATATTACATGTATTGTCTATGACTGTAGTGAGACATTTATAGCTCACTGAAAGTGTGGTCAAAAAGTGTGGTGGGAATATATCTAAAATTTTAGATAATTGACTTCCTCACTGATGGTATCCTTTATTGAGAAACTCCAGTTTCCCTCCAGACTTGAGGGAGAGCAATTTGAGAAATCTCTTCTGCTTTTTAAAAGCAATTAATTTTAAGACAACTGGAGTTAAAGCATTATCAGTTTCAATGGAATATTTTTTTTTAATAATGCAGATGTTTTTCTTGATATAAGAATAGAATTTATAGCTTTAAATTTCATACTGTTTTTACAAATTAAGCATTTTGCAGTCTTCTTTTTACATGGTAAATTTGCCACTTTTTGGTGCCACCCTTTTTTTTCAACTTTATCCGTCTTTAAATTTCCTTACATTTTATAAGCACCTCCTGCCTGAAGAGGGAAAAGTTTGGCCTTTCAGGTAACTGAGACCAATTCAGACTGGAAATTTCCAGAAGGATATGATTTCCCTGTGGAGATGTTTTAAATTAATTTCTTTCAAAGTACGGCAGTGGATTTTAATTAAGCTAGAATTAACACTCATGTCAAGAGGAAAAAAACTCTTCAAAGCTCTTTCTCTTGACCTTTCAAACAATGGTTAACCTCAGCGTAAGCATGCACTTTAAACAAGACTCAAATTACTGGATACCAATTGTGCTGAAAACGAGGAGATTGTATCTGACTTAAGCTTATTTGCCTTAAAATTTGCTTTGTTGCTTGTCAAACAGTCTAAACGAAAATGTGTGACTAAGCTGAGCCTTTATCGGACTGTCTCATTTTCCCAGGTTCCAGACCATTGAATTTGTCAGCTAGTGATTTGCAGTGGGACTGGAAACAGCCATGGTGCCTGTAGTGCCAATCTTCTTTACACTCTTACATGTATAACAACAGTTTGAAAATAGTTGAATAGGTCTTGTTTCTACCTATTACTTTTCACACTTAAATGCTGAGTTTACTTTAGTAATATGACCATTTCCCTCTTCTCATGGTTTGAAATTTTGCATATGAGCGTCCCAGCCTACTGCTGCTTTCATTAAAACTTGTGGGTAACTAATGTCAAGCTTTGAGTTTCTAGGAAGGCGGGATTTAATATTTAGAAAATACTGGATTTCTTTTTCATTTACATTTTGTTTAAAAGAAAAAAATTACTGTAAGCAATCAGTATCTATTTTATTTTACCACAAAAACATACTCTGGTTTGAGGATCAGGCTTCTCAGGGCCCGATCCAACCCAGCCTTACATGTCTCCAGGAATTGGGCACCCTCAACTTCTCTGGGCAACCTGATTATTTTAAATCTAAAAAGCAGTTTTATATATGAGGAAAACAATATTATATACACAAATATATATATATATTCAAACAGCTTCAAATTTCAATGTTATATCTTAAAGATAAAGAAAGATAATTTATTTTCCTAATATTTTCCCTTGTATGCAGAATATAGTACTACCCTTTGATCTCCAGGTCAGTCATATCAAAGCCCTTAGGACTGGAAAATTCAGAGATATCAGGTGACAGAAGACATTTGATACAAGAAGTCTGATAAGACTGATCTTGAGCAATGGAAAATGAACTCAAAGGTAAGCTCTGGCCTAAAAACTCATCTAAAAATGGTATTATATCTAAAAAATAAATAAAAATTAATAAAAATATATATTTGTCTGAAAAAAACTCTTCTCTGTACTCTTGTGCACTTCTAAAACCTAATAGCATCTTGAAAAATGCACTGAATAAAAGAAGAAAAAAAAATCCATGATAAAATCCCATGAGTTCTGAAGACTTTTTGTACTGGAACACATAAAGATAGTAACTTTGACAAGCATTTATAACTTCTGTTACTTATCTATGTATGCGTGAGCCGAAGAAACAGCTGAAAGCATTCCCCTAGGAAATAAGTCAATGGATAACTGACAAGTACTAACAGCTGGATTCAATCACACCCTGTAAGGTATATTATTCNAACTCTCTCCTTGAAAATGATGTAATTCAGAACTGCCAAAATTTCTATCCAAAACAAACAAAAAAAATGAACAAAGACTCCAAATAGAGAAAACTGGAACAAAGAAAAGAAACGTCATATCAAGGAAGAAACATTATCACAGGAGTCCAATGCTCCCAAAGAGTCTACAAAAATCCCTATCACTTTGCAAGAAACCATGTTAGGTTTCATGGTGTTAGATAATCTTTTATAAGCAACAGGGAAAGATAATGCTGAAATCATTCCTTTTAACAACATGGTGAATTATCTGATAGAGTGAGATTTTAAAACTCACTTTATTTAGTGAAATTCTCTGGATACTGTATTTTTAAACTGACAGAAAAACTCAGACAAATGAAACACACAATCACATACTGAATGATCAGATGTACCAGAAAGAATAAAACAAAATAACTTAGTAATGGAAATTATTTTTACATAATCTTTGGACAAAAATGTACATCTTTTCTTTTTTCTTTTCTGTTAAGCAACTGTATGGGAACCATTAGGTCATAGCCTGAACCAGTGATTGTGCACCTGATGAAGGAGCATGGCCAACCCTGGGAGTATGGGTGCAAGCAATTCACCTGTGCAACCAGAAAGGTCCACAGGACCTAGGGTCCTTCTGTGGGTCCAGCCCTCCCTAACATCATTTTAGGGCTGTCAGCCGAAAGGGAAACATCTCTACTTAGAGATTATTGCCTTTTGGAGTTTTTCAGTGAGTTCCTATCCTCAGAAAGGGGTAAGCTATTCCTTCTTTATTACTGAATTCTGACCAATGCCTTTCTTGAGTGATCCGAAAACAGGTCAGTGGTAGCTATATTCTCTGTCTTATACAATACAGCAACTCAAAGTGTGATTCAAAGCTGTAACATAAACAAAAGAACAGAGAAAGTATTTAAATGTTGAAAGATATCTTGAGTGGAATAAACATTCTGGTTTGTATATTTTAGAATTAAATTAAGTATACTTAAAATCATCTGACTTTCTTTTCTAATGGACTCCGGCATTGTGTAGAACCTTGTTTCCTTCATCTGTGCTCATCCTTTTTATCTCATGTGCTAGCACTCTTTCTGAATAACAAAATCTATAAACGAACTATGTAGATACATACTTAGTAAAACCGGGACAGTTCCGGTTGTGGTAAACAAAGATCTAGTATATGTTTTAAAGTATGCTTTTATGAATTAAGCGTCTCTGGCGTGTTTTATTACAGAGCTCCTAAAACACAACAGCCATAGAATAAAAAGGAAGAAAATTCTGCTTCTGAAGCTAATAAAAACTCTGGAAAATCCTAATATTATTTGATAAGTATGATGACTAAGTTACTTTAAAATAAAAATAAAAACTTAATTACATTCTCTTAAAATACAGAAATGTTTGCAGAGGAAATGAAAAAGTTCATGGGACCGGCAGTACTCGTCCTCTCTTAATATATTATTGCAATGTCTAGATTATATTTTAGCCTCAGAGATGCAGTTGTGTTTTATACATTTCATTCAACATTCATTAGGATTCATTCTCTTGATTATTTTTTAAGACATTTTTGTTATTATTTTGAGAATAGGAAATGAAACTGGAATTGGGGAAAAAGTTCAGTGGCAATATTTTTTCACCTTCCCTAAAATTGCTGTTTTCTGCCACAGACTCATGAAAAATGAGAAAAAAAATTTTAAGAAGCCTTTGTCCCATAGTCGTTTCCTCAGTTATAAACACCAATTATTTGCTATGAATTTTATCTCCCCTTTACATGATATAAGTTTCTAAATATGATTCAGAAAAAAAAATGTCCTAGAAACTATTGCTTGTGGTAGTGACCACTTTAAAATATGCAGTTTCTATTAAAACATAATTCAGTCTTTCAATAGACCATTTGTGTCTGACAACTAGTTTTTTTGTTGCTCCCTTGGGTAGTTGCTAGAAACAGTTCCCAGTGTAGATTCATTCTCTGTCTGAATCACAAAAACGAGAAGCTGAAAAACGAGCAACAGGAACAGCTTTCTGATGAAGTTGAATGATATTGATGACATTACTAATTACTTAGCAGGCAGAATTCAAAATGAGAATTCATTTGTCATCATGATATCATCAATCAGCTTCCTAATGCCTCGGGCAATAGGTTTGTGCCTGCTTGGTGCCATATAAACTTTGATGTAGAAGTCATTTTTGTTTGCACATCTGAATTCTTAATCTTATTTTTTAAATTTTTATTCTTCTATGTGTTGAATTGTGTTTATATATGCACCCTGTTTAACAATATCTTGGTGTGTTTTTCCCAAGTCAGATAATGACTTTAAAGACCAAATACTATCTGCCTCACAATACAAGAAACTGTTCACAAGATTATTTATGTCTAAAACAGATAACCAATATACAGATTAAATAACCTTCATCCTTCAAAACAAGTTCAACAGTTTACTGCAAAAGAATCAAGCCTAAAGTCACACACATCTCTGATGAAAAAGAAAGCATATTCTAACGTGGTACTTCAAAAGATTTAAATATGTAGACAGGGATTTCAATTAAAAATTCACAGGCAAGTTATGAAAATTTTTGTAATTTGAGGATGTAAGATCAAATGTCATGGTTCCTGAGTATTTCAGAAGAAACAATTTATTTGGCATGGATTTAAGACAATCAGTCTTTTCAAATAATCCAGTATTCTTAATCCTTCAATCTGTGAACCAGTACCACAGTCACAGGAAACTAGTAGCTCTACTATCTCTTTCAGACAGCTGAGATGCCTGGCTGAGTCATCTCACTTGGAGCAGGAACTGACCATATTTCACCAGCTGCCCTCTCTAAGATAGGTCTCTGTCCTGGCCAAATTGGCATCTCTATCTGTTTCATCTCCTTACTGGATTCTTGAATTCCTGCCTCAGCTTTCACAAGACCGCTTTCCATTTTTGTGGACATACAGTGTGATCATTAGTGCTTTGATCTGAAGTGACTAAAGATTCTCCTCAGAATCAAAGAATCTTTTGAGTTGAAAGGAACTCTAAAAGGTCATCTGGTAAAACTCTCCTGCAATGAACAGAGACATATAGAGCTAGATTGAGGTTCCCCGGAACCCTGTCCAACCTGGCCTTGAATGTCACCTAGGATAGGCCATCCATCACATCTCTGGACAGCCTGTTCCAGTGCTTCACTACCCTTATTGGGAAAAAAACTTTTCCCTAATATCCAATCAAAATCTCCCCTCTTCTAATATGAAACTATTTTCCCTTATCAATCACAACAGACTATGCTAAAGAGTCTGTTCTCTTTTTTCTTATAGCCACTATCAGATCTTCATGGAGCCTTATCTTCTCTGGGCTGAACAGCCCCAGCTATTTCAGCTTGTCCTCATACGGGAGGTGGTCCATTCTTTGGATCATTTTGGATGCCCTCCTCTAGATGCACTCCAATAGGTCCATGTCTCTCCTGTTCTGAGGACTCCACATCTGGACACAGTACTCCATGTGAAGTTTTACAGTGCAGAATAGAGGGGCAGGATGTCATGCTGACATCCCCATGACACAGGCTCACCTCCCTAGACCTGCTGGCCACGCTTCTTTTGATGCAGCCCAGGATATGATTGGTTTTCTGGGCTGTGAGAGCACATTGCTGGCTCATGTCCTGGTTAGTACCCACCAGTACCTTGAAGTCCTTTTTGGCAGGGTTGTGCTCTGTTATGACCAAACTGCTGATTGTCCCTGTAGCCTCTCCAGATTTATCAGTGACTTATCCTACTTACCCTGTGTAGTGGCAATGGGGACTAACCTAAATCATCCAGGGTCCTGAACGGATTTTAACATCATGAAGGTCTCCTAACCAATTGTAAAAAGACAAGGAACTACCAACTTGAATCAGAAATTACATTGTCTTTTAATATGCTGTTGTGGTTTAAACTGGCAGGCAGCTAAGTACCACCCAGCCTTTCACTTCCCCCATCCCTTGTGCAATGCAATAGAGGAGAGAATTGGATAAAGACAAATTAAAATCATGAATGTGTTATCAATACGATTTTTCTCCTAATTCTAAACAAAGACCCATACCAGGCACTAGGAAGAAAATTAACTCTATATCAGCCAAAACCAAAGCATAAACTTAAGCTATAATAATCTAGTAATATATGCAGTTTGGAGGTACCCACGAACTCATTAAAAAGCCTAATGGATAATCTGACAGTTGGAAAGGTTTTCTGTGTGAATGAATGTTAAAGAAAATGTGTTAATTTGAAACTATATTATTATGCCATCTCATTTGCACTGTTTTCTATCATTTTGATTAATGCTTAAATTGTGACTAACACAGAATGGATGACGGATATGCTAAAACTACAGCCTGTGGATGTTCTTATCCTGTAGTTCATTCACTTACAGAAAGGAAACATGTAAAAATAGAGTAGAAAAAGTGTTATTAGTGTTTTTCAGTGTTACAAAATTCCTAAGTTTATAAGAGTAATTAATAATCCTTGATGAACGTGAAAGGTGGGCCCTTGTAAACCTAATGAGATTCAACAAAGCAAAGTGCAAGGTTTAGCACTTGGGTTGAGGTAATCCCGGATATATATACAGACTGGGAGCAGAACTCGTTGAGAGTAGCCCTGCTGAGGGAGGACTTAGAGGTCCTGGCTGATGAAGGACTTAATATGAGCCAGCAGCGTGCACTTGCAGCCCAAAAAGCCAATGGTATCATGGACTTCATCAGAAGAGGTATCGCCAGCAAGGCAAGAGAGGTGATTGTCCTCCTCTGTTCTGCCCTTGTGAGGCTCCAGCTGGCATACTGAATCCAAATGTCGGGCCTCCAACACAGGAAAGATGTGGAGCTGTTGGAGATGGTCCAGAGGAGGGCCACAAGGATAATCCAAGGGCTGGAGCACCTCTCCTGTGAAGACAGGTTGAAGGAACTAGGTGTGATCATCCTGGAAAAGGGAAGGCTGTGGGCAGACCCAGCAGCTGGCAGCCCTGCCTATGGCAGGGGGGATGGAACTTGATGATCCTTGAGGTCCCTTCCAATCCAAGCTGTTCTATAGTTTTTAGCATTCATAAAATTAAATATTTATTCTCTCTGTATTACTTCTTCTATAAGATGCAAAATTAGTAGATTTTCTTTACTTAAATATTTATAATAATGAACAAAAAACACTCCATATACCTTTTATTCAGAAAGTAGAGGAAAGCTTTAGAAATGTGCTAATGCCTAGAAACACTGTATTACTACGTAGATTCAGGAGAATTCAGGTGTTCTACTTTAGTGAGCTTATAATTATGTGTTGGATTACATGAAGACCATTAAATTCTCCAGGACCCTGTGAAGTACACATATAGTTTATTAGGAGAACTCCACAGAACTGACTTTCATTTGGTTTATCTACATTGCTTCACATTATGCGACCTTTGACAGAAGCAGATGTCCTTTTCCATTTCTTCTGTTAACAAATAATGCATAAACTTAATTAAAAAAAAAAAAAAAAAAGGAAAACAAAGGAAAAATAAATATTACAGTAATTAAATTTATTTTATAAAATGAATAGTTACTAGGGAGGAAATCCCCAAGTTAATTTCACATGTTGTATTACAGAACAGAACCCTTAAAGTATGCCACACTTTCATGCTCTCCAATTCTTGTGAAAATCAAAGAGACTAAAGTGGATTTTCTCTCTGTCTTCAACAGCCTGAATTCTGAGTAGTGTTCAGAGCATATTACTTTATATTATCGGAAAAATCTGAGTTCTGGGAGCTCTTACAGATTAAAATAGAAGATGGTACTTAAATATCATCAGAATTATACTTGGAAATGTCTTTCCCTAAACTCTTGTCGGAGTTTGGATATTGCCTTGTCTGAATACTGCCTGTGTAACAGCAGCAGAAAAGACACACAAGATTTGACACTCAACTGACAGTCCTAGAGGATAGGCATAGACATCTATCTCCAGCTACTGCCATGCTAAACTCTTTGAGTTTACATTCATAAAAGACCTCCACAATACGTGTAAATGAAATGTTATGTGTTAACTTTAAATTTAGATTTATTCTTTTGAGTAAGTGGATGGTGTTTCCCTTTTTTAATGAGGGGAATGTATCAAATTCAGTGGATATTGAACTTTGCTGTTGGGCTAATATTTTTAATCAGCTTAATCTGATAATTAGTTATCAGATCAAAATTCAGTCTGGCAAATTACATTTTTTTTCCCATTCTTTCTAATTTTTTATTCTTTCTTTGGAAAGCTCCTTTATACAAAAGCTTTCAAATTTGCTTAATCTTTGAATAATACAAGATGAAGATCAACAAAGATTTCAGCCACTGTAGTTTAGGTTACCAGCCTTTGTAGAGGCCCCTGTTGACAGAAGTCTATTAGGTAACAAAAATGGAGTAGAAAAGGAGCAATTATATGCCTGTGTTTTAGATTAATTTTCTTTTAAATCTATCAGAAAACTTCCATCATGGTATTTTGATGAAAATATATTATTATTATATCTACATTTGTTCCTGTGGTTTAAATAGAGGTGACTGACTGTTCTTTGGAAATATGCATTCATTTTTCCCCCTACCCTTATTATCTCTTCCCCCCTGCCCCCTTTTTTCTTAATATTCTTTCCTGAACACAAGAACTGGTACTCTAAGGGCATATAAAGGCATAAATAAGTGGAATAAAAATGTAAGAAAGAGAGGCTTATGATATTTTCAAGTTATTAGAATAAATGATAGTGAAAATTTCATTTTCAATAAATGTAGGAAGGCTGCTTTGGACTCTTACATCTTTAATATTATCAATTATTCAAACATATCTTCCCAATCTTTTAACCTGTACTTAATTAAAATATATATTACATCAACTGACTTCCATTACTTCAATGTCAGAGTCGTGTCTTGTTGTCATTATCTTAAATAAATGCATTTGTTTTATGTAATGTGTAATAACTGTAGTGATGTCCATTACAGCATGTCTTAGTCCTAGCTACAGATGGAAGTTTATATTTATATATAGATATTCAAATCAACCTTTGTATAAATGGGGATTTTTCCAGTTGAAAATCTTATTCTGTATACTTTTTAGAAAAATAGAGAATGTATGGCAGTTATCAAATAAAAACTGGAATTTTCTTCAATAATACTGTTTTCTGTACACTAGGAACATTTACTAGTTAAAAGGTTAGTATGAAAGAAAAAAAAAACTGTAAAAGAAGTGTTATGTCCTAAGAAATCACTAACATTTTTTAAAATACTTTTTTTAATTATTAGGTGTTACCTTGTCAGCTAATGGCAATGGATTTTTTCCTTTTCTACTCCACAGTTATCTATTTGATTGCATCCTTCTTTGAAAAATGATATATCTATACATCTTCACTTTACAGATGCATTCTTTAATCTGTTAAAATATTCTCTAAGAATTTAATTTTTCATTTTCTCCTGTATTTCAATCTTGTGTACATTTTTCCACTTTTTTCTTCATGTTCAAAGCCTTCCAGCCCACCAAACGTTTCTTACTCACTACTAAGAGAACAATTTTACATGTCCAACAGGATCATGAGTCCAGCAGCCATTGCCCATCGGCTCATTTTTCCAAGTATCTCTGAGAATCTGTACTGCTTCTCAGACTTCAGTTCCAGCTTTACAATTATGTTCTATGATGCCTGTGGAAAAAAACTGACAGCTGGTTCACTGACGGTCTTGTCACTGTGTATTGGTAGAACTGTTACTTATTAAACACTCATCATTTCTTCAGGAATGAATATACTTCTCATTTTCACCTTTTGACTAGGTTGTAAACTATTATTTGCCATAAGGACTGCATTCAGTGCTTTTATACTGCCTAATATAATGGAGTCATTATTTCTGTTATTCTATTACTTCAGTGGTAATACAGGGTAAAAGAATGATTGTACTTAAAAAAAA
>JACDJE010000447.1:372188-412023 GCA_016647715.1 Pavo muticus
TTTTTTTTTTTTTTTTTTTTTCTTCTGGAGTTTGCATTTTGTTATTAGTAACCCTTTTGACTTCTGATTCAGAGGCTCTACCATGGTAGTACATATTCAGAAGTAAAATATATTTGTAATACAAAGTGTCTTATACACACTGTATTCTCCTGTCAGTCTTTTGTGGATTTTGCATTTTTGACTGCATTTAAATGAACCACATTATACTGGTCAGAAAGCAATGCTATCCTCTTCAATGGAAGTGACTTAGAAGGCCAGGGAAAGGGTGAGGAGAAAAGGGAAAGAAACTTCTGGAGCACAGTTTGGGGCAGGAAGATAGAATTGGGCACACAGAGAAGTAAAGCCTGTAACGCAGACTGAAGTTGAAGACACACCTGAGAGTAAGAGGTGAACTGCAAAAGAAAGGAAAAATGTTTTTAGTAGGGATGATATGAAGTGTGCTGCATGTGTTTTGGAATCCCAAACACCACTCACTAGAACTTCTAAAACATTGCTTTCTTCTTGGGAATGAAGTACCTGCACTTTGCCAGACGTCCTGAAAAGCTTTTAACATTAGCTGAACATCACAGTAGAGAAATGTCTGAATTTCTGCAGCCCAGAAGGCTACTAACATTTGTTTTTGAGTGTAAAATGAATGGAAAATGTCTATTCTGCAATAAAACTGGCCAGGTTATTGCTTACAAACTTCTTTCAGACTATTACATTCTACTGAGCTGAAATCAGTTGTCAACTGTTTTTATTCTTATGATAATGAAACCTAAGGTTTGACAATAAAAGTCCCTTTCTATTGTTAGAAAGCCAGTTTTAAAGAAAAGATGCAAGATTGATTTTCTTACTGTTGACAAGACTGATATTTAAAGAAAAGCTAAATGAGTACTTGGATTTTTTTTTGGGGGGGGGCGGGAGAAGCTGAAGATGCAGTCATATGATTCCAAATCAGCTTTAGGGGAAAATATTATTAAATAATTGGTTATTCGAAAAAGCTCAGTATGTTTTAAAATCTGCCTGCTAATATTCTGCACTCATTTTGATGGAACAAGATACATCTAAAAGAGTTTTGTTTTCTCCCAGAGTTCTTTGGTAAGAACAATCCACAGAAGCCCTAACCATGTGCGCCTGTGCTGCAGTCCTACATTGGTTTATATCTTCCACTTCTGTTCCTTCCTGCCTCTCTGTAGGTGCTGAAGTCATTCTAGCTTCCTTACATAGCCCTTATGACTCTTTGCTAGCCTCACTTATGACAAGTATGTGATCTTGTGGTGAAACAGCTTCTTTGATATGTGGGGCAGGGCAAAGAGGGCAATAAAGAGTGCAAAGTGAGAGCTTTTTTTGTCCTATTCTCCACTTTTATTTCGAAGGGAATATAAATCACCCTCTCACACAGAGATCATAAGAAACACTGATTATTTGAGTAGCCTGTCATCAAGAAGATATAGCTACAGTAACCTGGATCCAAGAGTATTACAAGAGTATTACAAGAGTTTTATCCATTCTTGAATTTTAAAATATGCCGTATCACTTAGGTAGCACTCCTAACCATATATTTCTGGAAATCATTTTGTTTCAATGACTGTTTAAAAATGTAATTAAATATGCAATCAGTTTCAAGTAAGAACACTATTTAAACACATTTAATTCAGTTCATTTAGGAAAAACAAAAACAAAAACAAACAACAAAAAAAACTTCCACCTAAAACAGTCTATTTTGCACATTCTAAGCATGTTATAAACAGTCCAAGAACAGCTCATAAGTATGTATCCCAAATAATTTCTCCTTTCTCCACTGGCTAATTGAGATGCTACAGCTTTGTATGCACTTTCTGGAGAACCTGTTCCATTCCTGTCATTTTCAACCTTCTGTAGCTTATGGACCTGAAACAATTTTGAGTGTATGTGAAGACCTTTGAGCACCAAACATAAGCCTGTTGACAAGCTTGTTTCATCATTGCCTCTCAACACTTCTTAACAGTCTCCTGCAGTGATATCAGAGGATGAAACAGGTCAGTGAACATTCCTCGGTGTTGGACTTCAGTCCATATTAAATGTTTCCCACTTGTGCCTTTTAGCAATGTTCCGATCTTTTTTCTTGGATCCCAAGCAGGATCCAGGAACCAGAACATTCCAGGAACTATTCTTAACAGGCAGTTTGCATGTCATCTCTTTGTTCATAGACATACACCATTCTGTGCCAATTGGCCACAGTGCTCAGAAATGTTCCAAGGGTTATGTGATCTCCTTGTATAGGTTAAGAAGATGAAGGAAGTATTGCAATTAATTATTGTAGTATAGCTAACTTAGTGGATATTTCTGTTTGTTTGTTTCATTTTGTGCTTTTGGTTGTATGAGAAAAAAAATTAGCTGTTAAATTCTGATTTCTTATTGCCATCTTGATTTCTATTTTCATCACATTTTCATTACAGTGAATTCAGACTTGGAAAATATTGATCAGTTCAGACCCATATCTAGTTTGTAATTATTACAATCTAATGTGAATAAATGGGAAACTGCTCAAGGCCTGAAAGAAATATATGAATCTCTAATTTAAAATATTTATCAGATATGTAGCTTAAGAAACAGTATTCAGCTTAAGAAATACTTACAGATTAATTACATAAATTTCCTCCTAAAAATAAAGGGACCTTTAGAGAGAGCTGCTAGTCATTTTCCTCAGCCTGAATGAAAAGAATCTCTCCCTTATTACATGCCATCAGGAATGCCCTACATTTTGGTGTGCTGTAGTTGTTGTTAAAGAAGGCATTTCTGAGCATTTCTAAGAAACCAATCATATTTGTGATAAGAGCAGAACAAAAGTTCTAATGCAGTAAGTCTATTCCAAATATTTGAATAGTTAAATACGAAAAATATGTTTCTACTTAATATTCGTGGGTGGGAAACCTGCCCACAGCAGGGGATGTTGTTTAAAACTGTATTTAAGATTCAAGGCATTCTATGATTCTATGTGTTAACTACTGTTCCCAAAGAGAGTTCACAAGGAGGGATCAGTGCACCAATAGTTCCTTTGCAAAGAAAATAGAATGGAGAGAAAGAGAAGGAAAGAGAAAGAAGAAAAAAGAGAAATAAAATAGAAAGAAAGAAGGAATGGAAGGAAAAAAGAAAGAACATAAGAAAGAAGGGGGAAAAAAAAGGAAAGGGAAAATATTTTGTTTATTTAAGCACTTTCTTTTGGGCAAGAATAGTCTCTGGCAAACTAGGATATTTTCTGATTGATGATATCTGTAAAATAGCTGTTTGAACCACTCTTCTTACATTTATATCCCATTATCTATAAAGCATTTCTGGTATATTCAGCAATTCGTTTTTGAAAGCATCCTGTAAAATGTAATTAAGGTACCCTATCTAGTCCTGGCCCTGCTCTGGCATTTCTACTAAATGGCAAAATAAAGCATTGAATGTATCTCTGCAACCATCTCAAACTGATTGCTGAGGCCTGCATTCTACCTGGCAACTGCAAAGAAGAGGGAAGGGATGGAGATTCCATCCTGTTTTCAGCCTGTCTGGAAACTGACAGTGTCTTATTAGTTAATTGAGCTCCTACTTCTCTGAACTTTGCAGAGCATGGGAACTTTCTAATGCTGTTTCAGAGGTACACTGACAAGGGAGAATCTCACTGCATTCCTTTTTCCAACCTCACACTGAACAGGAAGGCAAGCCAGCCACAAAGCTTGTTACGTTGTTCCTGGTAGCTATTTGACTTCAGGTGCAGCCCAGGATGCAGCTCTCTCTCTATGCTGCAAGCACAGATTTCCTGCTCATACTCAATTTTCTGTCCCCAAATACCTCTAAGTCCTTCTCCACAGTGCTGCTTTCTATTTACTCATTACTTGGCCTGTATTCATGTTTGAGATTGCCATGACCTAGATGCAGGACCTTGCACTTGGCCTTGCTGAATTTCATAGATCTTGCATGGGCCCACCTCTAGAGTTTCCCTTCCCTCCAGTATGTTGACCACACCACTCAGCTTGGTGTTATCTGCAAACTTGCTGAGGATGCACTCAATCCTATCATCCTGACAAATTTGTTGATCTAGCCATCACACTGTGCTGGAATTTCCATATTTTGTGTAGGTCTATAAATAAATACTTATCAAGGAAGTCAGAAAGATTTTTGAATATAGGTCTGGAAGAAATATAAAGACGACAACAATAATTTTTAGGATTATGATGCTCAGACTGAAAGCAACAGGGCTAATTCTGCAATCTATCTCATGTTTGCTAGGTTCTTTCATTTTGACTAGCATGTATATCTGATCCTGATATTTATTTACTTATTTATTTGCTTATCTATTCATTTATTTATCTTAGAATGACAGTATTTAAGGAAAGGAAAGCTTCTAATCTTACTATACACAAATGCACTACCTCTTGTCAGTACTGGGTCATCTCCAAGCTCAGTGTTTATTTTGCCCTTTATGCTAAATAAGCGCAAGGGCCTCTGAGATGTATTGGTGACTTTGCCGCTAGCAGTTGCAACCAAATCCTCCTGCATGCAAACTTATGCATGCAAACTGGATATCCTGGCCTTCCTGAGTAAATGCATTTGCAAATATTTTCACCTTGACCAAACATCAAACCCATAACATAGGCATGTTTTTCACTGGCAGAGTGTAGTACCTAGTTACCAGTCATGGGAATTGTCTCCCTCTCAGATCTTTCTTGTTTTATCAGCACTCACATCTGCCACTTCTCTATCACATAGCAAGTATGATGTAAGAAGTAGTACAAAATACTGGGACAGCTGCCTCTAAGGAAGGTTCTTGCACTGTGAATATTCTGTGATGAGAAAGAGAGCAGGCAAAGTGAAAAGTCAATTTAGAAGCTGTGTATTTTTTTACTGTATAGGTTTCAATAAGTGGGCTAAAAAGGAAAGAACAGCTCACAAGATAGAAGTTCAAGAAAAGTGTGTGTTAGACAAAGAATAAAATTGGTAATGATGATAAAACTTGTAATACGTTAATATATTTTATTTCAGTCCTACCCGTTATCATTTATGCATATAATTAATCCCAAGAGTATGTCAAGACTTTCATTAAATATGAAATTGAAAAATGCATCAGCTGCAAATGGAAAGGTCCCTGATCCCAAAAAACTTCAGCAAATATTTCCAACTAGAGACTCATGATCACAAAATATGGTAATGTGTAAGGAGAGTGAAACTTGATTTTAGTGTCTTTAAAATAGAAGTATAGAAAATAGCAGTGGAGGAAAAACATGATCTATCCACGAAAGGCAGCCAAACAGGACAAAGTATTATTTATGTAACCTGTTTCTATGTTCATTCAGGGATAATTTTCTTCTCATATTTAACTAGAAAAAGAAATCAAAATGATGCCATAGCTCAGTTGTTTTTTTTTGTTTGTTTGTTTATGTTTTTGAAATTAGTTAAAAAATAGAAGAAAGTTTAAATATTAATACCATAATTACTGTAGAACATAAAGGATTAGGGCTAAGGGGCAAAAGAAACATCATTATACTAAAAAAGTGACGCTGAAAATAACAGCAAAACAAGAAAAATTGGCATATTGCAGGATTTTCCAAGATACCTACGTAATGAAACACTTACTTTTTGGGTCTTCCAGTCTAAATGTGAAGAAATGCCAAGAAATTAATTATGGTAATGCTGAGTCACATTTCAAAGTGCTGAATCATGTGGTTTACTTAAGAACTCAGCAGTTTGCAAACGGAGGTCCAGAACAGTGGCTTCTCTGTTAGTATGAGAAAGAGTGTACCAGAGAAAAATGGAATTTGGTGTTTCGCTTGGGCTGTAGGAAGGAAGGAAGCCAAATTCCATTGACTTTCTACTCCCTTTGGGGCTCTAGAAATGATGCCATTAATTGACATTGAAAAAAGCTTATATTATTTTGCAATAAACTGTGTTGACTTCATAGGATTGTCATAAGAAATTATTGGAATTACACAGTGATGCAAGTTTTTCCATATCATCACCCAATAAATTCTACAATTAGCCCATATCGTTACTCTAATACCATGTACTTTGGGGAAATCTTTTCAATTAGAATCTCATCAGTAGGAGTGGAGAACTGGATGGAATGCCTGAAATTGGATTTACTTTGCTTGTTTTCCTTTTTTTTTTTTTTTTTATTAATAGTATTTTTTTCTTTAAATAACATCAGCTTTTGTCTTTCTGCCAATGGGATTAATGAATGATGTGAAGTTAGAAACCATAGGAATAAAAGTCAAAGAAGATTTGTGCACATATTAAAAGGAGAGATATCACTTAGAATAGTAATAAATGAGTGGTAGCTATTTTAAACATTAAAAAAAATAGAAATAGACATTTTTTCTAGCCCATTTAATTCTTGGCAAGGACATCAAAGTGAGCAATTTTAACTGGAAATTAAAAACTAAAAAAAAATAAAATGAAAAACAACAAACAAACTGTATTTAATCTCCAAAAATGTATGTTATTTGCCATTTGCAAGTGAACACAATAAAATATAAAATGCTTATCATTACTAGGCTGTGCTTCTGAACAGTCACTGCTGGGAGAGAAATGAGAACTATCTTCTATTCTAAAAAGGTCAGCAAGAGACAGGACAGGTATGGAGATATCTATGGAGTTTTGCCAGAGGGGACTAATTAGGTGTTTATGACTTCTATTTGTTTTATTTGACACCTTTTTTGGGGGGGGTTTCTTAGCTGTTGTTTCTTTATCACAGTCCTGCTTTTACAGTAAATTTTATAGTATTTGCAGTGACCCAGAAACTATCACTCCAAATCCATATTTTATATGACTATGTTTCCTGACCTAGTCTTTGGTGGTTTTATACCTAATCAGAACTGAGGTTCTTAATGTGCTTTTAGTCTTAGTACATTTTTTTTCCTTTCACATTCTGTTTTCATGTTCTCACATTGCAAGATACAAGGAGTTCTCATTGACTGCAAAGTCTAAAACATACTCCTTAGTTTTGGAAAATATAGCTCCAGCAATTGTGACAGTTTCCTTCAGACACACTGTTAGAATAGCAATTGGTATGAGGCATTACAATTGTAAACCAATACATAGAATCCATGAAGAAATTTTAAAATTTCTTTTGAAATATCCCAATAATGTGACTGTTCTTGATATATGGAGTTTTCAGGATACAATTTACCAGTAGTTGAATAATATTCATTACTCTATAGTACAGTTAAAATGATGGGTATTAAAGGTTTAATTAGACTTTATAGGAGGCTCTTCTGCCCATTATAATAATAAATGAATGCTGACATTAGAGGAATTTAGACAATAACCATTATTGTTCTGAAACAAAAAGATATTCCCTTTGCCAAATTACACCAATATTTTTGAAACAAACAAACATTTCATCAGGAACAAGGGATTTAAAATTAGACAGGAAAATATGTTAAGTTTGAAGTAAAAGCTCCTAATGACAAAATACTTGAGTCAAATACAGTTTGAGTAACTTCAGTAAGGCTTTTATATAATCATAGAATCATAGAATTGCTCAGGTTGGAAAAGACCTTAAAGATCATTGAGTCCAACCACGACCTAACCATACTACCCTAACTCTAACAACCCTCCACTAAATCATGTTGCTGAGCACCACATCCAAACGGTTTTTAAACATATCCAGGGATGGTGACTCAACAACCTTCCTGGGGAGCCTATTCCAGTGCTTAACAACCCTTTCTGTAAAGAAGTGTTTCCTAATATCCAACCTAATCTTACCCTGGCGCAACTTAAGGCCATTTCCCCTCGTCCTGTCACCTGTCACCAGTGAGAAGAGACCAACCCTGCTCTCGCTGTAAGCACCTTTCAAATATTGGAAGAGAGCAATAAGCTCTCTTCCTCAGCCTCCTTTTCCCCAGACTGAACAGCCCCAGTTCCTTCAGTCTCTCTTCATAGGGCATATTCTCCAAGCCCTTCACAAGCCTTGTTGCCCCTCTTTGGACCTGCCCCAGCACCTCAATGTCCTTTCTGTACTGAGGTGCCCAAAATTGAACACAGTACTCGAGGTGAGGCCTCACCAATGCCGACTACAGGGGCAGGATGACTTCCCTAGTCCTGCTCACCACGCCATTCCTGATACAAGCCAGGATGCCATTCACCTTCTTGGCCACCTGGGCACACTGCTGGCTCATATTCAGCCGACTGTCCATCAGTACACCAAGGTCCCTTTTCATCAGACAGCTTTCCAGCCACTCCTCCCCAAGCCTGTAGGGTTGCCTGGGGTTGTTGTGACTGAAATGCAAGACCCAACACTTGGCCCTATTGAAACTTACACAATTTACCTTGGTCCATCAATCCAGTGTATCCAGGTCCCTCTGTAGTGCCTTTCTCCCCTCAGGCAGATCAACACTCCTTCCCAACTTGTTGTCATCTGCAAACTTACTGAGGGTGCACTCATTCCCCTCATTATTATTCATTAACAGTTAAGCTTACTAATAACTAGTCTTTGAAAACTCAAGTTCTAGCCTAATGGCTCTAGTCCAGTCTCCCTCTCGTGAGTTTTCTGTTGTTTTAGACAACTGTTTTCTTTACTGTTAAAGACTGTCTGAAATTAAAATCTCTGAATCCATTGTTTTCAAAGCCCAGGTGTCTAACTCCTAGAGTGCTAAACATGATTTGATGAGAAGAAATATACAAGTTTCAAGTTACGAAGCTTGTAGCAGCAAAGACTAAGGTATAACGCTTAACTATTTAGCGAATTTTATAGAATTTTTTATAGAAATTGTATTATCTTTCCTGTGAAGGTCATCCTGATACTCACATGCTCCAGAGATACTTCATAGACTATATGTGTCAAGGAAGAATGTGTAATATTGAGATTAAATTGGGAAAAGTTCTAACAATACGAAGTCAAAGTTTTTAATCTCAATAAACCATGAAGACACAAATTGACAAGCAATATCTCCTCCATGTTAATTTGGAGTGGTGGGAAGCTAATTTTTACTTAAGTTGAATTCTTCAACAGATTAAGAAATAGAGTCCCAACCTATATAAACAGTTAACATTATCAAGAGGTAATTTCCAGTTGTTTACCTAATATAAGGACAGTAATTTATATACTAAATTCTAGAACATATTTTAAAATTAGATTTTCTTTTCTTGAAAACATTGCAAATAATTATTTCTTCAGTAATTACATCCATAATGCCATTATCATTCTTCCTGCTTGGTAAATGAAAAAGAGATACCAATATTTAATTCTTGTTCTTTACAGACTTTAATTGCTTTGACTCATTGTTATTTGCATAGTTATGAAAACTTCAATGACCTTTCTGTTACATTAGAACATCAGAAAAAAGTGGAGATGCAGTTTTGTCTTGGGATGAAAAATATTATTTGGTCTTATGTTCCAGTCTGCATTTGGGACTCAAATCCCCTGTGGATGTATTCTAAACTAAAATTTTAACAAGAAAAGTGCTTATTTGTTTTTTCTCTAAGGAAATGCAGATAAGAGTCGGACAAATCAGTATTCATGATCATGCATAAGAAGATCCTTCCGTTTTCTAGTCTGCTTTGTTTGCCCTTTGAAACTTTAGACAGTCATGTCTTAATTTGCTTTATTTGTACTTTCTTATAAACATTTTCAGTTTAGGTGAGATATTGTATTTGTTTCTCCTTATTTTGTATTTTATACTAAAATGCTGATATGTTCATTGGTATACTAGAAATGAGAGCTAGGAAGCGTTTTTTTTGTTTGTTTGTTTTGATAATGGAGAGGGCACTTTCTACAGCCCACACCTTCTTTACAAATAAAGGCTGAATTGTCATCTGATGCTTACTTGAGTTTTGCAATACGAGACAAGTTACAGGAACTTCAGTGAAAAATCTCTGAAGAATTTGATGCTGAAATGGGTTCCACTATAAAATCCTGATTTCTGCTAAATGTCAGATGCTTAAAAAGCTCTTCCATGCTGTGTCACTATCAGTGAGTTTAGCTTACATTTCTGAATTATCTACCCATTCCTTGTGCACAGTTAGCTTCTCCCCTGAAGTATGTAGGAAGCTATCTAAATTAATGCTTGTACAGTTTGTGTTACATAATTTTGCTGGATGGAAAAAGAAGGATTTGTATCTCTCTTGGCATGTTCAGTGCAACCACTCACATGTGAGCTGTCCTGCTGTTCCCCCTCTGAAAAGCCATTGTCTCTCTATCATTGTAGACTTCCGTCTTGGCAAAATTGCGTTGCCTCAGTGTGATTTCCATGGGCTTTATTTTAAATAGAATTATTTATTCTATTCTTACAAATTCTAAACTATAATGCCTCTAGAGTGAAGGTTAATTCTTTTGCCAGCAGCTGTAGCTTCAACCTTCAAAGCTGAACCTTGTGGTGAAAGCAATTAATGGCCATCCATGTTCTGTTAAATTTGTGTTTTCCCTTTGATCAAATATGTCAGGCTTTTAATTCTGTATAATCTTTGATTGCATTAAGTGCCAAATCATCTTGCTTTAGCATCATTCACATCTGCTGCCATTTTCCAGTCACAAAGGTAAAATGCATCAACCTAGAACAGGTTACTTTAACCTCAAAATCCTTTTGTGGAAGAATGCCAGTTGCCTCTGAAATACTATTCCCAAACACTTGAAATCCCACGAGGTGGTATTCAAGACTATACTGGATAAAAAAGTAATAATAATAAAATACCTATCATCTCTGCCATCACATTCTTGCTAAATTTGCAATGCTTAGTACTGTAACACCTTTTAGTTTTATCGCACAACATCCCCAATAGACAATTGTCCTTCACAGTATGTTCAATAAGTGGCTGTGCTCAGAAGGAAACAATAGTGCAAATTCAACAACTGTTACAAATTACAGCCTTTATGTAACACCACTTTCTCTCTCTCTCTCTCTCTCTCTATATATATATTAAAAAAAAAAAAAAAAAAAAGTATAACTACATTTGCCTTGGATATATACAGAACTGTGGTGAAAGTGCATGATGTGAAGTGCCTAATATTCCATTAACAGACCCCAAAATAGGGTGCAAGAAACTAAAATGAGGAGGAGGAATGGTATCACAAGAGGGACATAAGGCCCTTTATCTTTGGGTATTCTGTGGATCATGCAGAATACATGCTAAATTTATGTTGCTGCACCTTAGAGATCTTTCAGAGTGTGTGAAACATGCTACTTAGAGTAGCATTGTTAGACAATGAGACAAAAGTGGTGTGTCCACCATTCCATAAAACTTTGTTTTTGTACCAATTTGAGACAGAAAGCGAACATTTTTTAAATAATGTGTGATAGCAATAACTATAATCTCTTTTGAAATAAATACAGCACTTCAGTCACTTCCAGTTTCAGCTTTTTTTTTTCAGTTTTGATTTCTAAATCATGCATTTTTGAGTCACATTTCTAAGCAGAAAACCACTTGTTGTGCAAACTGAATTTCCACTTTAAAAAATGCATAAATGGGATTCTGACTATCTCATTCTTCTCCCCACAGTGAATAAATTCATGGAATGACAACTTTTCTACAAAAGTTTGTTTTGATTGATCTTCATTTTCTGACGCTTCCAAAAAATTTCATGTTGCAGCAAGTAGCTAGGAAAGGTCATGTAATGCAAAGATAAACCCATTTACTATGTTATCTCCCTTCTTTGAATACATTCTAATTCATAAAATGAGAATCTTCTAAAACAGAAACATCATTCTACCTCATAAATAAAACCTGAACTGTTACAGCTATGAATACTTTTTGCTCTTATTATGCCATAATACCCCTTCAATTTTTCAAGCCATAAGTTATAAGATAAGGGAGATTTGTATGGTTTATGTTCTGGATTGTATTAATCCAGTTTTCCTCCTCAATTTTTTATTTTTATTTTTTTTACTTTGAAACTGTAAATTTGAAGCATAAGTTTTGCTCCCGAGGCAACAAACTGATCTATTCAGATGACAGGATCTATATGTCATAATTTTTACAGAAAAGTAAATTTGCTGTGGTCTACATGAAATAGATTGGTATATATCTTCTGACCACATTCAGTTATGTACAATCCATTTCACAGTGAATTTAGGTATAGATGTGCTCTTTAACAAGGTCTATTTACTGTACATGCTAAGCTTAGAAGTTCAGCCATTTTTCATCAGTCTGAATGATAAAACATGATATTTTTGAGATGACAGTTCATTACTGCAATAGTGATAGCACAGAAACATCTTTTACAAAATGTTCGGGGGGGGGAAATGTACAGTAATTTAATATTTCATGTACAAAGAAATGAACAAAGAAAAATTCCAGGCAGATATTAAGCATCAGAATGTTTTAATTCATAGAATATTTGAAACTTTTATGTTTATTAATTATTCAGCCAAGATTTTGTATATCAAGTCCTCATTCAGACTAGTTTTTAAACATAAAAGTAGAACAAGGGAGCTGCACAGCACTATATAAAAATACTAATTCTGCTAAAAGCAGCAGTGCAAAGCAGTAAAGATTTAGCAATGACAGTAGATACGTATTGGCTTACTTAGATAAAAGGTTTCACATTTTAAAATAACAGCCCTCCATTTGTTTTGAATGACTTTTGGGTAGCCCCTACTTTTCAGAGTTCATTTCCTCAATGAGTGAAAATATAAGCATACAAGATACTTAGTCATTTATTGTGTCATCCCAGTTGGGAATTACCTAATTATTTTAACTACTGGAATGAGCTATCTAGTTTTTCAATTGCTTCTGTAAATATTTACCAAAATATTTTAAACCTGAATCTCCTAGAAGGAGTTATGACTATGCTTTGAAAATGTAGATATATATATGTGACGTGCTATGTATACACACCATTCACAATACACCATATTTGAATGAGGAC
This sequence comes from Pavo muticus, assembly GCA_016647715.1. Classification (NCBI taxonomy): domain Eukaryota; kingdom Metazoa; phylum Chordata; class Aves; order Galliformes; family Phasianidae; genus Pavo; species Pavo muticus. The sequence goes on from JACDJE010000447.1 coordinate 384,997, forward strand.
ATGGAGGTTTAAACTACAATACACATTTTTACAAAAGATTATTAACACAAATATTTGTTTTCCCCTGACAAATAACCAGCTATATCATAGAATCATAGAGTGGTTTGGGTTGGAAGATACATCAAAGATCATTTGGGCATAACCCCCTTGCTATGGACAGAGTTGGAAGCCACTAAATCAGGCACTAGATCAGGTTGCTCAGAGCACCATCCAACCAGGCCTTGAATACCTCCATGACTTGGGCATCCACAGCTTCTCTGAAAAGTCTGTTCTGACACCTCACCACCCTCTGAGTGAAAATTTTCCTCCTAATATCTAAATTTCCCCTCTCTAAGTTTAAAACTGTTCTACCTTGTCCTATAACTATCTACCTGTGTAAAGTGTTGGTCTCCCTCCTGATTATATGTTCCTTTTAAGTATTGGAAAGACACAATGAGATCTCCCCAAAGCTTTCTCTTCTCCAGACTGAACAAGCTCATCTCCCTCAGTTTGTCTTTGTAGGATCTTCATGGCCTTCCTCTGTCAAATTTCATCTGAAAAAGATAACTTGATTTTAAACCTAGCACTGAAACTTCCTCTGCCTATGAGTTCTAGAAATGATGTTGTATTTTTATTTAAGAATTAGAGGACACACATTTTTATTATGTAAGAAAATACAAATACTTCTTACAAGAACCTGTTCGTTTTTCCAAACCCTCTTTTCATTTTGTATAAGCATAATCTTTTGGTGTTCATCACATTGTTAGTGACAATGCTGTTATTCAGGGAGTTTACACTTTAGTAAATTATAAGTGATAACATTTACGTCCATGGACTAGTTACTAAAGCACATATAAAACTGCAATGAGCTTCATTAAGAAGATGCCTACAGTTATTTGTACAAGCTTTCATTAGCTTTAATAGTACATGACAGTATATGCATATGAACATCTTGTGTATTCACATATTTTTTTTTCATCAGTAAACCAAATCATGGAGGAAGACTACAATTATACCAATCTTCTCAATTCATATACTAAAAATAAATACAAGCAGACAAGTCTTTTTGTCTCATTCTTAATTTCAAAGGGTTCTTTAAACATAGGATGAAATTTCAACTAGAAAAAAAAGCTAAGGAAATGCAGCTTTGCTTCAAGAGCCAGAGAGATCTAGGGAATGTTAACATGCTTCCATTTCACTTCTACTGAGGTTACTGCCATTATAAAACAAAGAGTGTGCTTTACTCACTAAATTCATAGGATTTTTCCACTGAATTCTTTCAAGAAGTGGATCTGCATATCAGGAGATCATATATAGCAGCCTGAAGGTTCAGTTGAGCTGCAGAGCTTGTCTCCAGGAGGCGCACAGTGCAAAGTAAACTAGGTTATGAGCTTTACAGCTAATTCCTTATGTGTACACAAAGAAAGCTTTCTTGAGAGGTAACACTCTCACCTTCAAAGAAGGCAATAATTGCACTTCAAATGGCTGCACGCAGACACAGACTATCAGCAAGTTAAGAAACCACAAATTCAGATTTAATCCAGCTGCGCCCTGCACACAATGCACTGAACTACAAAGAGGAATGAAAATCTCTTTTTGTCATTATGATTCAAAGAATCCAAGATCCTTAAAAGGAGAATAAACTGTTTTTGCAGCTGCTGTTTAGAACCAATGGATTGTAAGCAGGGCCCAAGAGCCACTGTGCAGACTGCTGAAATTTCTCACCTGCAGAGGCCAGCAGAAGCAAACTGCTGTCCTGTCCCAGAGCAAGGGATAACTAGGAAAGGAGCTGTGGCTCCTGCAGATAATACCTGGAGGAAGAGGTTATCAAGAGGAGAAATGGCAAACAAAACCAGAAGTTGAAATGTAATTGGAAAGCCTACCCCAAACACAAAACTATCTCAGGCACTAAAATGCAGATGGGTCAATCTTATGCAGGTGGGCTGCCTATGCTGTTTTTAGTTACCAGATGAGAAAACCACAGTGTGGTCTATATTGCAAAGGTATGGGTCATAAGTTTGTCTGTAAGAAAGTTAACCATGCATGGAGATTAGCAATTTTCAAGTCACCACACAAGCCAATTTATGTCTACTAGCATAAATTATTCAGAAAAAACTTTCACTCATAACAAAAATCATATCCACTAGGTTACACTTCCTAGTTAAAAACACAATGAATTACAAAGTTGTCAGGCAGGTTTTCTGTCATGTCAGGGTATTAAATATCAGTGGAATCTAATTTTTGAAAAATTGGAAACAGAAAGAGGATGGACTTCTACAACAAAATACTTTTTTCTCCTTGTCAAAACTCCATATACACAAACACTTCTAAAAATTTAAAGGTTTTTGAATATGGGCTACCAATCTGTCTGATTCCAATATGTTGTTTATTTAATTATATTATTTATTATATATCTTGTTTCCTTAATGCAATTTCTTTTTAACATTGACAAATAGGATGGGTGAGACTTAAAAATGATTAGATCAACTAAAAATATGGATGTGTTTCCTTACCTCTCAGGGGATCGTATACATAAGTTGTTTCAAAAGTAATGCATCTTATTTATTTCCATAGAAACTACAACAGATACAAAGAGCAAAATAACACTGTTTGATAGAGCAAATTCTCAGCTACCAAACAATATTTTTCAACATAGTCATCACCATTAGCTATTCATTTTTGACAGTGATGAACAAGAGCCTTCATGCCATGGTCATAAAAATCTGCAACAGTGGAGGTGACCCACTGTCACTGTCACCACTGCTGAAACGCGCCACCCCCTACCTCACCATGCTCACATTCACTGTTTGGTCTCTGTAAATGTTCAGCTACTGTTGGTGAATGTCAATAGGTGTAAATTCAGTGACCTTGGTTTCATACGCACTTCCACGTCAGACGCCACTTTGTCAGACTACCCCTCTGCTGCCATCTGTCACAAGGCAACAAAATGTAACACTGGCATAAAGGTTCAACCTCTACTACCATACCAACATCTGTCTCTGATGCTGTGGGCTAATATAACAAAATAGGAGCAGCCCCTATAAATTAAAATTCTGATATAAAACTGTGTGCTGTGTAAGTATAAATTGTAATACTATTTTAATTGTGGGGGACATACTGTATTTTAAGATGAAGGCAAGAAGATAGAAGTACTTATTCTGATTCTATTGAGGAGATTTCATGACCTGTATTATTGAAAATGAACTTTCTACTTGTATTTGATCTAAATAGGGATAGACTAGAAAGATTCCAAGCTCCATGGAAAATTAAAGGAGACCTCTGAATTGTTCTTGATATTACTATAATTTCTTTTTTCCTTCAGGTGAAATTATGGTCTTTAAATTTGAGTGCATTTGAGCCTGGCTCTGGCGTTATGCTGAAGGATATCTTTAGACATCCCAGCTTTACATCAGCTTTAGAGTGGTAAAACGTGATACTGGAAACATTTGTTCAAATCTGTGAAATATAGTTACATCCTTTTACTGTGTAGATTTATTTTCTTCACTCATGTCCAGTCATGATGAAAACAAAAAACAAANAAAAAAGAACAGCAGCAAGAAAAACAACAACACTTTACAAAACACCTGATAGATTCCTGTTCTCTGAAGAGTGAAGTCAGGAGACCCACCTAGATTTCCTGAGAAGTCAAAAAAATATATATCAACTCTGCTGGCTCTGGAAAGTCATATTACAAAGAAATACCAAAGACATTGAATGAAAGTGTATGTTAAAGTCAGATGACACCTGTCTGGCAGCTGCTCTTCTTTCAGAATATAGATTGTGATCTATCTTGTGATTGTCACATTTTCCTCACCACGCCACATATTTTTATGGTTATCTAGTGAAAAGTTAAATGGATAAATCTATTGTTTGAGTAATTTATACCTTCTTAAATGTAAGTCAAAAGTCTTTGTTCTATGAAAAAGAAAAAAAAAAGATAAAATGATAAAACCACATCCCAGCAGTGAAAATTGACTAGTAAAACTACTGAGAGTTTTCTATTAGAAAAAAATATATAGACATATATCAGACTCAAAACTTGAAATTTGCTAAAGTCTATTATACACTAAACTATAGATGGTAATAACATTTGGAGAGGAAAATATTTCAATGCTACCCTTACCATGGAGGTGGAGTTATCTATTTCCTATCAACCAGTCATCAGAACAGTCCATGACTTTATTTCACTCAGTTTCCTGACTTCATATGAGAGCGATTAAGTCCCTGTTTACTGCTGCAGCTTGCTCAGTTGCTACCTCTGTGCTCAAGATGCAGGAATTGTGTTAAGAATCAAGACTCTTTAACCACAGTTACTTTCCAAATTTTTGGACGCAAGCTAAATATTTGTTTCCCCATCGCTGGATAAAAATAATCCAAGGGTCACCTACATTTACTCACTGAGTTATAATTACCTCAGTGACATCAGTCTTCAACCAAAAGGAACCTGTCAGGCACTGCATTAAAAATACTGTTAGGCTAGAAACCACATGGAAAATAGGCATTTATTTCAGCCTCAGATCTTTAAAGATATCGCTACAGCGCTAATCCACTATCCCACTTCTAACAGTACTCAATCCATTATTTGTTGGAAATAGAAAATAGAGGGTTGAAAATTTCATGGAAGTGATATACACCATGAAATTTCATAAAATATGAGTGGTGTAATAACAACACTATTCTACACTAGAACTACTCAAGGACTGCAAGGAGCAAAGAAGGAATTTACTATAGTAAAAATTTTAATTATATACAATGCAATTACAGCATTATTTAAATATGGATATTACTCTTTATTACAAGATACGTTCACTGGCATGTAAAATATTTTATTCCAAATAATTAAAACTGTTCTGTAACGAATAATGACACACTAACACAGCACAGTTAAAATGGATTATTTGAAAATTGAATCTAATTGTACTGTAATTCACATTCATTAAAAGGCTAGCCATTTTTCAAGCAAATTAAACTCTTCTATAAAAATCAATTCACTGTACAACAGTAACATATTACAAACCTGCAGTTAAAAAGCAGTCATTTAAGTGGGAGGAACACTAACTCAGTAGTAATAATTCCATTAACCCAGACAACACTGATTCATATTTAAAAAATAAAATGTGCCCCAAAACCTGTGAAACAATCTTTTGATTTAGTAATTGTTAGTTAGCCATGAAAATACAGATTGTAACAGACAATAATTTAAAATATACATTTATACTTAGAAAAATGAAGTGACTGCAGAAATGCTTTTGTCTTGCAGCTATGGCTCTTCACCGAAGTGCTAGAAATTAAGAAATTAAGGAGTTTGTTTCAGTTTCTTATCTTAACAGAAGCTGTAAGGTGATTGATAAGATACAGTAATAAGTAAGTCTATAATTAATATTAAACTATACTTTAGTGAAAACATGAGTTGACAAATTCTATTTAACTATTTCAGCTTTGGACATTTCTTCAGAAAATTTTTATTTGCTGAGAGCTGCTGTAGAAATGAATTTTGTTTGTCCCTTTAATATTAACAATTTAGCATGAGAAGGCAGATATCAGAAGACTGGCAACTGATTATTCTAAGCAGCAGAACTCTGCCTTCTGTTAAGATTAACTCAGCCTTTCTATTGTGAGTCTACAATAAATGTCATATATCAATACTAAATTTCAGACATTTCCCAATCCAGATATGATGATTATGACCAAGGTTTGTTAAAAAACCTTTAAAGAGTTGATCTCTTCCTTATAAAAAAGAAACCCAAGTTAATACAGATTGTTTTGATTATATTAACATCTCTGTAACTTTTGTTTTAACAGACCATTATCTCTCAAATTTTCATGAATAAATATAAAAATTTGGCAGAGGATTAACAGTTGTACAAGAGAAATGTCTACCTTCATTTATAAATAAGCTTTCCTATCCCATTTGAGCTCAGTTATAAAGCTTTTAAAAATTACACTTCTTACAAGAACATTTGCCTAAATCTGACATGTTTCGGTCATGCTATCTAAACCAGATCCACTAGAGAGTGATTGAAAGCCATGCACAAAAGCAGTTATAGAAGTCCAAACTGAAAAGTTATTTTATACATTTGGTTTGCAAGACTGTGCATCAACAAGTTATGCTGCACAAGGCATCAGAAATGTCCCAGCATTTATACATCTAGGGGATTTTTCTATTGTAATTGTGCTATATAAAATTGCATAAACATCAAGTGCTTTTTGCACAGATGATGTCCATAACTCCCATGGACAACTCATAAGTCCAGTTTCAACTGGATGCTACCATGTTTCTAAAGATTCCTAATATATAGTTCGCACTGCGGTACTACAACAATGAAATACTGAAATAAAATTTTACCAAATGTTGCTTCAGGCAAAGGCAGCTGATTTTCTCAGGGCCATACATATCAAATGAGATTGAAATTTCTTGCCATGGCCACATCCCCCCACAGATTAAAAAAAAAAAATCACGTTCTCAGGTCTTATATTTTGGTATTCTATTTTTTTTTTTCTTCCTACATTTTAAAGTGTTTAACTGTTGAGACAATTGTTTCAGGAAAGACTCAGACTTTCTTTGGATAGATAAGAGTCAAATAACCTTCAGTATGATTCAAGACTTTATTGTGAATAGAGGCATTTGCTGTTCGAGTCCATCTTACTGCAATTATGACATTGAATGATAAAACAAAGGAACTGTGTTCACACTTACTCAAACCCATGAAGACTAAACAGGAATAAAACTTACATCAAAAGCACTTAAGGAGAAGCATCTGACAGAAGTGTCCCACTTGTGAAAAAAAAATAAAAATCACTGTATTGCTTATGGGGTTTGGGAGAATAAGAAACTATCTTTGGGTACATAGTTTCAGACCACGTACAGATCATATCTCTTAGATGATACTGTTAGCAATAGAAGGATTCAGACAAGCAGGAATGCAAATTGCCTGATGATCAGTGAGAATACTTTCACTTATATATGGCACGGAGTATGGATCAGAAACTGAAAATGTGACAGTTGACTGCTTATCTCATCTACCCTTATCTCTACCAAACACCCAGATAAATGATGATTTAGAGGACTTACACAGATTATAAGCATACTTACTACAATACATGAGAGCAATTTAAAACTAAAATTTAATTCATCTTATTCATCAGAAAATTATGTGATTTCCTGATAACAGGGTGGCTTAACAGTCCCAAATATCTTATTTCCGCTACAGTATGATATATATGTAAACAAATGAACTTTCCATACAAATTATCTGTGAAAAAAAATGGTTGTACTTTTGTGTTTTTTCCAATGTATACATCTATTTTAAATCAGCAACGGTTAAAAAAAAACCAACAAAAACAAAAGACAGTAACTGAGATATCTTCTGGTGACCAGAATTATATGTTCAGGTTAAAGTTGGTCTAAGCTTGAAGCAAGCATTAATTTATATGCTGTCATCGCAAACAATCTCTGTACTTTAGGTATCATTAGAAAAATTTTGATCATTACATGATTTCCATATGGTATCTCACTGACATGATATTCTACTGCTTTCATATCTCAAAACTACATGCAAACTGAATCTGAATTTCTAATCATATCTACTGTTAAAATATTATCCACACATCATTTTCAGAAAACAATTTTTTTTTCAGAATATGTTCAAAATATATATATATATATATATATATATATATATTTCTCAGAAGGGAGGATTTCATACACAGGCAATTAAGAGCATCCTGTCTTTGAGCCAACAGAGAGATTGAATGCTTCAATAAAACTTTGCAGGAGATCGCTAACCTGGAAGGAGAAGTTTTAAAATTCTTTGCTACAGACTTCCTACAAATTTACAAGGTTATATGTCGTTTGGCAATTTGAAGAACACGTGCTGATTTGCTGCGTGGATGAAGAATGCATGCAAAGCAAAATGTTAAATGTTAATGGATTACCTTTGTGAAAACTCACAGTCAGAGATGAGGCAGAGCCCAAAAGAAACAGAAATAAAAATAAAGGAGGAAATAAAAGAAAAAAATGGAAGAAATACATCCAGATTGACAGCAATTGCACCTTTATTATACATATATACCTTTAATTATACGTTTTTTTGAAAGTATGACAATCTAGAAGGACTCTGGAAATAAGTTTTCATGGAGTGTTCCTCTACTGAAAGTTTGATTGTTCCTTTCTTCATTTCACTGCAATAAATCAAGATGGGGCAACACTGAGTCTTGCAGCCCAGTGAGAAAATATTCTTTCTGGCTATCTACTCTGAAGTACTCTCATCTGAGAGATCTTGTCACGCAGAGCAAGACACTAATTCTTACAAGAGATATTTAACATTTGGGCTTTTCTGGTTTTTGACATATCCTGGATCTGGGAAGAGAAGTGATAGTGGGTGACCATTTGCAACTGCAAGAACATGATCACATAGAGGAGTATATGTAGGTCACACCAAAAGTAATATCTCCTATTTATTCCCATAGAAACTGCAGCAACTACAAAGAACACAATAACATTATTTGATAGAGAACTTTCTCAGCTACAAAACACTGTTTCTCAACATATTCACCACCATCAGCTATGCATTTTTACCAGCAATGAACAAGAGACTGCATGCTGCACTCCTAAAAACTTGCACCGGAAAAAGCGACCCACTGTTTCACAGCTTCTATGATGACATAATTGCTAGGAAAACATCATAGTGATGTAGAATAAGGGGTGGAATGTCATGGTTTTATGATTTTTGGTTATCAGTATTCCACATCATAACATCATGTAGTGCACTGGGAGTTAAAGTGTTCTGGGTACCTGTCCCCAAAGAGAAGAAGAACTACGTTCCCCAGAAGCCTGTTCGTTCTGTTGTTATCATTTCTGCTCGGGCGGAACAGATATAAGGCCTTGGTAGATCATCCGACCAGCTCTTCTTCGTCAGTCTCCCTCCCTGCTGCTCAACTGGACTGCACATCTCACCTCAGCACTATCATGAGGCCTTCCCAGCTTTCGGACAATCTCTCTCTCTCATTATATTTGATTTATTAGCTTCAATTCTAATTATATTGTATTATAGTGTGTTATCTTGCATTCCGATACTATATTAAGTAAATTAGTTTGTTTCTCCTCAGATCGTTGCCACTTTATTTTTAATTATTTTGGGATCCCCTGTTTCCCATTTCCGGAGGTGCGGATTCTGTGAAATCCCTCCGCCCCGCTAGTCACGGAACCGGGCCGAACCAGTCCGTAAACCGTTGACACCCACACAGTCTGTCCTTTATCACCCTGAACAGATAGGAGTCAGACTATATGGTGGGTGTGGTAGGGCAGTCTAGTCAAGATTGTCAAAGTGCTTCACAATCTTCAGACTGGTATGTAGTCTGGCATTACGTGTTACAAGAGGAAGGCTGTCTTATTCTCTTGCGTGACTCTAGAAGTTTGTGCCTTCAGCTTAGTCAGTGTTGCACTGTAGCAGTCAAAATTGGTGGTTGTCCAGATTCCAGAAAATCCAGAAGGATCACCACATTCCTACCTCAAAAGACAATGCACACCACTTTACCTGCTGAGGGCTGCATATTGAACTTTTTCTTTTATAGGGTATTCACACATTGAAACTCCATGGACTACCATTTTGATTTCAGCTTATAGTGGTTACACCATGTCTCATCACCAGTAATGATGCAATTCAGGAAAATATCACCTTCAGCTTCGCATTGGTTCAATACATATAATCATGACTTCATACTGTGGGATTTAAGACCAAGTCCAGAAAGTGTCATTCAAGCACAGTCCTAGGAATAAAAACAATTTTGATCATACAGCTGGAGAACCTTTTTATTTATGAACAGCAGTTCATACTGCTGTGCTGCCATTCTGTACCAGCTGGTAGTGGGAACAAGAACTGAATGCCCTGGAGCAGATCGCAAAGAAGTATAGGCCTACATCATTCAGAATTGTTGAGATGGAGAAAATGACAGTTTGAAAAAGAACTGATGGACACGGTGGTCTGGAGTGTGGCCCGTGAGAGGCCTGATGAAGCAGTCAGAGGCAGCAGACACAGAGCGACCTCCAAATTGCTGTGTCATCTGTCACCAGCAGCAACAGAGTGAAAGTAACACTTTCAAAAGCATATCTATGTGATTTCAGAGCTGTCAGGCTGGTAGATGAGATCTGGCAAATTTGATTTAGCAGCTGAAGATTGTAATACACCACAGTGATCTATTTTCTACTCAGTTCAAAGTTAACTCCTCTAAAACAGCCTCATACACATAGATCCAAGTTCTGTATTTCATAAAAATTTTCCAATAAATGAAGATTTAGGCACATGTCCTCAAAGCATCTGTGTACATTGAGCGACTAAGACTTGTTCCCTGTCATTCAGTTCAGAGTTCTCAAAGGTGTTTTAGTGCTGACCTTCAGAAAAATGGAAAAGGAATAGAAAAAGAAGAAAAAGAAGAAAGAAAAAGAGAAGAAAAAGAAGAAGGAAGATGAAAAAGAAAAGGGAAAGGGAAAGGATAAGAAAGAGAAAAATAAAAGGAAAAGGAAAAGAAAGAGAAAAATGAAAATAAATAGAAATAAAGAAAAAGAAAGAAAGAAATTGAGATATTCTACTGGTCATAGTAGCTGGCAACCCTGCCTGTGGCAGGAGGGTTGGAACTTGATGTTCCTTGAGCTCCTTTCCAAGCCATTCTATGATTCTATGATTTGATAAAAAGTACTGCAATTTTAGGAATGGGAACCATAGCATCCTCTGAATTTTGTATTGATTACATTTTACAAGGGGGCTGAAATTCAAAGCCAAGCCTGAGAGAAAGAAGCTATAAGCTCAAACCTGAGGGAGAGACCATTGCTCCCTTTTTGACACAACACTGTCACCACAAAGAGTTCGATGAGAGAGCTACATCACTCCTGATATATGCCAAACATAGAATCATAAAATCATAGGATCATAGAATTGCATGTTTAGATTTCTGCTGGGACTTTGAGGAATTAAGAAATGAAAGAAATTCTACAGATACTAGCAAAGATATACAGTGTTATGCAGTATCAGCCTTCAGTACCTATATATGTCTTATGTTCCAGTCTAACTGTTTAATTTCTCTTAAGGTGATAAGTAATATAGTTGTTTAAAAAAAAAAAAAAAAAAAAAACTTAAAAAGAAATTATGAAAGAAAAAAGAGAAAATAAAAAGAAGAAAAAGAAGAAAAAGAAAAAAGAAAAAAAGGAAAAGAAAAAAAAAAGAAAGAAAAGGAGAAGAAAAAAAAGAAAAAAGTGTGTTACCAGTTTGTGGGGTTTTTCTTTTTTTTTTTTTTTTTTTTTTTCCTTCCTCTGCTTGTAAATGTAAAGCAACAGTAATATATTAACTCACCTCCCACATTTAGAAGATAAACAGAAGAAAGGAAATGGGTCTTGGAAGATTTTACGGCCACAAGTTGCGCCTTAGATTACACATAAGGAAAAACTTTTTCTCTCAGAGAGTGGTCAGGCACTGGAATGGCCTGCCCAGGGAGGTGGTGGAGTCGCCGTCCCCGGCAGTGTTCAAGAGGCGTCTGGATGAGGAGCTACAAGATATAGTTTAGTGGCTTGTGGTAGCAAGGGTAATGGGAGGACAGTTGGACTAGATGATCTTGTAGGTCCTTTCCAACCTTGTGATTCTATGATTCTATGATTCAGGATAGCATCCAGTGTCACAAGTTTAACTTTCATTAATTTTCTTTGTGAAGTTTCAGATTCTGACAGACCCTGACACTGCAGATAGTGTCGCAAAATATATACAACTTCAGTGAGGAGCCACTAAGAATATATCTTAAATACGAACTCAATTATGAGGTCATTATATTAAGATTTGGATTTATTACAAATACCTCATCACAAAACAGGGCGGTTGGAAATAACTGACAATCTCAGCTACATAGAAATTCAATCAAGACATCATAAAATACTTGTCTAGATTAAAGTATCTGCAGAATTATTATTTTTTAAGCAATGCTTAATAGACACTTCTTATTCGTTTTCTGTTTTTTGAACAGTTTTTCTCTGACACACAAGGCCAATAATTTAATATTATTGTTACTTACAGTTGAGATTTTTCTGAAATGCAATCATGTTGGAATCCACAGCTTCATGAAAACCACCAAATATAACAACTGAAACACTGATATTGCTGGCAACACTGCTGTTGCACAATGACTTCTGCTACTTTTATACAGTTCATTATATAAAAGAAAATTGTGTAATGTATCTTCTTTTATAAACACTTGCTTTGTTGAAGTGCTCTACAACACTTCTGTCCTTTAGCATGTTTCTTAGTCATTTTTCCTATTATATGAGACTGCATTTTGAATTTTGTTAGGTTTCAGTTTCTAAAGCATTTCTTTCCTCTTCAAAACTGAACTAAGCTTCTGTTACATCAGTGGTAGTAGCACTAGCCTGACCTATCAATCTTGACGGAGTCAGGGTTTTTCAATTCACAGTGAAAAAGTGGAAAAAATGAATGGATCATGAAATTAGTTATATATATTCTAAACCAGAAAAACCATAAGCTCTCCCTTTTCTCCACCCCAATAAATAAATCAACAAACAAAATCTAAAAGACCAGCATAGGACAAGCACTAATTATAGCATGAAAAGTGCTTGAAAAACAAGCAAAGAAACAAACAAAAACCCAACAACTTAAAAATCTGGGCTAGAACTCCAATATTGAGCACTTAAATTGGTCAGGTCTTACATTCAGGCGTACATAAGAAAATAATTTAGAAAGATATTTAATGAATGTATCAGAGCCATGAGTACACTAGTTAACCTTAACAGCACTTACCAGCCCCACCTGGGAACTCCATACATATTCAAGGATTCAGGATCTGTATTTAAGCTCACTCCTGGGAATTAACTGCTTTCCTGAGCTGTGCTGGAGTTCATCTCTGTCTGTCTCTGGATCTGATTAGAGGCCTTGGGTCTAAAGCTGAACCTGTGGGCTGGCTTGACCTCTGTCATGTACCTCAATATAGATCTGTTTGGTAGAGCCACTCCACATGATTTGACTGTGACCTGTGGATTGACTTCATGGCTTGACCTCAAACTTGCCTTATCACTGTGATATTGCCTTATATTCCATGCTCTTGGTTGTCTATGGCCACCACTTGAGGGTTGATCCTGATAGTCTTGCTCGAGTAATGTGGGATTGGCCCTGCACAGGGAGGTCTTGCTGCCCTTCCTCTACTTAGCTCTTGAGCCCTTTGAAAGTATACAACCCTTTCTTTTTACTGAGAGAATAGATGTCCAGGTAGTGAAAGGTTTGTCACAAACCTAATTTATTCAACTTTCTCTTTTTTGTTGGCTTTTTTTTTTTTTTTAATTTATATCAGATTTAACTCCTGTAACTTATGTCAATAAGAGACATTCTAAGAAACTGAAAGACTGATGCACCTGGGATTCCAAACTCTTGTAGGCGTGAAAGTTATGTTTAGAATATGCTACAGCACCACATAAGAGATGAACTTGGTCATGTTACCCTGAAGGAATTATTTCTGGTGCATTATATAAATATTTAAAATTACACTACAAAATTGAGAGCACTTTTTCCTTCAGCCAAGTAGAGATGCTAAAGTGGAAATCACTTAGGATTTCAACCACTTAGTTATTTGTCAATAAACATTCTTGAAAATAAAATGAATACAAAAATCCGTGCAAGTCACATGAGTGATCCCAAATGATTGTGCTAGAAATGCCTATAGGTATCATGAAAGATGAAAAGCTGATATTTGGTAGGAGGAGGCTCCCTAGTTTCTTTACATACACATTAAAAAAAAAAAAAAAGCCAGAAGATGCATAAATTCCTAATTCTGAGTGTATAATAAGCAAAAGCACGTCTTGGTAACTCTCAAAGGGTTCTAAAGCCCTGTATTTCTCCATCCATTTTTTCCTTACAAGATCACAGCCTGACCATATTTTAAAGTAGAAGAATGATTTGACTGGATACCTGCTACTTGGAATCAAAGAGAGTAAGAAATCTGAACTTGTAACACTTGTCTCTAACTTAAAGAGTTGAATTTCAGTTTTTCACCTACAGTCAGGAATATTCTCTGACATTTGGACGTGAAGAAATCCCTGTTTTATTGTTTTCAACTTTATTCTTTGCTCATTCATATAACAGGAGGAGGTCAGACTGTTTCAGTGTGGGAGTCTGAGGAGGCAAAGACAGTTTATCATGTAATTTCAAGACTGATGCCTCAGTCTTCACTGGAAACATCCTCCTCACACATCCCTTGAGTAGATGGATCAGAAGATGGGGACTGGGGAACATTGTCTCTCCCACTATACGTGGAGATTAATTTTGTGACAATCTGAGGAACCTGAACATCACTAAGTCTACAGGTCCCACTTTTAAGAATCATAGAAAGGATGACCCAAGGAATTACCAACCTGTTAGCCTGTCCGAGTCTGGTAAGGAATGCATTGCCACAAATCATCGTGAGACAATCAACAACAATTTGAGGACAGTTTTACATTCAAAAGCATTTCTTTGGAATTGTTTGCTTTTGAATAGAAAGGCCCAGGAATGTTTTCTGGATGAAGACTTGGTCTGGGAACAAATGTTTCCAGCTTGATACAGGAGACTGGGAGATGATACCATTGTATCCTGTGAAGGCAAGATACAGGCTGATGTCTCCTTGCTTCCTCTTATCTCTGCTGATTTAAATTTGCAAGGCCTGGAAGACAGTAACAAAAGTGCTCCTGCTGAGATCCCTGAAGCCAGAAACTGTCACTCCAAAAAGCAGTTTCAATCACTCTGGACTATAAGAGAACATGTACATTCGTCACTGGTTATCAGCTAACCACCACAACCTTGGATGACCCACCGCTACTGTAGATCGCCACCACCAAGGCATCAGTGGATTAAAGAGTGGTGAACTGCTTTGCCTTACTTTGTTTATATATCCATGTCTGCCTGTCTGTTTTGCACCACTTTCTCTCTTTTATCTTCTTTCTCTCTTTTACTCTTTGTAGTAGCTGTTGCCCAATATTGTCTTATCTCTAATGCTTATTAATTGTTATTAGAAAATTAACCAATTTTACCTCCAAGAAGAGTATTACTTGTTGTTAGAAAGCTCTCAATAAATTGATTTGTATTACTCCTCCGAGTCTAGGATGACTCCATCGTAGTAGTGACTCCTGCTGGCTAGGGGAAGCACGACTCAGGAGATAGAAAAAGATTCACTTTCCTTGAAAACCACTGAGTGGGATGAGACATAGCCTCAGCTCAGTGCCAGGGAAGATCATGGAGCAGATCCTCCTGGAATTTATGCTAAGACATATGGAAGAGAGAGAAGTGATATGGAATAACTAGTATGGCTTCACCAGCAGCAGATCCTGCCTGACCAATCTTGTCATGTTTTACGATGGCGTAAGTGGGCAAGGGAACAGCCACTGATGTCACCTATCTGGACTTCAGTAAAGCCTTTAACAGGATCCCTCATAACAGACTGGGAAGGTATAGATTTGATAGGTGGACTGTTTGATAGGTGAGGAATCAGTTGCAAGATTGCACCCAGAGAATGGTAGTCAGTGCTCAATGTCCAGATGGAGACTGGTGACAAGTGGTGTCCCTCAGAGATCAGTACTGGGACTGGTATTCTTCAGTATCTTCATCAGTGACATAGACATGGGTATCGAGTGCATCCTCAACAAGTTTGCAGATGACAAGATGACACCAAGCTGTGTGGTGCAGGTGACATGCCTGAATGATGGGATGTCATTCAGAGAGACCTAGACAGGCTCAAGCAGCGGGGCCAGGAGAACCTCATGATGTTCAACAAAACCAACTGCAAGGCCTTGCACCTGAGTTGCAGCAACCCCCATTATCAGTACAAACCAGGGGATAAAAGAATTGAGCACAGCCTTATTGAAAAGGACTTGGGGTACTGGTGGATGGGAAGCTGGACATCAGCCAGCAAAGTGTCATCACAGCTGAGAAAGCCAATCGTATCCTTGGCTGCATCAAGAGAAGCGAGTGAGATCAGCAGGGTGAGGGTGGTGATCCCGCCCCTCTACTCTGCACTGATGAGATCTCACCTGGAAGATTGTATCCAGATGTGGAGTCCTCAGTACAGGATGGACACAGATCTGTTGGAGTGCATCCAGAAGAGGGCCACATAAATGATCCAAGGGATGGAACATCACCCCTGCGAGGACAGGTGGAGAGCTGGAGCTGTTCAGACTGGAGAAGAGAAGGCTCCAGAGAGACCTGAATTGGTGAACACCAGGTCCAGTAATGCCTAACTGCTGGTCAGTTTGTCTAATATATGGACCAGGAGTCTTCTGAATTGCTTGCAGCCCACCACGTTGCTTTCCCAGCAGACATCTGGGTGCTTGACATCCCCCATTAGGATGAGAGCCTGCAAGTGCTATGCTTCTTGTAGCTGAAACAAGAAGGCCTCATCCACAGGCTCCCTTTTATGAGATGGCCTGTAGTAGAGCCTGGCCACCAGATGTTCTTTGTTGATCCCATCCCTGACTTTAACCTACAAGCTCTTGATCTGATCATGGCTGTTTCTGACATGCAGAAGGTAAACACCAAAAGTTTAATCTCATTTTCCAAAATGTTAATAGCTAGTTTTGCAGCATAAATAACATAAATAAAGGGGAGGAAAAAATGACTAAAATGGATAGTTACACATAGTAATTTTTATAAGTATGTTGTAAAGCAAAGAGCAGAATCAAAGTGAAATGTTTCATGGTTTACTAGTTGATTGCTTTCTTTTGTATGAGGGCAACCAATTGTTTCCTCAAGTTCAAGGTTCACAAGCATAAACATCTCTTCTCCAATCAGTATAATCAGAATTTAGCAAGCTAGTAATTAGTCCTGTGTCTAGCTGAAAAGGGAACTATTCTAAATAATTATGCCTCTCTGAGAGAAGTAAAACACTAGATAACTAACTTTAAAATATAGAAGTAAACTCAGTTACCGTGCATAAATAATTACGTAGGACACTTTGATAATCATTGTATTTTGGAAGTTATGCAGGAAGCAGTGTGAATCAAATCTTTGACTCACAGAGATCACTAGGGAATTGTGCATTCTGTTTACTCTTCTTGCTAGATCCTGTTAATTTGCAACTTTACCCATCATGTTACCGAATGGACTGTAGCTGGTGTATATGGTACATATTTAGGAAAAAAAGAATTGAGTTCATTTTTTCAATCTGATACTTATATGCTTACTGACTTCAGAATTTACTGTTTTTAACTGAACGGGACTCCAATTTTGAGTTAATGTTTCTATTTTTTTTTATTTTTATTTTTTCCTGCCATGTGCTGCCTGCATCTGTACATTATTTTTTCCCCTATGGAAAACAGTTCATAAAAGTTCTAGCAAAATGCAGACTTCTACAGTCCAGCACAAAGCCAGAGTTGTAGTATTTCAAGACAAACAATCAACTCCTCTAGTATTCTGTTTGTTACTGTGTTCCAGAAAAGAAAGAATTTGTATTGACAAGAAAGAACGAATTTAGAGGACAGTCAAGTGTATTATTACTCTTTTTCTTTAGGCGTTTCATGTTTCCAGCTGATGTGTTTGTGTGAACCTGTACTATATCAGTACCTGTAGTTTTGACAGACATTTCTATGATTGCATGATAAGGTATGGTGTTTACTCAACACTCACTGTAATATCTTTTCCTCAATGGCTTCTTTTAACACAGTCCAATGCAAGATACATTAAGTTACAATAATGTAATTTTTGAAGAACTAAAGCCATTAATACTTACTTCTCACCTCAGAATCACACTTAAACCTCATTTTCTGTGGGTGACCTATTGGTAGATGACTAAAGAATACTTTCTAAAAGGAAAATATCATTTCTATATATCAGGCTGATGTTTATTTTTAATGTCCTTCTATTGCAGAAGCTCATAAAAACTTTCAAGAAAAGCTTTTTTTTCTTCTCACAAGAAGGTTTAGTTTTTTCTTTTTTTAATCATAAATATCTATCAGTATAACTTTTTTTTTTTTCTGAAAATGTACTCCACATCCTTACTACAAGAGAAATCCAATCTTGAAATGTAGCTTTAGTTCCAAATAGTTATGAGGTAAAACTTCAGTAGCTAATAAGATCCTGCAAATATCAGTGGACAGCTGTACCATGATTTGATTCACAGAAATGCCACCATGAGACATTTTCATTGCAGGATTGTTACCACTGACAGCCAATTTGGCTTGTCTGAAATAGAAATGTGTCTCTGCTGCTGTACCTAGAAGCTGAATTTCTTGGAGTAATGATATCTGTGTTATACTCCATCACATCACTTATGTAGAGTTAACTCATTAATATTTTCTGTATTATAGTTTTAATGCAGATGAAACCTTACCAGCAATAAAGTTGAAATTGAATTTGCCTTTCTACTACCTACTCTTTCCTCTGGTGCTGTGCTCACCTTCTAATGGGTCTAGTCTTCCTTCAACAGAAGTGAAGGTTGTCACAGAGCTCACACCACCTTGGGGCCTGTACTGAGGGTGTTGCTCACTGGTGAGTGAGAGCGCCTTCTGCATCAGTCTTGGGATCTGGCTGGGGCTGCTGCCTTCTGGCTCACAGCAGTGTTGTCAATGCTTCTAACCACAAATCCCAAATGCATCAGCATATGGGATGCTATGAACAAAGATAACTCCATCCCAGACAGAGCCAGTACAACTCTAAATGGCAAAAATCATATTAACTGGCTTATAGTTTTGAGAGCAATTAAGAAAGGGGAAAGACAGGAAAAAAATTATGTTTCCTATAACACTAAATTTTACAAAGTGCTACTCAGTAGAAATACATTCATTTTATTTTATTTTTCTTTCATAAGTTCTGATTTCTCAGGAAGATTTCTTCCTACAAGGACCATTTCCAAAACATTAGGAAGTATTTGCCTTTGTTATGGTATGTCTTTCCTATTGCTTTAACCAAGTTGAGAAAGAGTTCAGAGAAAAATAAGTAGCTAATCACATAAAAGGTTATTTTCATACAAAGAAAACAAAGTAGTGAGAAAATCAATTATATTCTGATACCTTGAAAGTTCAAAACACTCAAAATAAATATTATTTCCAACTATTTTCTGTAATTGAAATTATTCTAAAGAAACTGATAGGACAGAATCAAAGAAATTAAAAGTTTGAATCTCAAGCTGCAATCATATGTAGTAGCTCAGAAACTGATGAAAAAAAATGATTGCCAAATATTAAAGAGGGAATTCACACAGCCAGAGCAAAGCATGCAGGGAGGGTGCAAGGAGGACCCTTTCTTCTCACCTAGAAGTAGCAAGGAGTAGCACTTTATTGAAACAAAAATAGTAACCTGTTTTGTTTGTTTGTTTTTTAAATAGAAACACAAGTTTTTAGGTGATCCTTTCAAGTGCTATCTGTTCAATAACAATTCATCAGCATCAGTGCACAAAGGAAATTGCTTTGTCAGGCAAAAGTCAAAGGTTTTAAAGAGAATATTGTGAAGACAATCTAAAATCATACGATAGAGATGAGCTTGTGCCATATTGGGTAATTATTATGATATGAGTTAAGATTACTGGATGTTTATTGTGTAAGATCAATTTAAACTCTGGTATGAACTTATATACGAGTTACAGAAAAGTGGAGGCAGATCATCAAATGTGTCAATTAGTCCATAGATTAATAGAGAGGCATCCATTTCTCATTCAAATTACTAATTTCTAATATCAGACCACACACACAAGATCATTTTATCACAGGTTAGTGTCTTTCCTTAACATCTTAACTTTCTGATTTGCAAAACACTGGTCAGACCAAATGTTTGACTTCAGATTCATAGCTGAAATTGTTGAGAAATAAATGTAGTTACTTGGTTTTCTGTCTGTCTTTTGTTTCAAAAACCACATTTCAAAGTCAAGCACTTCTCAGTAGGATTATATCATGTGATGCTAACCACTCAGAATTAATGTTGAATGAGATTATTAAATACAAAAATTTGTATGTGAATGTTTCTCATTTCTTTTTTCTTTTTTTTTTTTTTTTCAGGATCTTCACAAAACAAAGGCCAGCTAGCATTTCTAGTGGACAGATCTATTTGTTCAAAATTGATAACACGTATCAACACTATATATCTCAGCATTTTCAAGCATTTTCTTGAAGTATTTTTACTGAATCTCAATTCACCTTGTTTTGGTTTTGTATGTCTGTTTTGTTTGATTGTTTACTTGTTTCTTTAAAAGTGGTGACTGTTTTTTCTTACTCACCCTTTGCTTTAAATAATAAAATGACAAAGGGAAGTCAAATGGGGAAAAATAGAGAAAGTTAAAAATCATTACAAAAGTTTGGATTTCATTTAAATTGTGTTTTTCTATCTTTGAAATTTGCTTAAAGAGATCAAAAGTCCTTTAACATAAGTATGATGTGACTCTAATCAAAACACTTGGATCCTAACAGTACTTTCTTTCCAAACTGAAATTTGGGTAAGCATTTAGTTTTGTTTTGAAGTAAATGGAAATTGCAATGACACAATTGTTTTTGTTGGCTTGATGCTGAGAGGTGTATAATTTTTCTTCTCATCAGATGCACACTGGCAAGTTCACCTTCTGAACACAGTGGCCTTGGCATTAATGCCGTGAAGTGGAACAAACACCTTAATCCAACAATGTTGAGAAAAGATTATTTATGTAGGCCAATTTTTTGAATGTTGCCATCTGTAATTTAGGCATTTTAGTATGTCAGCATGCTAAATAGTACATTTATTCCTAGAGAAAGGAGTAATTTTGAGGCAGTGGACCCATTCTGGATGATACTGTGGAAGTTTGGGGGAAAAAAAAAAGATTATAAACTTCGTATATGTCAGCAGAGAGTTGTATAAAAAGACTCTTTATAAATCTTCCCTTTGGAGGTATGACTCTGACGAACCTTTAAGGCACTATTCCAATTCATCTGTAAAATTTTTTGTTCTCTGTTTTCCATTGGATTGCAATTATTTTATTTTACATGCCCCTATATTATGTACCATTGTGAGTACACAACACTGTGGGAAAGACACAAGATTACAGTGGATACAAGGCTATATTGAATTTAATTGAAAGAATGGATTCACAGATCAGTTACCGCCTTCCAACTAAGCAGGTGAAAGCATGTCATGTACATTGTTGTCACACTCGTATTACAATTCTCTTTTTATAATTTTTCATGTCAGTGTTCCTTGATGTTGTCTGACATTTAGATCTTTTCTCGGACTTTATTCTGAAGATGTGGGTCTTTATCAATTTTAATCCTTTGTTTAATCCTTAAGGTTGCAATATTTTTCAGTGCCCATGGTAAATTTAACTGGATAATATAGGTGTTGTTGTATATTCCCCACTACTACTGACTGTTTTAATATTAACTTAGACTGCTGTGTTCTCAAAGTAGCAGAAATAAGTTGAATTTTTTACAATAAATTCTGCTTTGACATAGATGATATCCCAACATCTCTGTATTAAGTAAAAGTCACATCTGCTGCTCTCATATGTACTTTGAAAAAATGTTATTTCCTGTGTATATAATATCCAAAAGATTGTGGTAAATATTGGAGTCCTAACAACAACAATAACAAAATATAAGAATTCTTTCTACACTTAAATGATCCATAACTCATTTTTTTCTAAGAAAAAATACTTCTGTTTTGAAAACTGGAAAGGCTTACAGACTGAAGCCTCATTTGCCAGTAAATCATGTGCTTGTGTCTCGATACGAATATATTTGAGGCATAAAACTGTAGATTGTTTTAACTGGATTTGCAGCTTGCTGTGGAAAGTGAATACTTCTGTCAGGTTGTTTTGTTTGTTTGTTTAATTAATTTTGTAGAAGTATGTAAACATAAATATATTACCTAAGTGCCCTGAAGAAAACAACTGTACTTTTTTTACCTTTTATATACGTATATATAAACCTACACATAGACATATAGATATGGTTCTATGCTTGCATTGACAAAACATCTAATGTCTCAAGAAAGAGAAAATAAAAAATAATAAAGCCTTGTGGTGTTTAGCTGAAAAAAATATGCAACAGCTATGGCAGGTGTGAAAGTCAAAACTCTTTTTCTTTTTTGACTCAAAGCTTGCTTTGTGAGGTCTTCCTGGTGATAAGACTCTAACTGACAATTGCAAATTATCCAGGGGGGTGAGTGGTGGGTATCACCATGCCACAGGACCTCTGCTCATGATTGTAAAGATAAGCAGAAGCGGGACAAGCAGTCTTTTTCGGGGGTGTGGCTTGAAGGAGTGACCATTGCAAAAGGCAATAATGCTTACGCATGGCAATGAAGGCACCACTCCCTGCTGGCTTATCTGATAGGCCAGATATGTCACACTATCAGAGAGAAAAGAAGAAAAAAAATCTCAGAGAAATGGAGGATAAAAACACCCTCACTAAACTAAGGACTTTGGAGAAGAACTCCCCGAGAAACCTTTGACGGAGAATTCCCTGACGGGAAAACATCTTTGGAGGAACCCCCCCCCCGGGGTCTGCTTGTTGCAAAGCTTCCTGGCTTCCTCCCATCCCCCATGATGATGAGATGAGATCCCGAGAACAACAGACCTGCTATGAAACTCGCTGGACCCATGGTGGTGACTATCACTCTCTTGCTTTCTATGAAGACTCCTTGCTTTTTATTTCCTATCTCTTTTCTATCACCCATCTTCCCTTCCACATACCCCTAAGCAAATAGGATTTGTAATAAACTGGTTGGGCTAACATTTGACCTGTTGTGTCTTAATCTCGCTGTCGGGTATACACATATCAAAAAGAACCTCTTCTCCCTCCTATAAATTGGAGTGGGACAGCAGGTGAACAGTGCTGAAAACAATCATGCACACATTGAATTAACCTGTATTACTGAAAATAGGAGAGAAGATTTAGCAGTGTTTAACGTACAAGATTGTGCATAATCATGATAGGAAGGCATACCTGTTGAAAGTATTTATTATAGATCTAGTTCATTCTATTCTCTCCCACTGGTTTAGTGGCTTTAATAACAGCTTACTGCTAGGCCCTGTCTTTATTTATAACTAGCAGCCTTATGCAAGCTTGTTAAGCACTTACTGAAACCTGAACACTGCAATGCATCCACAAGTACTTGCACTTGTCTGTGGTTAGGAGGGGAGGGCAAATTCATGATTGCATATTTTCTAGGATTACAGTTGCTCAGTCCTCCTTCATCTTTGCTAGTCTAGCTGTACATTAGACTTCCCATTATCTAGCACTGTACTACTTTACTTTTGGAGAAGGTGTTTGCCTGTTATGGATATCTTCTTTCTTTCCTCTTTATAAAGTTAAAAAAAAAAAAAAAAAAAAAAAAAAAAAAAAAAAAAAGCTTTATTTGAAAGGAGAAACTAGGCATTGTACTATTGGGTAAAGACTTTCAAATCAGTGGCAAAAATCTTTGACCCTCTGATGGTTGGCTGTACATACCTGAAATCTTTTGCTCAATTACAACATTTTTCACTGTGTAACAGGCTGTGGTGAGGTGTGCTTTGGCCAATTTTAAGAACAGTAGGCTAAATCCCACTACAGATGGAGACTGGAGGAGAGCTATTAATCAAATAGCCAATTAGCCATCTCTCTTGATAGCAGCCTTCAACACTGTGATACAGCACATATCAGCTGTAATTATGCAAAGGCTGATCGTCTTCTTGGGAAAGTTGCACATAGCCACAGAAGTCTTACTACCTTTCCTTCCTCTTCATACCACACCTTACCATCCATCCTCTGGGGATGAATTTAACAGCATCATTGTGTCTTAGAAATATGTTCCCTTCTTGAAATTAAACCCATAAAGACAAGTTGAAATGCGAGTATACACAACAGATCTTGTTAAACTGTTTGTTTGCTTGGTTGCTTGTTTTTCATGTAACATTAAAAGAAAATTTATGTTCTGAGAGGGAAAAGAGAAACGGAAGCCTTGGAAAAAGATATGCAAATTAAAATATGAGGCAGAGGGTGAGAATGGTATAATTATAAGGGTTTATCTCTATGAGTAACTATGAGTAATATAACAGAAAATGAAACCTTGTTGCACCCAAAGAAAGAAAGGTACTCGACTAATTCACCTTTGGAGAATGAGTGGTAACAAGAGAGAGGCCAGCCGTATGGCTTCTGAACAAGGGAGGCAAGAAACAGCTCTAAGTTCTCCCTTGGGCTTCAAGAGTTCTCTTTGCCAAAGGGAGCAAAAGAGATGCTGTGAAAGACAAAACTGTTTTTCTCTTTTGTCTCAAAGCTTGCTTTGTGAGGACTTCCTGGTGATAAGACTCTAACTGACAATTGCAAATTATCTAGGGGGGCGAGTGGTAGGTGTCACCATGCCACAGAACCTCTGCTCATGATTGTAAAGATAAGCAGAAGCAGGACAAGCAGTCTTTTTCGGGGGTGTGGCTTGAAGGAGTGACCATTGCAAAAGGCAATAATGCTTACGCATGGCAATGAAGGCACCACTCCCTGCTGGCTTATCTGCTGGGCCAGATATGTCACACTATCAGAGAGAAAAGAAGAAAAAAAATCTCAGAGAAATGGAGGATAAAAACACCCTCACTAAACTAAGGACTTTGGAGAAGAACTCCCCGAGAAACCTTTGACGGAGAATTCCCTGACGGGAAAACATCTTTGGAAGAACTCCCCCTGCAGCCTGCTTGCTGCGGAGCTTCCTGGCTTCCTCCCATCCCTCGTGGTGACCAGACGAGTTCCTGAGAACAACGGACCTGCTATGAACCTCGCTGGACCCACGGTGGTGACTATCTCTCTCTTGCTTTCTATGAAGACTCCTTGCTTATCTTCTATCTCTTTTCTATCACCCATCTTCCCTTCCACATATCCCTAAGCAAATAGGATTTGTAATAAACTGGTTGGGCTAACATTTGACCTGTTGTGTCTTAATCTCGCTGTCGGGTATACACATATCAAAAAGAACCTCTTCTCCCTCCTATAAATTGGAGCAAGACAGATGCTGCGAATCAGAAGGCTTCCTCTGTGTGTTGTCTTTGCCCAAATACTGTGTTTACCTTTGTCCCTCCTGTTTTCACCACTTGTGTCTGTCAGGTGACTATATCTACCAGACATAAATTACCAGCAAGCAACAGATTATTCTATACCTCTTATGGCTGACACATTGGTTGATAGTGCCACACAGTTTCCATATGTCAAACTGTTTCAGAATTCATTCATCAAGATTTTGCAATTTTGTTATGACTAACAAGAAACAATTATTATTATTATTATTATTTGTTAAAATACACCAAGAAGATGTGTGCAGACAATGATATTCAGGTAGTCCAAATCCAGTCTATATCCTATCTCTTTGCGTATAATTTAAAAATTATAGAAAGCCCTGGACTTTAAGGCTAAGGGTATACACTATTACTTCCTCAACCTTATCTTAACAAGCCACTTAGAAATCAGTAGCTACTTCCATTTTGCAGTAACTTCTTAACTCTAGCACTTCAGATATTTCTGTCAAATTGTCAGATTTTTTTGCAGAAATGCTTAATAGACTGGATCTTCTAAACAAAAGGAAAAAGCCAGACATGGCTTTTATTTAACTGCATCATTCTTTTTTTTTTTTTTTTTTTCCCCTTCAGAATTAGTAAACTTGTATTCAGTTTAAATATTCTTTTTACTTTTGGAAACCAAACTCAATGATCAATCATTTTTTTTATATAATTGAATTAAGAAGTAGAAGTCATAGCGTGAGTTTAAGTGTAGAATTTCACATACTCGCCTAAAGAAAAGATAGTTATAAGGAAGTCTTGATTTATGTCACAATACTGTGATAAAAATTTCTGTTTCACCATGAGAATACTCTAAGTGAGAACCACGGTCTTGATCCAAACCACATGAACCCATTAATTGTGCTTCTGTTGAGTTCTAAAGAGTAATACAAATCAGTCCATATTTTTTTTTAGTGGCTTAGGTAATATGGATTGGTTTTGAACTTCAAATATATTCACTAAAGTCCTAAAAAATAAATAATCTTGTTATTTGGTGCTACTGACTGTATAAGCATGTAAAATAATTTTAAACCGTAGAAAGGATGATACAAAGCCAAGTTATTAGGTGTTGCTTTCCCACAGGGAACAACTGCTAACCTTGAAAAAATAGCCTCACAGTTCTTAAAAGGATAACAGGAATCCCTAAACCATCCTGAAAGTAAAGTGCTAAGAATGTTTTTCTCTTTTTAAAATTAATATTAATTGTTCATTTGGCCTTAAAGTCTTCCTGGATTTTTTAAGCCTACAAGTAACTTACTTTCTATTTTTTCAGTCAGTGAGAAGAAAAGTAATTATTGTCAGAAATAGTAAACTCATATTAATCACAATTACAAGCAGTAATGTCTGATTATAATTTTTAATCAATCATTTTATTCCATGTTTAATTCACTAATGTTGGGACCACTAGAGTGGACAGCCATCTGTGCCTCTGTAAAATTAGAAATATGATGAATTATAGCTACTGGTAGTTTGAGGCTGCCCCATGAATACGAACCATTAGAAGTATGACAATTTTAACATACTGCCAAATAAATAAATAAAATAGTAAGAGCTGCATATTCACCTCTATCCTGGAAAAAAACTGTACTTAGACAAGGATCTGCAGCTTTTCATAATGATTTATAGTGAATGAGAAGACAAAATTTTAACTTTTTATTTACTTGGCACAAATCTTTTTTGTCATAGTCTGTGCTATAGTCTAAAAATCACCTATTTTGCCCTTATTTAAGCTGATCACTATCTAGAGTACATATATTAACTTCCAGGAGTCTCAGATAACATCTCTCTCAAGTATTACGTTCAGTGGAGGTACTCCATATTCATGACTAGTATATCTGAGAGCAGAAACAGATCCCTCAGGAATAGCTGCATTAACTGATTTGCCAAAATGATAAATTTTGGCCAGTAAGAGAACAAACTGGTAACTCCTTTGAAATAAAAAATAAAAAAATGACAAATTCCTTATAAAGTTGATAACAGCATATGCACTTTAGATGTATCAAAACATGGATTTTCTGGATATACTTAGATGATCAGAGCCAGTAACACAGAATTTTTTTT
>JACDJE010000447.1:412072-549006 GCA_016647715.1 Pavo muticus
AAAAAAAAAAAAAAAAAAAAAAAAAAAAAAAACACCCTTAAAAAACGACCATAACAACAAGAAGTAGGGAAAAAAAAATACTTTTATCTTAGTAATTCCATATAAAAGGTGTGTTCATCATTACATTTAGGCCTATTTTATGTCAGCCTTCTATGTGCTATTCCCAAGAATAAAAGAATAATTGAGGATGGAAAGGATTCCCAGTCCAAGCACATGCTCAAAGCACAATCAGCTGTAGGTTCAGACATGATTGTTCATAGCTTTATGCTTTCATGAATGGCAAGAGGGTGCACACTCCTCCAGGCAGCCTGTATCACTGCCTGATTATCCTCATGGGAAAAAAATAAAAATAAAAATTATATTCTGTGAGAATCTCTCTTGGTTCAATTTATGCCCCTTTCCCCTCTATTCTCTCATCTTGTAACATCATGCGGGGCCCGGCTCCTTCTTCTCTATTGCCTACGTGTAGCTGTAGGAAAGTTGTAAAGATGTTATTTGGTGCTTCTAAATCTGTCCTTGCTCCAGGGTGAACAAGTCCTGCTTCCTCAGCCTTTCCTCACAGGGAATCTACTCCTGCTCCTCACTAATGCCATAGAGTGCACTTCCTTCAGTTTATCAGTCTCTCATGTACTGGAGAACTAAAACAGGATGCAGTACAGCACTGAATGAAAGGTGATGATCAGTTTTTTCTGTTTGCTCTTCATGCTTCTACTACTACATCCCAGGATGCAATAAGCCTTTTCTCCTACTAAACCAAATACCTGTTTACAATCTGTATAAATACCTGTGGTTTCAGTTTTCAAATTCATGCAGTCATGCAGAACCACATAATAAAACACTAAGGTGTGCTTATCTGTCAGTCTTTGCCTCAAAACAATGGCATTACCTTATTCCCTTCCAGACCGCTGTGATATTTTTGGTCCATATTCTCTTAATTATGTGAATTTCTTGAGTAACTAACCTACTTTAAAAGCTTACTTTAAATACATATATAAAATAGGTATGGAAGGCGAAGATGCAATGAAGAGACTTTCTCCATCTATACTGTTTCAATTCATTGGTTAAATGTCATTCTCTTGAAACAGATTGACAATAATCTACGAATCACCTGTTTCCTTTGTGTACAACTCAAAATGGTGTTTTACCTGAAGTGTTAAATGTTTCTGCTATTAGCAGAATGAACCACCACCAATACTGCTTTTCAGAATAAGACCCCTAAGCATCACAGCTCCTGACATAAACAATGGTTCTCTTTGAAGCTTTTAGGATGATAAAGAACCAAAAACAGTTGGAAATGTGTGATTTTGTGCTATATGAGAAAAGACTGGGTTTGGCCAAAAGTTAGTAACTGAAGAAGAACAACTCCAGTCTTTGCTCTGTGAGTAAGCTTATTCTGTTAATAGAGATCTTTGGTCTAAACATATTTGGTGTTTGAGACATTACCATTTGAATCCAGATTTAGCTCCAATCCTGCTGTTAAGGTAGGTTGATATATCAATACAAAGGTAAAGAAAAAAAGAAAAAAAAGCATTTATTTTGAAATAATTCTTTAATGATTCTTATTTATTTGACATTTTAAGAAACAAAGTAACAGAGACGACATCTTAGTTCTTAGTATGACTTGCATATTATACTGGCTTTGTTTTCTTGAAGCATCTTATAGCAACTCCGTGGTAAGCATAAAGAGTCACAATATACATGTGCTGTGAGAATACATGAAATGAGCAACAAAACAATAAAAGAGCCTAAACCTTTGTCATCAGTGTTTTTAAAGCCTTGCCTGCTGCTATGAAGAAAGACATTTTATTTGCAAGCTGTGTCATGTTTCACTATAATGAGCACCAAAAAAAATGCAAATATGTATTGATTTTATACAGAGGTCAGTACAAGTGACAAGCAATCTGTGAAAAAGTTAGTAGTCCTAAGTAAGAAAAGTAATTAGAAAGATGACTATAACCTTTCTTTAATGAATAGCAATAATAAATGACTTCCCCAGTGTTCCTGTGACCCTGTCAAGTTAGCAAAAGGGTCTTCCCTCAGTCACTTCTATGTTTCGATCCCTTTTGTAATCACAATCTCACAGCAGTAGAAAGTAGCATCATTCATTAATTGATTGCTGATTATTTGCATGTGTAGTGGGAAAGAAGCATTCAGGTCCATCTTCCTCTGAACTAAAGGGTTATTGAGAACAAAAATGTGTAACATTTATCATCCTTATGTCTTCAATGTTGTTCTTATTTATTTTTGGTATTGTTGCTTGAATCATTCACTTGTCAGTGTCACAGTAGGCTAGTGATCAAGAAGATACAGCTTTTTAGCAGCTGGTTCTGATGCATGAAACACATGAAAAGCATCCTCGCAAAACTAGCACTGATGTTTGGAATGTCATTAAAACCATAATTCAGTGAAATATATACTTGTTAGGACATATTTGTGTGCATGAATTTGAGGTTTTGCTTCCTATCACAAGCATCTTGTATGAAGGAAAACCACTGATTAGTAATCACTAATTGGCATGCAGTATTCTGAGGCTCTTTGTTCTTGATCTTTGTGACTCAAAATTCTTTGCTGGTTATGGAACAGGAAGCTTTTTATTCTGTGAGACGAAATCCAACAGCTATTTTGACACTTCATTGAACAGTAAGTATAAAGGAGGCAAAAGCCACATTCATTTTACTTTTAAGCAGTACATACACTGAGGTAGCATCTGAGAGGAGCCTGTGAGTTACCACTTCTGATGGATGAATTTAGCTATCGTGATTTCCAAAGCAGTACTAATACAAATACTAGTACGAATATGTAGGAACTTTCATAAATAGATTTCTTGACTATGTCTCCTAGGCATGATTACAGTTAACCTCCCTCATAAGTTTTTATGGCAGTTCTTCTTGGCATTAATAACACTCTGAATGCCTATAGCAGTGTTAGAGTAGCTAAACAAACAGAAAACACCTGAGAAATTTCAGAAATCTGAAATTCCTTTTTTTTTTTTTAATTAACAACCCATTAACAAAACAAAATATGTTTCCACTGAATATTCATTTTGAACCATGATTTATGTAGCAACATTAGAAAATTTCAAAAATGTATCACTTAGAATATAAAAGAGGTATAACAGCTTCTAAATCTGAGGTCATATCTCTGCTTGCATCCAAAATCAATACATTCTGTGGATTATATCTTCATATCTATAGTTCTCAAAATACTAATAATGATTAGACTGTTACCCATGAAAACTCACATAATAATTGTCAATGAGTACTGGAAGAAATCTTCAGTTCCATTTATCTTTCTGAAAATAACTTCAACATACAGATTTTCAAAAACCTATACTATATGTATATACTGTTTTTCTTTAAATAAAACTTTATATTGATCACTAGCTACTACTCTATTTTCTGATATTATTCTGATACAGTTTGTATCTGAAATCAACACTTATAAATATTTATTTTTCAGGTGACATTGCATGTAAAAGATTTCCGCTACTTAGAGACAAAGTTTCAGATGGATAACTCCTGAGATTAAATTCAATTTGGAGATAAACTGAAGTGCCATTCCTGTAGAGAAATTAATTCAGATTCAAATAGTTCTCCCTTTAGTTCACCCCAGCTTTCTAGATGAGACAGAAAAATCTAAATCAAATTCTAGATTTGTATAAGGAAGAAACTGTGTAGACTTTAAATGTAATATCTCCCCACTCCCAATTTTTTTTTATTAAAAAATTGTATACAGCAAAATGAATTGAAAGCTATGTTTCTCCTCAAGCCAGATCCTCAGCCAAATAACAACTAAGGTGCTAAGAGTCTTTATTGTAGGCTGTGAGAATGACCTGTAATGATGGCTCTTCAAAATACAACTGTTAAATACTGTAAACATCAGGGGACTGAGAATCTAGGCTACCATTCATCATATGGGTAGAGTCCAGAAGCCCATCGAAGATGCAGTGTTCATGTTCAAAGAGCTGCCAAAATGTAATTAAAATTCTTGGATACTTTTATGTAGCTCATTTGAAAAAAAAAAATCATAAAAGAAAAGGGAATGCAATTTATCCCACTAAAATAAGTATGCTGAAGATATGTGGGCTGCATTTTAGAGACCTTGCCAACAAACAGTCATGTCTATTCTTCTGCCAGTTTAATCTCATGCATTGTACTTTCTGTTCTTTTCCTTTTTTTTTTTTTTTTTTAATAGTAAAGAATGTAGGAGGTGTGGGTGGAAACAGGCAGAGAAGAAACAGAAAGAAACAGAAGAAAAACTGTAGTGACATTATCTCATTTTTCTTCACATATTCTGACACTGGGAACTTAGGAATATACCCAGCAATATTCCATCACCCGGGCCATTTTGAAAATCTTGAATAGTTTACAGTTTTGTTTATCCACTGTAGTCAGAAAGACTGTATATAACTGCAGTATGTCCCTAGCCAAATATAAATTATTTCCATTCTCATAACAATTGCATTTTGAAGATAAAAGTTAAGACATATTCACCTAATATTACACAGCTTGGTCTTTGATTTCTGTAAAAGAAAGTTTAAGGTCACCCAAGCCTCAACAGAGGCATTATCATTTTTGTCCTCTAGTTCATGCCATTTATGTTGGCAGTCAACAAAAAGCTGCCTAGTTTAAGTCTAGCCTAGTATCTGACTATAATAAGGAATAAAGACTTCCATATAGCATTTCATTTAAGCCAGCGATAAGAAGGATATATTTCTCTTGTAACACATCTTTGTCCAACAACTACAGGACTTTGGAGTGGCTGACTGGAATCTCTGAAATAGGAAAAGTAATGAAAAAAGCCCAGCTAAAGTATTTAGAAAAAGTCCATGAGAAACATATCGCTATTCCACGCTTTTAAAATACACCAGTTACCTGGTTTGAAAAAAATAATAATAAAGTTAAAAAGAATGTAGCAGCATTCTTTTGTGGGTTTGTTACTTCTTTTTTTTTTTTTCTTTTGTAGAAAACTTTATATGTGCAATGGCACTATCAGAATCATTGTATTTGTAACAGTCTGGAGTTTGCGCTTTTTTTTCCTGCTAGAATCAGAGGTAGGACTATTGCTGTCTTTTAACAAGAATAATGATCAATATTTCTCCAGCAAAAACTCCCAAGAATCAGCAGCAAAGACCAAGCTATTAATTAAATCTGCCAAGCTTTCTGACCCTGGTCCAACTAACCAACATCCCTAAATAAATGTGCAAGCTTGGAGTGTTCTGTCTCTCTGTCTTACTCCCTCTCTCCATGATTTACATGACTTCCTACCTTGATCTAGGTGTAGATCATTCAGATCTTCTTCAGTCATCTAAATAGTCAAATACTGAATGTTTCTTACAGTGTAAGCTCAGTGTGCCCTAAAAAAAATAATTTTAAAAAATGCAAATGTATTTTGGTTGTATATAATTTACCATTTAGGAGTCCAAGCTAACCTTTGCAAAAGATCAAACATGAATCAATTGCTGGATATTTACTTCGCTTGAAGTGATAAAAAAGTCATGGTATGCTTTTGATCTGGCAATAGCTCCTCTCACAGCAGCAATCCCCCTCTGATTGGCACTGGTGATTAAAGAATGGACAGTGTGATAAAGCCATTGGATTTTTCCAGAGCACCTATCATTAATTACTCTGACAATGCTAGTTCTATTACTAGTGGCAATGATGACAACTTTAAAGTTCCTGTCTCTAGCCAGCATACTTGCAGGCTACCCAAGATGTTTAAAGAAAAGTTTCTTTTGTTGAAGAGGAACAAATTAGCAAGGCTGATGCATGGTTCGCCTTGGTAGCACTGAAAGTTGGCAGAATAACTAAGAGAGAAAGAAGACAATAGGAGCAGATTACAGATGCAGCAACAGCAACAACATTGTAAGCAATTATTCCACTGAGCTGTCAGTGCATGACAGGAGATGCATGACAGAGAATCTCTATTAATCTTAGTACACTGAATGACAGCCTTGACATTCTTTCTTTAAGTTTCTAAGGAAAAAAAAAAAAAAGTAGTGATAATCTAGGACATGTGGCTCTCCAACAAATATA
Organism: Pavo muticus; assembly: GCA_016647715.1. Lineage (NCBI taxonomy): Eukaryota > Metazoa > Chordata > Aves > Galliformes > Phasianidae > Pavo > Pavo muticus. Next base: position 418,108 of record JACDJE010000447.1, read on the forward strand.
AACATTTATGTGCATAAATATGTATTAAATGAAACTAAATCAGTATATTGCACAATGGATTTGTCTTGTTTTAATGAAAATATGATCATAATTAAATCCATCTTCTTGTCTATAATCTGTTCAATTTGTGGTGAAGTCCTCTGATATAAGAGAGCCTATATTTGACCACTAAAAAAATAAACTGAAATAGAGAATAAAAGATGTTATCTCCTTTACGGGTGTTATGAGAAGCCTATTCTTTTTCTAGCAGGGAAAATTTCATAGAGAATAGGTTCGCATAAAAACATACACAGAAGTTTTAAAATCTGAGAAATGATCCAAGAGATCCAAAGGATTGGATTTTCTCCTGCAAGGCTGAAAAAGCTGGGGCTGTTCAGCCTGGCGTAGAGAAGGTTTGAGGGAGACCTGAGAGTGAACTTTCAGTATCTAAAAGATGTGACAGAACTAGGAGAAATGGATTCAAACTAAAAGAGGACAGACTTAGATTGGATATAAGGAAAAAGTTTTTTACAGTAAGAGCAGTGAGGCACTGGAACACATTGCCCAGATAGGTGGTGGATGCCCCATCCCTGGAAACATTCAAGGTTGGGCTGGATTAGGCTCTGAGCAACCTGATCTAGCTGTACATGTCCCTGTTCATTACAGGGGAGTTGGACTAGGTGACCTTTAAATGTCCCTTCCAACTCAAATGATTCTATGATTTCATCATTACATCAGATTTAAATATAATCGCCTGGCTAATGTGTGGGGATGTTTTGTTGATTTCACTTGGTTCTGTTTAGTTTTATTGCATATATGGCAATACATGAAGTGCCATTAGTTCACACTGAGAATATGCAGAGCTATCAAACTTTTTGTACTTATTCTGTATGGAAGATTTGTACATATGAAGAAAGGTCAATGATAAATTTGTTGCACATGTACAACTTCCACAACACTTTTGTGGTTAAATTACATCATATTTACCTATCACTCGTTGGAGGATACATATGCGATATCATTGATTCTCCAAGCTACTAATACTTTTCTTTGTAACTTATTAATATCTCATGTAAAACAAACAGTCTTTAAACCATGCTGAATACTCCTCAGTCTATTATGAGGAAATAATTTTTCCAAAAGCTTTAAGTACCCTGATTTTTAATTTCACTGAATATCCTTGGGTTTTGTACTGTCAGAAGTAAAAACAGAATGCAATTCACTTTGTCAGTGGTTTTCTGTAATTTGTATTTTTCCAGCACAACCAGTCTTGTTTCACCAAGAGCAGTCACAATCTTATTTTACATAACACCTTCAGCTTCCAGAAATACATATATTTTATAAATACTTTTATACATTTATAAACTAAACTATTCTACTTCATCAGAAAGTAACAGGCACTTTGTAGAGCATAGTACATTTAGCTATAAAGAAGGCAACTGAAATATATCATGTGAAGTGCTTATTTCCCTCTGCTGACTAAAAACTAGAGTAAGTTGACTAGCTTAGAAATACAGAATCTGAGCTTGAGTGGATTTATTCTGCTTTTTCAGCAAAATACAGGACAGTTCTACTTGTCTTTGGATTTTAATACTGCTGTATTGCAATACCCAGTGTATTGACATGCTAAAGGGCAGTAATGTTTGGATGTCATTGCCTGTGGGCTGTTTTGCTACTTTATGCTTCTTTAATAGATCAGCTAAGAATGACAGTGAACCACTCAAAGGAAGGAATAATTTGATGCCTATATTTAATAACAAAAACATGCTTCTTAAAACTACCAGAGGATAGCATACCTGGTGGTATCTCCGTACTGAGGTGCTTGGTTGGTTGAACCATATGAACACAAAAATATTGTTAATTTGAAGATCTGTGGCAATGATTGTACATGGGTCCATTTCAGAGGAAGACAAGGATAGAGGGGATGGTTGTTTTTTGTTTTTTTATTTTCCCCTTACAATTCCATCCATTAGGAAATGACAGGATAAATGAATCTTCCCTGAAAGAAACCACACAGAAAACTCTTATCAAATTACTGCAGGAACACACAAGTGTATAAGTTTTTATCTTCCTGGTAAGATTACCCCAGAAAAAGCTCCACCAATCCAGTAGCACTGCTCTTACACTACTAAAGTCAGTAGATTACACTGATTGAAAGATTTCAGTTCACAGAAAATGTCAGTAGATCTGCTGTAATTCCCCCAACATGCACATTTAAGCAGCAGCTTTTATCAAGGAAGCTCTTGATTTCAGTATTTATTTTTTTAAGAGAAACATCTAGATAAATAAGGCTTTCACCAAAGCACATATTCATCCAATGAAAGATTAGAAAAGAGTATTTCAATAAGACATACCCAAGGCCAGAGACTATCTTTCTGAACACTGCAGATAAGCAAGGAATAAAACAAATGAAACAGAGCGATACCAGAATATTTATCATGATTTTTAAAATAATATGTAAAGCGTGAAAAAAAGTAGATCTCTGAAGTAAGTAAAAGGAGGAAAAATCATTGTAAACGTTATAAGCATAATGTAGCTTTTTAGAAAAGTGTACTATATACTGAACATGTGAGTACTCTGGATTGGACAAACAGAAGTGAAGATAGAACAGTAAATTTTCTACTTTCATTTATGTTAGATAACCAGGAAAAAAAGAAGAAAGCCATATATCTCATTCTTCCTGCTTTTTTAGTTATTAAATATAGTAGAGTAACACTCCCAAAAATATGCTCTTTTTCTTAACTCCTCTGAAAACATGCAGTGTCAAATGCACTGCCAGTCTGGATACATTCTTGATATCTGGCCCAAGACTGATGTTATTCAAATCTGGAAATATATGAAAAATGAGAGTAAGAAAATAGAGACCTCTGAGGATCAGCACCTGACAAGAAATTTATTTACTTTACTGTTCTTTGATTAGCCTGAAAAGTCATAATATATTTTTAGCATTTTGTGAAGTTTGAGGATGCTGATAAAGCAGCAATAAAGTGGTAGTAGGGTATAACACTAAAACTGTAGTACTAAGGGTAGAATAGAAAAACACATCTGGGATTATTAAGGATTCAGCCTCCCCAGGTCTCCCTGCAGCAAACTTGAAATTTCTCAAAGAGCACTAGGTACTGGAAGTAAAGCCCTATTCCATATTGATAAGCCGTTAATTTCATTTTTGCTTCATAGAAAAAGCATGAGTAAACAAGATGAAAACTTTGAGTGAGCTGCATAAAAATGCTACATGATGTACTAATGGGGCAACTCAAGCTATATCACGGCTGGAAGTGCTGATAAATTGAGGTAGTTTGAATTATACTGATGTGTCTATTCGTTTTTCTGAGCAGAATATGAGCAGCATAATTGGATTGTTTTTTGCTCTGCATCCAAGGGGCATTCATTCCTTGTGTCCTTCTTTTTTACAGCAAATATCTGGGAGTGATATCCTCTGATGCTAATGCTGTCACTGGAAAATGAAATTTTGACATGCTTTCAGCCTGAATACAACTCCTCTCACATAAAATCAGTCAAAATGCCTAAGTACTCATAATGATATGAGCTATCCAATCTGTTAAAGGTATTGGTCTCAGTATTCCTTCCACAGATATCAGAAAATACTTTATATTTTCGTACTATTTTATTTCTAGTACCAGTGTATTATAATGTTTAGTTTACAGATTACCCAGTTCTCACTTGTCACAGAAAAGAACACCTTCAAAAAAACAATTTTAAATCAAATACATGTGCTCTACTGCTAGAAATCTATTGTGAAACCCCTATTAAAAAAAATAAAATAAATAAATAAATAAAAACTTAGTCTTGGAAAACGACAGGATTGGTTTAGGTGCTTGGAGATCTGTGTTGAGGATAATTTGAGATGCTATAGGGTGTAACACATAGTTCCAAGATGACAGTTAAGAAAGTTGCAGGTTTTCCAATGGTCCCAAGTTGAGTTTCAAGGATTCAACTTAAAGTTAAGATATCTAATCTACAGTATTGGCTTGTAGGTGTCTGCAAAAGAGCTAGTTGACGAGAGATCTACTCAAGCTAACCAACAGAGTCTGAAAAGCTATACAAGTGACAAGCCATTATGGTATGGGTTAGTTATCTACATCTTGTGCTCCTCGAGATGCCCTAGAGTACTTGAGATAGTTACATGTAAAGTACAATATAGAACAAATGGAAGACTCATTCCCATCTCAAGTGACAATGGTCAGACAAGCCAGGTACGTTCTGATATTATGGCTGGCATTAGATGATGATGTTTACCCAACAAACGGTGTTCTGGACTTATACTTTAGTGGCATCTGACTTATTTGATATGCTCCACTGATTGTATTTACTAGATGTAGTACAATCGTTGTGAGAACTTGCAAACTTGCCTGTAGGTATCTGCATGAAGACAAAAAGTACAGGTTTCTTTTGCTTGAGCTGAATCAATTCCAGAAGGATATTCAACCACTTTTAATACTGATGTACTACTATTGAAATTTGACAAATACTTGTCACTTCTGTGTTAAGAGCTTAATCACTAAGTAATTGGCTCAAGTATGCCTGAGAAATAACTGGTGAACTTTTACTTAAAAAAACCTAAGTTCGGTTACATTTTCTACTGGATAGGCAGGTCAGATGATGTGCAGTAAAAATATGGAATGATTTTTTCTATGAAAAAAGTAATCAGAACAAAAATTGGTTGCACAATTCAAGGAATAACAGGCTAAGGTTTTAGGATACTTTTCATTTTTTACCATAACTGGTATAGATTATAACTGCTGTCTCTCTTCAACAAGTCAGTTTTATAAAATGAAACTACTTTCAGCCTGGAGAATGATAATGCACAAAATGATGAGTATCTGAATTTTAAGAGCAATCCATTTTTATTGTGATGTAGGTAAAAAGGTTTGACTGGCACTCCTTTACAGGTGACACGTGCTGAGAGCAGTATTTCTTTCCGAGAAACAGAAAGTCACCATGTGAGAAAACTCCCAGCTTTCAGATACTCTGTTCCAAACAAACCACTGAAAGTGATTCTAGAAAAAACCCTTAACAGATACAAAATGTATTAGTTTATATATATATATTTTACATCTTTTCAGGATTTACAGACTTGTCAGTACTTTGATTGCATTACAGACTATTTTGATTACATTGCTAAGAAACTTAGTTTGACTATCAACATAATGAAAAAATAAGTTCTGTTCCAGCCATGATCTAGAAGAAAACCTGTCAAGGCCAGCAACGAATACTAACAGTAAAAAAATGGTCTCTGCCAATAAATTCTGCTGCTATGACCCTGCCTGTTTCAAAATTCTGTGGCTGATGAGAAAACCACACAAAGTAAACACCAACGAAGCTTTTGAGGAGATAAAAATATCTTCTCCAAAAGAAGATCCAACACAAAACAAAAATAAATGTGCATTATACAGTAGTGCTTTCCATTCTTTTGCACAGCTAACTTGAACAGTTTGTTGCTATGTTAAGATTCTCAGTTAATTCCAAATGCTCTTTTTTTTTTTTTTTTTTTTTTTTTTCCCCTGAACCTCCAGATATTAAATTACAGATTGAGATCCAAGTTCCTGAAGCCTTGAAGCAGTATTTCCCACAGTATAATGATCCTGTAGGTCAGCTACATAGCTCTGGACATACAGTGGGTATTTTGATAAAAGATTGCCCAAAACTATTCTGCATAAAAAGTTAAAATATGGTAAATGGCTGAAAGACAGGAAGATGGCATGTTACAGACACCCATAAGACATATCTTTGGCTGTCACATTTGTTCTGCAATGGGGAATCTTGCAGCAAGAGATGATCTGCCCTAGAGAAGATGCATCAAGGTCTGTGATTAAAAGATGTGAAACAGAAAAGGCACCAGAGCAATCAATGCGTGTGACCAAGACACCTGTGATCGCAGCAAAAAGCTAATTTCCCAAAGGTGTGAAAGCTGATGTAAACTGAGCTGATGAGAGGCTATCATTTACAATGAAGTATTTTCATCATCAAAACAAAATTTAGACTGTAGGCCTCTGGTTTAATTTGCACAGAGCACTCACCATAAATTTAGAATACTGTGATATCATAATAAGGCAGAAATATGCAAATGATTTGGGGTTTTGTTAAAGTTCATCTTAAAACAGTGTAGCCTAATGTACCTCCGCTGGAATCAAATTTGAAGAGAAATGAGGCTATGAATGGTAAAATCTGCTATAGAACTCGTATTTGATATTGCAGCTGTTATGTAGAATGATCCTAATTTGATATATTTTAATGTTTCATATATATTTACAGCTTTAAGATTTTCCCTAGGTTTGTAAGCTGGGATGTAATATGAAGCAAGTTCACAACATTGTTTATTGGTATCTTGACATATAATGCAGTACTGGGGTTTTGATTGCTGTTGACCACATTCTAGGAATTTCTGAAAAATAATAAAATGTACATATGGATTTAGGAAGTTTGAAGATATTGAGAGTTAAGATGTGTTCACTTTCATCTGTAGCAGGTACTTTCCTTCTGCAGCATCTCAACATATTGTATACTGGCACAAATAGAGGTAGAAAATTTCATACCAACAGATATTGTGATGGAGATAATATTATAAGTAATAGATTATTCTTGGAACACTGAAACTATCAACCTCAAACACTGAATGAAAAAGAACACGAGCTCTTTCAAAACAGTAGTGTACGATGATCAAATTGAAAAACACTAGACAACATATAAAGCATAAATTAATATACCTAAATTGCAGTTACCCAGGAAGCTATATTTTTTTCTTCTAGATTCTTAGTGTTTGATTTCACAATGTTGTTGTTTTTTTTTTTTTCCCAAGGTGTATTTGGTGTGCAAATTTATGTAAGTCAATTATATCTGATACTAACATTAACATTTCCTGGCTTTGTTCATGTATAGATATTTACCATACACAATGTCAGAGTTCTGATGAAGGTAGGGTTCCTGTCTTCTACGCAAGATGCTTGTAAAACTTCTTCAAGAATCTAGTCCCATAAAATAACTTCTGGTATTTAGCAAGCCCCTGAACTAGTCATTTTCTCTTTTTGCAATTAAAATTGCTAACCATTTTCCTAGGAAGAAGAAATCCTTGGTTCCACCTCATCTTATTTCCCAAAAGTATTCAGTGCCTCCGGAAGCAGAGTGTGTACACAGCTCAACTGTAAGGCATCAGAAGTGAAAACAATAAGACTAAATTTATGTAAATATGCTGGTGTAGTTTCTGTGCCTCCTATAGAGAAATAAAAATGATGCTGTTTATTCTTAGAGCTGAAAGTGTTACCAGCTCCACTTAAAATATCTTGGAACTTTATACAATTGACGGATTGCCTGTTCATAGAAATATATTTTTTTTCTAGACAGGTACTTCAGAGCTTTCCACAGAAATGTCAAAGCTCTGTTTCTGTCTTAGTGTTACAATGGTTAAGCAGGGGGTCATACAGGCTATGACAGTTTGCTAAGAGCTGTTTTGAAATTTTTACATCAGTTACATTTAGTGAGACAGAGCTGAAACTGCAAGAAGACTTGGGTATCACATCACCTTACTCTGCAGAGCCTGAGCATTCTTGCTTGGAGGGATCCCAGAACCTGGAGTTATGCAAACAGGTTCTCTAGACAGTGCCTGAGGAAAAAAAGGCAGCTCAAAGATAAATCTGTGCTGCAGTAACTGGTGTGACTGCAACTTATGTAATCAGTCAGAAGTTAGCTTTAGAGAAGCTTGAGAACATGCAAGACTGTAGCCACAGCAGCACAGAAGTCACGGGCTGCTTCTGCACTGTGAATTTAAAAACTATTGGATGAAATGAATAAAAAACATTATGAACACAAATCAGAACCAAAATCACCCTTCCCGGAACGCTACTGGATATCTGAGCCATAGAATCATGCTCCCATTTGCTTCTTCATTCACTCTCTGCCCCTTGAAATTTGCATTCTGCTATACTAATGCGTAACATGAACAGAAGTGTACTCACCTTTCTTCCAACCTGATATCATATACTCTGCTGAGAGGTAGGAGAAATGTGGGGCAGTTCACAAGATGTAGAGATTTTTCATTTCCTTAACAAGTATTTTAACAATTAAGCAATTGAATCATGTACATAGATAAAAGGTGAATGCTCACTTAACTCCTCTAGTTTTGTGTAGAAAAAAAAAGTTGAGTCTGGTTTTGGATAACTTACACAGACACTTGACTAATGTTGTCAGTAAAGCACCTAAGTCCAGAAGAGAAGTAGTACTCCTTTTCAGCTATTTCTAAACATACTGTTATCTCCCATTACTGATTATATTACGATCTATGAAAATCTTCACACAAAACTGAAAAAAAAGTTATTTCCTAAAGTGAATGCTAGTGACAGCAGGAAAATTTCATTATAATAAAGTCTACATAATCTGCTATGCATTAGCTTAACATAGCCCTGTTGAGTGTTCTTTGTGTTTCAAATCCCTCTCTCACATTGCCAAGCAGGATTTAGTAATTACATTTTCAAGCAAAATTATTTATATGAAACGACTAAGAATTAGAAATAGCAGATATTGATCTACTCAGATGCATGGGTGGATCTGGGCCTATCCTTCTGAATCTATGCTTCTGGAAAGGGAAAATCATGGTAAAGTTTCAACAGCTAGACAAGGGAGCAGAGTGCATGAATGTTGTCCCTCCTATCAGTCCTGTTTTAGTTCTCCAGACAAGAATAACAGAAGCCTTAGGGCACTGCTCATGCTCTTTGCGCAAGGGTTCATGTCAGTGTGTTCAGGCTGTTGTAGGAACATATTCTTGCACAGGCTGAAGTAGTTAACTGGCTTGTCACAGTAACTTCAGCACAGAACAAATGGGAGCAGACACTGACAATTTGCATCTTGCAGTACACAGCAGACTGCTGCCCCATGTCCAGGGCAAAGCTACAGTTGTGCCAAAGGCAAACAGAAGTTCCAAGTAAGGGGTGTTCTTTACAATCCTGACAGGCAACATACAAGAGAGTTGAGGTCACTGACAGGTAGCCTAGCAAAAATGAAAGTAACTTACAAAATCTATAACAAACAGAAGTTTTTTCCTACAATCACTCTGTAAAACCGGGCCAAGCTATTCATACTTCAGTCACTTAAAGGTACAGAAATCATTGAGCTGTGCTGTGGATATGTTGAACTAACAAACTTTTAGCCATATATTTGGACATATATTGGAAGAAAATATTAAACAGTATAACCTCCATAAAAATCCATTTTGTTTCATGTTTCAATTGAAAAGATTACCCTTTAGGATCATGTTTGAAGTCATCAATTATATACCATGTTACATTTATTGTCTGACAGACACATACAAGCTAACAGTCTTCTGTCTATCCACTATAGCCATAAGTAATTTCAGTAACAATATCCATTGATTTTCTTCTTCACAATCACCCTTTGCAGGTTTTTTTGATCTTTTTTTTTCAGGGATGATCAGACAATCCTGTTTTTATTCTGCAGTGTTCTAGTGAGAGAAAAAAAAAAGTAACAAAGTTAACACCTTTTAAAAAAGAAAAATTTTCACTTCTATCTTATAGTTGCAGGAAAGAGAAAGCAGGGTTTTTTTTGTTTTTTGTTTTGTTTTGTTTTTAATCAATCAAGTGTCTAGTAGATTGTTGAATAGAAGCTGAAAAAGCAAACTTTTAGTAAAATTGTCAGTAAATATTAGTGAATATCATGTTACTGGTTCAAGAAAAATCTTGGTCTTTAGTGATATTAAGATAAATAATATCCTTTGTTTACTATTACAATTTTACTTTGTGAATTTATTCAAGCAAATTATTATATTGATTAATACAATGAATCAGTGTGAACTGAATAGGTAATTATCAACTGTAGAAGAAATGAGCGAAGGACATGTCCTGTTAGTCAGAGATTCAGTGCAGGTGGTCACCCTTGTTTGGGTTAAACAAGTATCTCCAGAGGTCATAACGTTTCCTGAACTATGAAAGGAACCTTACCAGTGAGATGAAGAATCAATCTCCCATATGATCTGAGATTCAATCTACAACTTGACATAGAATTCAAGCTAGAGCCTAGTTAAAAAGGCAAAACAGATAGACAAGACAACTACGAAAAGAAGATAGTATTAAAAGACTAAACTTATGTTGCTGTAATCTGGGAAGTTGTCAGCAAGATGCATTTTTCATATTGTCTACAATTTCAATTGCTTCCAATTTCTCTTTTCTAAAAGTAGAATTCATACAGAAACAAATGTAGAAAGCTATATTGGAGAATATTTTGTGTTGGGAGTCTAATTAATTTGAGTACATTTGACTAGTACGTTTATGCAGAGCACATAAAATAATGAACCAAACATTAGAACTTTCTAAGTTCAAGTTGTTGAATAGTTTGCTACACCATGCTGACAATATTGAGTTTTCATTAGGTTTTGCAGGAGACAACTCAGACAGAATTAAATCAAATAAAAATAGGCTGACCTCCTACTGCTCACACTACCCTTCATTTTTGTTTCTGAACAGTGGGAGAAAATCCATTCTGAGCATTTGGCTTTGCAATGGCCTGTTATATTATTTCATCTGTGCAACTGCTATTCAAACAGAGAACTCTCTTGTCAAAACCAGGATGAAAACACTTAAAATTGTCCGTGGGAAGCCTGATGAAAATTTACAGCCACCTCAACTTGGTCACAGAGATTTGCATGTTTACACAACATGAAAGGTGTTCTAAAGCCAAGCTTCTACATTTGTCAATCCAGGATATATGCCCAGAAGAGATTTCTACTTCTCTTGTGAGGTCAGGCTAACACAAGTTTGTATGCAAAAAAGTCTAAAGAAAATTCTCATAATTGCAATCACACTGGTTCAAAATTTACAACAATTCACAGGGTGTCCATTGTTTTTCTAGAAATCACGTAGCCTTGTGAAGGCTGCTAGAAGCTTCCTGTTGTTTTATTGCTTTACTGAAATAGGCAAAAGTCTGAACTGATCTCCATAAATTCGACATTCATATATGATTTATTTTATTAAATCTCATATCTCAGCTTAGCTCACCTTTCCTGTCATGTCCACTTTGAAAACTCACTATGATTTTAAATTCAATAACCATGCAGAATTAGAACTGTAAGTGTCCTAGGCCATTTGCTTTGCTTTTTTTTTTTTTTTTATTTTCCACAGACTCAGAAACTGCTCTCTTGACAATAGTTTCCTTTAGTCTCTCTAATCTTTCCAACCCTCAACTAGCCCTTACAGATCTAAAGTCATACTATCCCAAGCAAAAGCTATATTGCATACTAATAAAGCCCCTCAGCTAGACAAATACGTATATAATGTCAGAAAGTTAGTATTTCTTATTTAATTTACTGGTAGCTCAATAATGTACATCAAGTAGAACATAAAGGATACAGGATATCCTACAGGATAAGTTAGGGCATATTAAATAAGAAAAATGTTGGCAGATTGGATCTACTGGGATGCTAGGTCAATTTCTCCAAGCTGTCCATAAAGGGATGGGACTATGGTGCTTACTTAATTCCCAGTCAGAGACCATGTTAACTCATTGGTGAGGTACGGAGTGTTTTTTGCATGATCTAGAGATTCCAGTTAGAGTCCTTAGAACTGAGTGTTGCCCACAGATAGTGGAGAATTTATCATATTGTTGCAGTTTCTTTCACTTTGTCCCTTCCATTTCTCCTCTATTACGCTACCTTTCCTCACACCAGAGGATTCTTCCCTTAAATGATAACATAGCTTCTTTATTCCTCCAACAGCATAAAAGGGTGAACCTCATCACTAAACTAAGGCATCAGTGCTAGTCAGGCAAGCACTGAGATATGATATTTACCTTATTTGATATCAGAGAGAACGGACAAGAAGATTCAATGTATCAGAGTCTACTGCCTTGGTCTAGCATTTATGGAGATACTCTCCTGTTACAGACTCACAGAAGATACTTCTTCTTGTACCTTCCCAGTAATCCTGTTGTTTTATGGCCTTTCTCTGCTTCTTGTTTTAAAGTCAGCAAAGTCAGCAAAAGCAAAGTGATTATTTGTGCCTCCAAAGCTTTTTTCTTTTTTTTTCTTTTTTTTTTTTTTTTTGTATTCCTGACAATATGTGATGCAAAATTTCCAAAGTTTCCTATTGAAAATATAAAGTTTCCAGCCACTACTTTTTAATGAAGTGACATCACACTTAAAATGAAGTCAAGTGATATAAGAGAGCACCCAGCTTCATTTATATGCAGGAATCACGAATCCAAGGCAAAGCTACTAACATTTTATAATGGATTTTGAATACAAAATGGCAAAAGCTATAGAGTTTAGTAGTGTATTATGGGAAGATATTATGATGAGACATTCCAATAAACCTTCTACTGGGGTTGGCTGGAAGTAACAACTCTCTGGTACATAGCATAGCATGCCTCTTTCCTGCAGATAGTTCACGGCCAAGATGCACACAACATCAAAAGCCAAAGCTAGCATCACACAGCACTTGTGACCATCAAGTAAACTTGATTAAAAAACTACAAATGAAATCAGTATTTAGACATTTTTCTACACTTTCTCTATTTTTGTATCTCATTTTTTAAAAGGGATTTTGTTGTGAATCTCTTTGTAGCACAATTTCTAATTTTTTATCATCTTTAAGTACATTTCAAGAAAGTTTCTCTACTTTGCTTCCTTAGGCATATGCTGTCTAAGAAGTTATGAACAAAGACACCATAATAGTAGCCATATTAGATTAGATCAAATGTCGATCTAGACTAATATTTTCTTTCCAACAGCATCTGGTAACTGATGTCTATAGAAGAGTGAGAACAAAGGAAGTACACATTACAGTACATTACAGTAGCACCTAAGACTCTTCTAACATAGAACTATTTGCAGCAGTTATTTCCTGCACTTGCTGTTCAATTTCCCCACAGATCCACGTAAACATCTAGGATACACAGTAGATACACTGTAGATAGGAGTTCTATAGGACTGCTACCTGGTGTACCTTTTCCTTTTTAGCTGAGTTCCTACTAGCCTTTCACATTAGGAGACAATTATATGTTAGCAGAAAATGATTAATGGCAAGATTCACACCAGAAACATGTAAAGGAGTTCATAATGAGCATTTCAAGATTTCCCTATATAAAATAACAGCTATAATTCAGAAATGTATAATTCAGTAACTATAATTCTATAATTGTAAATCAGTAACTAGAATTGCTATTCTTCTTTTGTATAAACAAAATGAGATGCAGATTTCTTTTCTTAAAAATCTTTATAATATTTCTCTCTCTAAGAAAAATAAAGGAAGAAAAACTTACACATATCATAGAGATTTCTACATTATTGCATTTCAGTAATACAATGGATTGAAAGTATTATGTTACCTGTGATGGATAATTCTGTTCTAACTTAAGGTAAATATAATCTATGAAGGTAAATATAAAAGTTATTCACATGCGCAAACATGAAGCAATTGATAGTAATTACTTGAACACCGTTCCTCATTTGTTTTTGGAATGGTAATGAACAAAATATGGTGTGTTAAGAAGTATAAATGATTGCTTTGAAATTACATTTCTGTCAAAAGATTTATAAAGAATTAGACATATGCGCCAGTTCATCATGCTTTCTGAATTCTATTACAAAGTTAGTAGATGCATCGAATGCAGTACATACCGTATTAGTACAGTATTCTCCCACAGAGAAATGACAATAACACTCTTGTTTTCAGCATATCCCTTTCTTACACAACTAGCTCTTTAAATTTTGGGTGAAAAGATTATTCGCAAAAATTTACATGGAAGAAATGCATAGCTTGAGTTATAATTTAACCTATGTACCTCCCAAAACCAACCAACTGATGAAAGAAAAAACAAAGTGAAGTATTAAGTTAAATTGTTTTGAACCTGAAGCAATCATTCAGCTACGGTCAAAAGGCACTGACTTGCTGTTTCTACTTTTACTAAGTACTTCTCTTCATGATTTTGGAACACAAGTAATTTCAAACTTAAAATATTAGTAGGTAGAACTAGCCATTGAAATAAGCAGAGAAAATAAAGGAATAGAGACAAGGGTAAACGTTATTTACAGAAGAAAATGAAATGTTTTAGTCTACTGTATCCTGGAGTCCTGGAGAAAAGTAGTTACAAAATATGTGCTCACCAAACATCAAAGAGATTAGGGGAACTTCTAGCAAACTTGACATATATTTGAGTACAGTAAGGTGGCAAAACAATTATTGCAAAGACCTGCATGATCTGCCTGTCATGTTGCAAGCAGTTCTGTCTTGGTGATGAAGGTTCTAAAGGAACTACTCTGAGTTCTTTCTCAATGACCTTTCTATGAACCATAAACTGGTTAGTTATCAAATGGAGATATCTGTGATACCAACTAGAAGTGAAAAATGAGAATACCATCGGAATCACTATACACATACCAAAATCTGAACAAAGATACACAGAGAGTCCTTCCAGGCTGTTTGCAGAATAGCTGTGATGCATTCTCAATCTCCAGGCCAGGCAACATATAAGATAATTTGACTTTATATCAGTAAAAATTCCACCAAGTACAATAGTCATGAATAATTCTGCTTATCCAGCTCCATTTCTTTCTTCTTCCTCTCCCTCCATGCCTTCTTCAGACAATTTTCTTCATTTTTCCTTATTGCCTCCAACCTTTCTATGAAGAACAGACTTTTACTCCTGTTGTTATGCAACAACAGAATCTTGGCTATAATAGCTATCCCATCCTGCAGTTCTCTGTGCCTCTCAGTGTAAACAGTTGCAGATGTAAAAAATTGTTCAGTCCCTCTCATCTTGCAATAGTAAGTGGAGAACATTATTTACACGGAGTACTAATAACCTCTCTCTTTTTCATCAGAAAATACCTTGCCCAATCCATACACTCAAGATTTCATCTAGTCTTAACACCCTGTAAAACAGCTTTGCCAGAATGGACGCACAGTTTCTACCTGAACTGACTATAGCTGGGATGGAGTTATTTTTCTTCATAGAAGCCTTTATGATATCCATCCAATATCTATAATAAAGCAGAGGAGGTAATAACGCCTCTCTCTACATTCCCTCTTAACAGGAAAGAGCAATACTTCAACCTGTTTCTATAACAAAGTCTTGTTATAGAAAGGGTTGCCTTACCCTGTAGTCTACTTTCACTCCACTGTAGGCATATGACTTTGGATCATGTAAGGATACCTAGAACTTGCACTTTGTTATAAGACAATGAAAGAATGGAAAACTTCCTAAAGGGGAAACACTTTGGAGAAAACGACATTATGACAATAATATTTTATTGCTACCAAGTTGTCTTTTTCCTCTTGAAAGCTATAAGAAGACTTTGCTAGTCTCATAAAAGGCTAGTAGTAAAAAAGAAGTAAAATCTGAAAACTGCAGCCACAATAGTCCTGCATAGCAGCAGCACACAGCACTCAAATTCCAAAGTGCTCTCAGGTAACCTTGAAAAGTGTACCAAAAGCTAGCCAAAAAAAGATGGCCTTGAAAACAACAGGTTTTCTTTTTCATTTTAGAGTAAGACATGAGCTTGGGACAGGTTAGAGAAGCACGTTGCTCAGGATCTGTGCAAACTCAAATATTAAATTGCTTTGTCAAGCAATATAAAAAGAATCTGCTTCAGGTCTGTACCATTTGGGAGCTATAATAATAATTCATTTTTACTTGGATTGTGGGTCAGCATAACTGGGGTAGGAATATCGCAGTTCACTTGTACATCTCCACACTAGCCAAATTCAAGCATATATTTCCTGTCAGTTCAATCACTTTATCTTAAGATAATCATCCTTTTACATGTTCTTCTAAGATCTATGATACTGAATACTTTTAAAGAATGGATATGAAGCTAACTAAACTACAGTCTTGCCTCAGAATAAGCATTTTACATGTCAGGGCAATGTGACTATTTTTGACTACTTGTAAACCAGATGCATACTAAGAAAGAAAAAAAAAAAGAGAGAGTTACTATTCAGCATTCAGAATAGTTAGAAATACTAATTAGAAAGAATTGTTAGAAGGAAATGAAAGTTGAATATCATGGGGATAGAGTTGCTATAACCACACATATCAGACTGCATTTGCGAAGAGCTAGTGAAGTCCAATGACGTCCATCATGTTAAAACTAACTCGAATAAATACCCAAGGAAATACTGTAGGGAAAATTCTGTATTGGCATAAATAAATAGACAAATAGGTAATTTTGAACTGTAATTTATAATCTTCTCTTCAGAAATCTAGCAAATTAAATTGCATATTTAATTCATGGCACTATAAATGTTACTAGAACTAGAAATCTCCAAGGTAAACAGTAAATAATCTACTATATACCATACTTTAAAAAAGGAGGGGAGGAGGGAGGAACATTTGTCAAAACGAAAAAAAGCACTCCAGGTGGAGATCATTAGTAGGAATTACAGCCTCATGCCAGAAATATGTTTTCAGCAATGAATAAATGAACAGGCTAGTCACATTCTGGGTGACATGCTGAAAGCTGTGCAAGTTATTCTATGTAACATTCTTCAAAGTACTGTTGATTAAGTAAAAATTGGATTTCTGTTCAAACTGATTATCTAACATGATAGAAAAATGCACAGTCCAGAAACAAATTTAGATTTCTTTGGAAAATTAAAATGTAATGTGGGGCTATCCACTGAGGCATTAAATATAGCTGTATATAATTGTATCTGTAGATAACTAGGATATGAATGCCACTGCAACTGGCTTCCAGTGAGGAATTACAAGAAACGTACACAAAGAACAGATACTTCCTTTAAAATATTTAGAGAGGATAATTGATTTCCACACTTTTCATAAACAAGCACTGTACTTGAAACTGAAGAAGTAGCTCGATTGTAAAAGTCTTTCCCACTGAATAACAAAGGAAAAGAGTTGTATGTATGGTCATTTTTAGGAAAGAGAGAAACTTAAAAGCTGTAAGCAATTTGATAACCTTCACTCTATGTAATTCAGAGCATTTCAGCTTTATTTATTTATTTATTTTAATGAAAGACTGCCAAAATATATTATTTTAGAAACATAAGCTTTGCTTTCAGTCCAGGTTAAAATTCCTGTAAAAGTGATATGTTTCTTTTTGAAATTAAAACGCTCGTGAGAATCAGGTGCAAAAAAATGTAGGGTGGATTTTCATCAGTTGAACAATGTAGTTAAGAAATAAAATAGAATAAGTGATAAGAAGCTCATAAATACTTAATTGCTACTTATGAACAATTTAAAAATCACTTTTATTTATATTTATTTATATTACACTGTATTTATGATGTGATAGATCATTCCAAGGATTTTGACTATGGATATGATTGACTGAAAGCAGTCTACAGATGGACACTTTACTAGCTGTCTTGGTTTTAATTATTTTGTATCTTCTCTTTTCCCTGCAATGGTCTCCTCCCTGCCTGCAGTGATGGGGTAGGCTGCAGCTGAAATTTGGTCTCCTGACTCATTAAAAAGAAAAGGCATGTAAAGAAGTATAGCATCCAAAAAACAGTGATAGAGCAAAACCATGAAGTCTGCACTCCTTGTGAAATAGCCTCAATATGCAAAAAAGAGTGGCCAAGGCAAGGATGTTGTTTCAGCCATAAAGTTGCAAGGTATCAGAGGATTTCATTTTGGCAGAACAGCTACCAAGCAAGATTCTAGACAAATATGCAGTCCTTGAGCAGAGTTAGAATACCTTTCCAAAGATTTATAATCTTAATTGTATACTCAGTGGCTAGGCAGATGAATGTTGATCTTCCTTTAGGTATAATGTCCCTACACATCTTTTAAAGTTTTTAGGATTTATGAGTACCTTCAGCTATTAATGCAGAGTTTATCGTAAGTAAAGCTGCGTCACTCTTACTCTCTTAAGACATCTGTCTGCAGAACAACCTATCATGACGCAGTACAACCATATGCAGTAAAAAAAGGCCTCCAATGTGCTATACAAAGGGAAGAAAATAGGTGTTGGAAAGTGAACCATGTTCTGGATGCTTCTTAAGTTTTGCAGAGCAATTATCTTTTGCAGCAGAAGAATAAATTTAATTCTGTAATAATAATATTGTGTAGCTCAGTGATAATGTCAGGCGGAATCATAGAATCATAGAACGGCCTGGGTTCAAAAGGACCACAATGATCATCTAGTTTCAACACCCTAGCCATGGGCAGGGGTGCCAACCACTACACCAGGCTGCCCAAAGCCACATCCAGCCTGGCCTTCAATGCCTCCAGGGATGGGGCATCCACAACCTCTCTGGACAACCTGTTCCAGTGCATCACCACCCTCTGAATGAAAAACTTCCTCCTAATATCTAACCTAACCCTCCCCTCTCTCAGTTTAAAATCATTCCCCCTTGTCCTATAGCTATCCACCCTCGTAAACAGCCATTCCCTCTCCTGTCATACTTTTTCATAGTATTACAAAAGTCTGTATGCTATGTAAAAGTAATGCCTACATCCTACAATATGTTGATATTAACATTCTCTTGTAATTTTTGTATATAACTATATAGATAGGTAATAATAAATAGATAGTTGTTATGCAATTTTTGCGCAAAAAAAAAAACCCTTTGTTTAAAGCACCCATTGAAAAGAATACATAAATAATGTAATAATACATGAATATAGTAGCAAGATATGATCAAAATTAAAGCCAGAAAAAGATAATATATATCAACATTCATATAATAAACCTAGTAAGTCAGATGAGTTCTAGATGCTGAAAATGACAGGGAAGAATACAGGTTTTATCATGTTCCCTATGAAGGTATGCTACAGGAACAAAAGGTACTATATGAGATAGAAGTAAAAAGAAAATAATTGAATCTGCTAATATCAGAGGGTAGTGCTATGAAAGCTACATGCCTGGAAAAAATGAGACACTTCAGGTGCAACTTACTTGATAAAGTCTTTAGAATTGATACCAGGGTATACAAAAGCCTCGGGAAAACATAAAGGTAATAATTTCAGGTTAAAATTTAATAGACAATGAAAATTGAAGCTTATTCTCCTGCTATAAACAAGACAAAGTAGATATTTGATGGAGCATAATGGGCTAGAATTAAGACTGATGTAATCTGACATAGCTGCTCTGTATTTGAACTGCTATGCTTATTTACACCCAATAAGGATTCTTTACTACAAGCTGCTTTACAGACAAATAAAGCATTGGAAATGACAAACAGGTGTCATAAAGCACAGCTGAAGAGTGTGCAACAATACATTTATATAAATATAAAAGTTATACATTAAGATAAGAATTAAAAGGAGGTGATTTGTCACAATTAGTTTTGCTGACTCTGTTCTGTGGTAAGATTATGAAAGGACCCTAAATCTCACATTTAAGAAACTGGAAATGTTTTGGGTAAAGCTAGAGAGGGAGATCAAAAGACAGACATGCTGAATTAAAGAAGCACCTGTGGCAAAAGAAATCAGCATTTCAGTTATAACAAATTCTGTTATGTAAGAAAAGTGAATTCTTAAGATCGACCAGAAGAAAAAACATGTGAAGAGAGGTACATAGCCATATCAATTGCATTATTTTCTGCTAATTTCCCTACTCTTCTAAAAAGGGAACAGCTATCGACAAAGCCTTAATAATTAAGTGAAATGTCTTAAGAGGAAACTCATGTGGATGAGAGCCTGGTTGTAGTGGAGTCAGTTGAAATGATATCACTGCTTTCAGCATTGTCATGTTTCAGCAAGAAAATCGTGTTAACTTACAAATGTCTCCTACCTTCTACATCTTGAGTGCTGTTCCTGAATTTCAGTTACTGTGTGCAAGTCTTATCAGCTTTGTCAGACTAATTTTACATTCAGGAATTTTATTAACTCACCAACTGCACTGGAGTTTTCTATGTTTTTCCTGAACTGGTAATGCAACCCAAACTCTTCACATTTGTGGGAACTCCCACTTCCTATAAATGAAAAAAGAGTTCCTATATTTCAAATAAATCTTAAAGAAAACATGGAAATAATAAAGATGTACTGCATTTTTTCATCTGTTCGCATTGAATGTAAAATAGCTTTAAACCATCAGAATATCCATGATATAGGAATAAAAAGGACTACAGTAATTTTTATTACAAATATTTATCTGCATTGTAGCAAGAGTATTTTAATTTTCTATCCTTCACTACCGAAAATAACAATTCAAAATAGAATATGATACATATAAAAGTGTCAAATGGATGTAGAAATAAAAATACTGTGCTCTTCCAAACTGACAACTGCAATTTTAAAAATAAAAATTCCAAAACGCAATTCACAGTTATTTGTGTAGTAAGACCTTTCTCATTTATGATAAATTATACCATCCAAACTGCTTGATAGAGACAAACTTTTTATGTTACCATAGAAGACGAAAGTATTATAATTATTTTATAAAAATAAAAAAAAAATAAAAATACACAAAATAAATGGTGTACACTGCAGTTCTTGCCACTACTCAACTGATAGTCAGCTAGGCCCTGAGCAGCAGCAGCCCTCCAGCCAGCTTCCTCAAGTTTCGTTGGAAAGCATGATGTCATATGATATGGAATTTGCACATTGTGGGTCAGCTGTACTGTAGCACCAGCTCCTTGTGCAATGCCAGCCTCACCTCCTGCAGGGAAACATGAGAAGGCAAAAAGCACATGACTTAGTGTATGCACTGCCTAGCACTGCTCAACAACAAAGATGTTGGAGTGCTGTCATTTTCATCCTAAATCCAAAACACAGCACCATATCAGCCACTATAAAGAAAATTAACTCAATCCCACTCAAAACCAGGGCAGTTCTAAAGCAGAAAAAGTTTTATTACAAGGTAGATCACACTATGCCTTTAGATACATATCCTAAATTTAAAATGATAGCAATGCTCTTAGTACTTTCAAAATCTTAATGCGGAAATAAAGGGGATTTAATCAATATATTGAGCTAAGAAACTATTAGTAGTTCAGATAACAACTTAGCAGTCCAGACTACCTGATTAATATAGAAATATCTCATTAATAAAACAGTTTAAATTATTGAATACAAGCTTTCTACTACATTCTTCTGTCTCCTGGTGTTGTGCTTGCCCTTCCAATATTCCCCTTGATCCAGGAGTAAATGGCTCTATTCTTTATCAAGAAGCAAATTGGTCAGCACTCTGGGTCATTCAGTGAGGGCAAAATCAAGCTCATGGCACGATTATCTCTCTGGTCTCAGGTGACTTGAATTTACATTTACATATAAGTTGCCTTCTCATAACTTCCCAGCTAAAATTTGATAGTGACCCATCAGCTTTCCCCAGGCTTAATTCAAACAAAAAGCTACTGTTTTTTTACACACCGACTGTTTTCTCAAACATTCCCACTGTCTGACTCAGAAAGGCAAATAAAAAATAAGTGCTAAATTGAGCTCATAACACTATCCAAAGTGAACCCAGATGGGTCCTCAAATTCTCCAATGTCAGATTGATTCAAAAATGATAAAATTAGATTTAGCAGTCTATAGTCTTCTTATCATGTTTGGCATCAATAGAGAAAACATTTTTTAATAAAAATATCTGCATCTGCAAGACCAATGGACATATTCAGTCAAGTCACAGCTCTTCTGTTTGGGAAATGTGGTAAATGCTGGTTCAAGGAAGGTATAAGTCTTGGGCTTACTCTCTGGCCTGGTTCCCTTTCTCTGCTACTTTAAAACCGCGTCATAATGGGCTAAAAGCCTATGAGAGCTTTGTCAAGAACTTTACTGATCAAGAACTTTCTAAAAATGCATCTATTTTAAAGGGTAGTCTGAAAAGCATTTGATGAAACTGATACCAGGTCTGTCACACCAAATCAATAATATAAATCATGTAACACTGGAGTGGCTGCTATAATAGATGAAATAGTTAAGTGCTGTAAGTGGCATAAAATATGGTCTCACTGAGGAAAACTGTGAGCACTTTAAATGCAGGATGACCTAACATATTTCTACTTGAGAAGTCAGGGACTGGAACAAAGAGGGTTAACTTAGAAATTATTATTTTTTATTTCTAATGGAATTCATTCTAGATAAATCAATCCAGGCTTGGTGTTTCAATCTAGATAGCTCAGATTGTGAGGATATCAGTCCAACCATGTAACGAAAGTCATGCTGTATGATAGGAATGTATGACAGAAAAACAAGTCAAAACAGAACACGGTACACTTAAAATAAATAAAAAAAAATAAATATAAATGGTTCTCAAAACAAATGTAATCGAAAATCTAAAGGACTTATTTTTATTCAGGTACAGATTATTTAAATTAAAGAATCTTACTTAGCAGAGGAATTATTTGAGATGAAAGCAGTCTGTTCAATTCAGAATAATACATAATGCTTACTGATGAAACATAAATTGAAAAGCAGAAGAAAATAGAGTAGCAAGTAGTGGAATGTGTTTTTTTTATTAATGTTATCAGCATACAAGGTATGTTTATGATTAAAGTGAAGAAATAACTACTGATACAGTCATGGCTCTTCTTTTCAGGCTTCTTATACAGGCCAGTAAGTATACTAATGTTTAGCCTATTTTGAATATGGTTTATCTTCAGCCTGAATTTGTAAATAAATAGTTTCTAGATATACATGAATGTATGAATGTATGTAAATTATTCTCCAAAAAGGGAGAACATTCTCTTTGGCGAATGTTTTTCCACACAGTTTAGAGCACTTGAACACTGTCATCCAGATCGATACAGGCAGACAGTGCTAACTTTAGAGAGAGCTGCAAGTGATTCTGATTTTTGTGTACTATCTGAATTTGTGTTTTAATATTCACTTCAAGAGAAGAGTGAAAATTATGAATAAGCTTATTTTATTTTCATACAATTGAATTCCAGATAGATGGATGTCTGCTGGGACTTAGCTATTACAACTGATCAAGGCATGGAAAAGAAATAATGACATTTAGGTTATGCTATAAATTTCAGCAACCCCTCCAAATTAACTACTATGCTTTCTGCAAACAGTGTGAACACTGTAAAGTTCAGGAGGGATGGAAGAGAAACAAGCTCTATTTATTCTCAATTTCACCTCGGAATGTAATCTAAAAACAACTATACATGAAAATATATTTCACTCCATGAGCATGAGCACAGATAAAAATGCAGTTACACTGAACTTCTATCCAGAAAATACATTAAGCATTACATGCAATAATGAATCAATTCTCACATAATTTCTCAAAGATGTACAGTATTATTATTTCCTTTTCTGTTCCCCTAACAATATTTTAACTACAAAGCTGTTTTTTCCAGATCTGTATTACTAGTTATTAATATTATAAATTTAATAAGAAGGATTTTTTTGTTTGGTTTTTGTTGTTGTTGTTGTTTTTGTTTGTTTGTTTGTTTTCATGTGCAATTTGGGGCTGTGAATGATAGTATGCAATTGTATTCCTAATGCGTGGATTTTCAAATAGTGATTTGCATTTAAAAACCTGTACTTAGATAAATAAGGATACTACATTCTTCATACCTTAACCTTATCTGCAAGTGATAATTAGGAATCTCTCAAAACAGATAAGCAGAATTAAGTATGTTTTAAGCCTAATATTTCAGCCCCCAAACAAAGCCACTACTTATTCCAGTTATATGATGAAGCAGTGACTTAGCATGTTAAGTTAATGAATTCAAGTTCAGTTCCTTTTCTGACAAATCTTCTTCCAAATCTTGAAAGAATTTGTCCTATTATTGATTAAAGTCCATAAAATAGATGGAACTTTAAACACTTCCTATCAAAGTTATATTATGTTTAAAATTCATGAGTCAGATAGAACCTAGATGAAAATCTAAGATTTATAGCTTACATGTGCTGGGCTGAACAACAAAATTTCTAATTCTTGCTTTAAAGACTATAGTGTGTAGTAGTGTGCGTAGACATGTGTGACATAGGATCAGAATTTGCATTTAAACTGCCTCCTCTCATGTGAATGAGTACCCAAGGTGTATGAAACTAAAGAGATTCAAGTTTTTTTGCTTTATACTAACCACATCATCTTCAGCAGAAAACACCAAAAATAAAACAACAGGGAATGGTGAACTAACATCACCTAACAAATCATTACATGAAAGGTAGAAGTGAAATCTCTTTTATTAGATATTTTCTGAAAGAAAGAATTGATCCTTGCTTTCTGGGGTGAAGAAAAGTATGGGAACACAACTTTAATCACTTTTCAGTGGTTTAAGGACAAGGGGGAATGGTTTTAAACTGAGACAGGGGAGATTTAGATTATATATTAGGAGGAAGTTTTTTACTCAGAAGGTGGTGACGCACTAGAACAGGTTGCCCAGAGAGGTTGTGTATGCCCCATTCCTGGAGGCATTCAAGGCCAGACTGGATGTGGCTCTGGGCAGCCTGGCCTAGTGGTTGGCACCCCTGCCCACGGCTAGGGTATTGAAACTAGATGATCATAGTGGTCCCTTTCAACCCAGGCCATTCTATGATTCTATCATATGATTCAGAATGACAACATTCATTTAAGTGTATCAAATAGAAACCTTTGACCAAATTCCCATAACATTTTATAAATTGCATTATACACAGAAGAATTTCAACAGGAACTTACTACTAAAACAAATACTTTTCAAGATCTAGACCATGATGATTAAAAAACTCTCAGGGTATTATAATATTTATTCTTGTTTCTTATCAGTTGTTTCCTTAATGTTTTTATTTAAATTAACAGAAAAACAACTATTTTATCTTACAGGTTAAGATTGATCATAAATAAACAATGGCCTTTTACTTGTCCCTTTTTCTGAAAGATACCAGTTTCCTGATCCAGTACTCCTTTATACTGGCAGTTGTTCCTAATCAGCTTTTCCTCGTTTGATGGATTTTTAAGTTAGCATGTATTCCACGTGAATGTGAAGCAAAATATGATTGTATTAGAAAAAATCTGTTATGGCCTTATGTACTGTATAAATGTTAGCCAAGATTCATCTTATCTGAGGTAAGGTGCCATCTGAAAAATTCCTCTGTTTGACTACAGCTACATATATATGTGTGTGCATATTTAAGTCTTGTATCATTTTTGTAAATAAGGTGGGATTTTTACTCCTCAGGGTTTGTTGTAGGGTGCCCAAACAGAACGCTACTTAGCTGACTTTGAAAGCCTTCAAGATTCAGGACACTCAGAAAATAGCAAAGGACAAGATTACTTGTTCTCTCATAAATACTGTGCAGTCCATGGAAGAAACACCAATTTAATGGTTTATCTCTTTTCCTATTTTCTTTTACTTTGTATCTTACTGCACCTTGAAAATTTCAACTTCATCCTCCACTGATCTCTTATTCTGCAGTGCTCAAAATCTTTTTAGAAATGTGGTTAGCATTTCTTAATACACCTATCTCTTTCAATTTTCTTTTTCTTTTCTAATATCCTCTTCATCTGTTTTACTATTTTTCATTATTCTTCTCAGATTCTGTTCCATCTCTCTCTGTATTTATAATATTCCCTACGTCTTTCTTAACATTCTTTTCAGAGTCTGCAATTCACAATTCTCCTCTTCATTTCATAGCTCTTAAAGGAAGATTACCTAGTAATTCTAGAGAATGCTTATGTCTTGATGCATATAACTTGATGCACATATGACATTAAATTATGCAAAATAATCATGCAAACTTTTTATAAACACTAAAATTGTCTTATTAATTGACTCCTTCCTAAATACAATTACATTTCTATGTAAATATTTCCTTCAGACATGATCTGCTTGAAATCAAACATTCATTTTGTTAGTTATTCATGTCTAGCTGTAAACAATTTCAATAAATACTAATCCAGCAACAAGAGAACAATTTATCATTTCAACTATTGTTTTATAGACTATATTCACTATGAAAGTGGTAACCTTTACTTCTGTCAGTGTTCTGGTTTCCAAAGCATATCACCTCAGCCTTTCCTCTTCCTTCTAAAACTCCTGGTGTTAATATATCCATCATTCATTTTTTTCATTTCATACTATGTCTATTCCAATAAATGTCTATACTCCTAAAATTGGTTGTAACCTAAACTATATTATCTCTATAAACCATCAGTACTTATGTGAAGATATCATAGTCTTCTTTATATTTTATACTGCTCAATTCATAATTCACCGCCATTTATCATTTATAAGTATGTCTGTTCTTTCTATGATACATTTCATAAAATGCTCCCCCATCATTCTGTCCATGTAACAGTTCTGCCTTTAGATCTTTAATGGACCAAAGTATAGCACTTGAAATTCTTTTTTTCTATACATTATGAGTATCTTTCTTAAACTGCTGTAGCTAACAAGAGGTCCCTCTCTCACTACAGCTGTCAGTGCAACTTTTAAACCCTCCTGCAAAGACTTGTGCCAAGGCACAAAGACTTGTGCCAAGTCTTATTCTGAATGATTATGTTCATTTATTGCATCTGTATTTTTATTTAAAAAAATGATTGGAATTTTTGTTCTCCCCACTTAGGATCCTTGATGACTTGGATCTGGTTTGTATCTCTCCAATTCTGAAGAATTACACATGTGCTTAATTATATATACAATATGGATATTCTCACTGAAACTAATGTACAAATCATGCCAAAGGCTTTGCAGGATCAACAGCATAATTTTTACATCAGATGAAGGCCCTTCATGTATTCTCATCTGCTACATAATACATTGTTTACTCTTTTTCTAGTGATCTGATTTAAATGCAAATAAGCTTTCTAGCAGAATTATCTTAACACTTCCATAACTGAAAATCACAGAGAGGCAACTAAGAGACGTGGAAGTGTGAAGGCCAGTTTGACTTAGATGATGATCATTCATTGCTCCTTCTACTGAGGAGGCTTGTTTAGAATGTGCTCATTATCTAATTATATGAATTAAACCAGGGTAGTATACTTTTATTCATGAGTTGGCATAAGTGTTGTGGAGAACGTATGCGTGATGGTATGTGAGTCAGTCTGAGTTCCTGAACGATATGCTTTGTGTTTGCAGCCAGTATGAGAACACGAGGGAAAGGTTTAGATCTGGAGTTCCGGTTGAGAAGAAAGGACACTGTTCAAAGTGCTGGTTCGGAAATTTTTACCCAGTTTTGAAGTGATTGATACTCTGATAATGTTTCACAAGGCCATACGTATGGGCAAAAAACCATAAGAGCTGCTCTGAAAATAACGCCTCCTATTTTGTAATGTTGGTCCACAACGTCAAAGGCAGATGTTGGTGGTATGGCAATAGAGGTTGAACCTTTCCACCAATATTCTGTTACATTATGTTGCTTTGCAGAAGAGGAGTCTGACAAAATGTCATCTGACATGGAGGTGCATATCAAGTAAAGGTATGGAACTGAATTCCTCCATGTGGAAAAAATTACACCCATTAACATCCATCAACACTTACTGAATGTTTATTCATTCACCTAGCAGGGATGTGAGCAGAGTGAGGCAGTGAGTCGTGCATTTGAGCAGCAATGACAACAACAGTGGGTCACTTCCACTGGTGCAAATTTTTATGAGTGTGACATTCAGACTCTTGTTCACCACTGGCGAAAATGCATAGGTAATGGTGGTGACTACATTAAAAAGAGTGTTTTGTAGCTGAAAATTTGCTATGTCAGAAAGTGTTATTGTGCTCTTCGTGTCTTTTGTAGTTTCCATGGAAATAAATAGGAGACATTACTTTCAGAGTAAATTACATATTAAATTCTTAATGTTATTTTAGGTGGCTTCCCAAACCAATAGCAAATGAGAAAGTACATAAAGGGTCAGAATGTGGAAGGAAAGAAAGGAAAAGACTGGAGGCTGGTTTTACTTTGTCATCCTCTCCAGTGCTGGCATCTCGTTCCTTTAAGTGAATGTTGGCGTTAACCTTCAAAGAGAGTAATTCAATTTTGCAAGAGTTGAGAAACCTGTAAGTTGGCATTTTCATGCACTGTTGTAAGAGGAAATAACAGAAGACTTGGTCTAGAATGCATCTGAATCATAGAATGATATGATCATAGAATGGCTGAGGTTGGAAGACACCTGAAAGATCATCTAGTTCCAATCTTCTATCATAGTCAGGGTTGCTAACCACGAGATCAGGGTGCCCAGGGCTCCATCCAAGCTGGCTGTGAACGCTTCCAGGAACAGGACATCCAGAGCCTATCTGGCCAGTTAGTTCCAGTGCCTTATCACACTCTGAGTAAAGAATTTTCTCCTAACATCTAACCTAAATCTCCCCTCTTTTTGTTTAAAGCCATTCACTTTTGTCCTATCACTACCAAACCATGTAAAATGTCAGCCCCTCTCCTGCTTATAAGCTCCCTTTAAGTACTGGAAGGCTGCAATGTGGTCTCCCTGGGGCCTTCTCTTCTCCAAGCTAAACAAGCCCATCTCCCTCAGCCTTTCTTCATAGGAGAGATGCTCCAGTCCTTTTATCATCTTTGTGGTCCTCCTCTGAACCCACTCCAACAGCTCCATGCCTTCTTTGTGTTGGAGGAAATGCTTCAGCGCTTCTCTGAATCTCATAAGCATGTCCTATATCTTAAAGGATCAGGTCAGTGCTCATAAAATCAAAGCATATTAGCCCAAAGAACATCTAAATTCTCTGAGACTGAAAAAATGAGCTAGCAATATATTGCTCCAATTTGCAAACTATAGAGAAAGTACAAATAACTCATTTAGCCTAAGCACCTTATTTTTAGATTGCAAAAGCTGGATGATATGAATGCATCTAGCATAACTAAAAATCTTTGTTAATATCTTGTTTCTTCATGTTCATTTACAAGTGAGATAGGAGGAAAATGGGAAAAACTGGGGGAGTTAATAGTTACTGATAAGTGACAGCAAACTGTAGGACCAACATTGGCCAGAAAATAAATCATATGCAAGATTAGGTACCTTACATTTAATTTTCCTTTTTCCTCATGTATACATACTTCAAAAAAATCATAGATCTAAAATGCACTTCAAAGGAATCAAACTTTTTGTAAAAATTCCTGTGACGGACATATTTGTTGGGGTATAGTGCTATTCTGACTAAGTCTGGGTAATTTTTCTTCAGAGACTGCTTATGCCCAGCAAGCTCACCTCTGTCAGAAAACAGTTTATACACAGAACAGTGAAACTCTCAAAGAGGCAAAGAGTGGCAGGAAATAATTTCAGCTGGTGTCAAATGTACTTTCTTTTTTTTTTTGTACAAAAAGCCTACCTAGAATCAAGCATCCACAAACACTGTTTTTATTTTTCTCTTCCTACACGCTATATCTCTGAAACTGCACTATTTCAACTGTCTAGTCTGTTTACTTATTGATTTTTAATCCTGCCATTAGAGATTTGCCAGATATCACATAGGACACAAATAGCAATTCTAATACATTCCCGTTGTTTAAAGTCTACTGTGAATGTGGCCTATGTCCGAATTTTCTATGTATACTCATTCTCCTTTCAAACAGAAAGAAACAAAAAAAACTATGTTATTTAATCAAAAATATTTTGTTTCTTGCAATACAGGAAATTTTGAAAGATTGTGTCCCATATGGAAATACCATTTTAAATCTCTACCCTCAACCAATACCTTAAGTAATTAGCCTCGTTAGCACTATACAAATGCCTCTTGGCTTCAGAAGGAAAAAAAAAAAAAAAGTTTGTTTTTGGAACCAAATGTATTTTAATTATAAAAAAAAAAAAAAAAAAAAAAGTTTGTTTTTGGAACCAAATGTATTTTAATTATAAAGAATATTACATCAAATACTCTCTAGAAATGAGGCCTGTTTGATTAGTTAGCTAGCCCCAAGAGCACTTCATGAAAAATCAGATTGCAAATCCTAGCCCTTTTTTAGTGCAAATAGTTCTCCAGGAATTCTGCACAGTCTAAAATCCCAACAAGGTCTTGCTCTTCTTCCCTTATAATCCTTTAAAAGCAACTACTCTTGATGACTCAGGATGTCAGCATTTCCAAATTTAAGCATTAAACATCTCAGGAAGACAGGCTGTTGGTAGGTTTATTAACCTCTGCTCTGAAACTATCAAGGCCAGATACCTTTGTTGACTTAAAAACAAGACTAGGTTTATTAATCTGTTGTATAGACAAAGATTAATTGCTGTTTTGTGCTGAATCCTCTTGGAAGGCAACATAAATTGATTTATTTAGGAATATATCAATATTTTGTGAGTGCTCTGTCTTATCTATGGTAAGTCTATGCCAGGACAAAGAAAAAGTGTCAGTAGCTCCTGTCTACATACACGTTTACTTAAATTGTCTAAGTAGTGCAATGTACTAAAACAGCTTAATAAAATATGGGATATTTGGGAGATATGGTTTTCCAAAATTAATTAAACTCATCCCTGAATTTGAAACTTTAAAAAAAATCACTGCAATTCAACTGAAATCATGGATTATATGTAATTATAGAGTGATTAGCAACAGTATTTGAACAGGCAACTTAAACTGGTTAAAATAAACCCATGAAATGAAAAGGAAAATGAATTCAGACAGAAAAGAGAAATGTGGATGCTGAACAGTATTTGTGAGAGTGGTGTCTTCTGTTGTAACATGAAAAGAACATCTTCCCTATCAAAAACATTTTCAGTTGCAATTGTAAAAAGAAAAGCAAAATAAACCACCTTACCCTGGAGGGTGGTAAGGATGAAGCCAAATGAATGATTTGATGATAAAGATGCAAGATAGAAAATAGTGATGCACATTACTATTGCAGTATTTAAAATCAGTTTATACCCTTATACCCTTTGAGTTTTATTCATTCATAGATATGCTATTACAAAATAGATGATACACAAGGAAAAGACTGAAAGTGTTTAAGAATTTAACATGATAATGACACTTAAAAGTTGAGAAAGTGCATTCTATGTGAACAGCAGCAAGTGAGCATGTGATGAAAATTAAAACAGAATATTTATTATAGATCAAAGGACTGTACTTCATAAAAAGGACAGGCAGCTTGCTATTATTCAAAGTCATCACTGTGACAGTATGCTCCTCCAGGCCACCAGTCCCCTCCTTTGTCCTGGCCGTTAGCCCAGAGACTTGCTCGGGACTGATGACACAGTCTTGCTAAATACTGTGAGTCAATCATCTTACCCCATGAATAATGTGCAGCCTATGAGCCTCTTAAACTCTAATCCCCATAAGAAGGCCACCTGTGATCTCTCCAGCTCCTTCTAAATACTATGAAGTTTGAGTGACTATAGTCTCAGCACAAATTATGTGGAATAATTATTGGAGATGACTTATTGAGATGTCCCCCTCTTAAGAGAAGTTCCAGCGTTGAGGAAGTCTCCCGAGTAGAATGTGGTGAATGTGAAGGGAGTCTGTTCCACGATAGCTCCCTAAGCAAAATAAGACCTGCAAATCTTAGATTGTTAGCAGCACCATGGGAGCTTGGTATGCTGACTATTAAAGATGCAGCAGGGAGAGTGGAGAGGAATGTAAACATTATGGCCAGGGTCTGCAATAACTTCAGAGGGATGGGCACTTATTGGTACAACAGCACTGATTAACTGCGTAATGGTCATGCCAAGTCAGAAGCTTTTAAATTTTCTGTCGCACCAATCCTAAAAAAGAGTCATTCAAGCTGCACTAGAAAGTAAGAAAAGAGTATAAAAAAAACTTAAGAGAGAATACATTTGAGGGAAAATATCGTTGCACTGGTTTCTGGGACAAGCCAACAGGCTTCGCCTCTCTTTTCTCCTGCCATGGGGACACCAACTGGGTAAGATTTGCACACTCATTTATACTGAGTGCCTCCTCAGGAAGCTTAGAAATCTCTATTGAGTTATTCCATAATTTAATATATATGTGGTTGGTTGCATTATTCACATTAATGGTACTTGCACATAGTCTGCAAACAGTGTATTTATCACTGACAATCCAAAAGAATCCGTAATCGGTTGCTTCAATAAAGGGCACTATTCATTAAGCAAGCCATGAGAGATCTTACTTGGCAGGGCCAAACTCCTTAAGAGTGGCCATAAGAACCCATTTGAACACAATTAGACAAAGATATTTTGTACTATGGATGAATCCATGATTGTGAGAGCATATTGAGAGATTATTTCTAGTAGTTTATTTTTAATGTTAATTATTTTAGAAAAATAAATCAGAATCAGGATCATTTTTATCTTTTCCAAAGTACTTTAAATCTGCTATAAATTCTATTTTTACCACTACTCTTTCTACAAGCAATCATTAAGTGTTCATAAAGACAGACAATTGATTACAATTCAGTAATATCACTTTCACAATGAAACAATACCCAAACTACAAATATTTTCAGGATGAAAACAATTTTCAGTCTGTTGTAACACACATTTATATTCATTAGTATAAGTTAACTTCTAACCAATGGTGTTACACCCTGACTGAAAGGGGACATAGCATATATGTGACACAGTGACATTCTTTGTAAAATTAACATCTTCAAAATCTAATTAAAATACAACAAATAATTATTTGTTCACTTTATGAAATGCTACATATAAATTAGTATAGCTATATATAGCTATATATAGCTATATATAAATAGAAAAGTCTCACTAATGCACTTTAAATTGCTGTACAGAAGAGATACTAATCTTCCTTTGGTCAGTAGAGGTATTTTTCTCGAGCAGAAGTGAGGGATATCACAGGGAATCTTTAGTGTCCCAAGACCTTCACTAGGGAGGGTACGGTGTTCAAGAAGAGCGGCTGCTCCTCCTAAGTTTTGGGGTCTACTTGGTTTTATTGTGATGTGTTTCCTCACTCCACGCTGCTGCCTCCTGGCAGCTCCCAGCAGAGTGAGCATGGCCCAATAGCCTACCCCAAGCTCAGCCCCCAGGGGCTCCTGCTTGCTGGGCAGTGACTCTCAGGCTTTGTCAGGCCCCTCCCAGTAGGAGCTGGCAGAACTCGGCTCAGGCAGGGAGGCAGGAGCGCTTGGTCCCGAGGCAGGTGCTGAAGCCGGCTCAGCCCGGCTGTGGCCTCGGGGGAAGCCTTGAGCCTGTAGATGATGTTTGATTAATACAAGGAAAAAAAAAAAAAAAAAAAAAAAAAAAAAAAAAAAAAAGCGGGAAAGGTGTTTACTCACCTACAATGCAGTTAGAAGCACACATCAAAAAATGTTCTTGACTGCGTGGGTAACAGATCTGACCCAGTGGCCCACAGCATTTAGTCCATGTACAGGATCCCCATGACATTTAACATTAGCTCCACACACAGAGCACTCAATTCACCTCACCTGAGGCACTTGCCTGAGGAGCATAAGAGAGAATGTATTCCTGTTGTAATTTTCTCTTTACTTTTTATTAAACATTTATACAATTCCTATCCAATGCAATGTGTCCTGACATTATCTTAAATAAACTTGAGACTGTGAACACTTATGAATTACTGTGCTGATAGCAAAACACTCAACAATCTTTGACACACAAGTGGATATTTTTAAGCTTTCTATAAAATCAAAAAATAATAAATTATATATAGTAGTATCGCAATCAGATTTAGATGGCTCAAACATGGAGGAAAGAATAAACTAAAACAAAATAAAGAAATCCAAAATATCACCATGCAGCTACATATTTTAAATATCGAAACAGTCCTTCTTCCATTTTTTTTTCCACTTATTCTACCAAGCTATCTGGAATTTCATGAACAACATATAACTCTACATATTAAAAAATGGTTTCAAATAAGTCAAACTGTAAGCTTACAGTTTTTGGACTCAGTTACTTAACTTCTCTGCTCCTTGATGTTTAATTTCATTAGGCTCTGAACTATATAATCAAAAATAAAAGCATTCCTCACTAAACTTACCTGTTCACCCAAAGTTCTCTCTTCTGTCAAAGAAGACAGATAGCTTACATCTTTACTGTTAGATAAAACAGGGGCAGGAGGTGGAGTCAGCATTGAACTGCTGATCACCCATATTGCTTAACTGTTTTTATGCTCTCTGACAAATTTTGAGCCATCCCAATTAGGCTTTTCAAGATATTGCCTGGGCATGATTTAGGTTTTAACATATGCTAGGGATCATTTGCCATAGACAGCAGAGAGAAGACTGCACCATCTGTCTTTTTTTTTCCCTACCAGGTATTCCAATACCAGCCCAGTTGGCTTTATATCTTCATATACCCGCAACATGACTTCAACCCACACACCAGGGCTGGCCATAAAAACTATCGATTCGTTACTGTGAAAACATCTTTGCAATAAACTGTAGCAGATCTCTTCAATTTCTTGACTTCCTTTGAACAGAACCATCTCCTTCACACACACAGAATTATAATTACTTATAATTGCTGTAGAGATACCATACGGGTCCTGAAGAAGCCTTAGGCCAAATACTGTACAGTGTGGATTTAGTGAGCTTCTGCCAGCTGTCCTCATGGTCGGATAGTGGTCTCTGCTTGATTTTATTTATCAATATGACATAACGCCCCACAGGGTGATTTGGCCTATCTAAGTCATCATCATCATCATCAGATGATGATGATGTCAATCACTCTCTTTTCATGGTGGATATGTTACAAACTTACATAGCAATACATAAACATATATATATGTATATAGATACACGTACAGAAACATTTAGGTCTACATATTGTGGATAAGGAATTAGAACTCACCGGGTTGGGTGTGTTTAGAAGACTGATAAGTCAGATCAGTTTAGAACCTTAAAAAAAACCTGATGGATGGAGCCCTTGATCTTCTCAATCACTGAGGTCATAGAATCATAGAATCATAGAATCACTCAGGTTGGAAAAGACCTTAAAGATCATCGAGTCCAACCACAACCTAACCATACTACCCTAACTCTAACAACCCTTTGCTAAACCATGTCCCTGAGCAATCCAGATGGTTTTTAAACACATTCAGGGATGGTGACTCAACCACCTCCGTGGGGAGCCTATTCCAGTGTGTAACCACCCTTTCTGTAAAGAAGTTTTTCCTGCTATCTAACCTAAACTTACCCTGGAGCAACATTTTCCCTCATCCTGTCACCTGTCACCAGTGAGAAGAGACCAGCCCCACTCTCGCTGCCATCATCTTTCAGTTATTTGAAGAGAGCAATAAGGTCTCCCCTCAGCCTCCTTTTCCCCAGACGGAACATCCCCAGTTCCTTCAGTCTCTCTTCATAGGGCATATTCTCCAAGCCCTTCACAAGCCTTGTTGCCCTTCTTTGGACCTGCTCCAGCACCTCAATGTCCTTTCTGTACTGAGGTGCCCAAAACTGAACACAGAGGCCTCACCAGGTCTGAAAATTTGTCAGTGTAACTACAATAATACAAAAACAGAGATCTTCATTCTACCACTCCAGTTCTCAAATCTGATCTTTTTATAAGATGAATTTCTAGAAATTTTCAGTTCCTGGCACTCATCCTCAGATGGCAATCATCCTCAGATTACATGCCCAGCCTGGATACCACTTCCCTAACCTGGGACAGCTGCCTTATCCTGTTGTTCAGGTGGTTTTTGTGTGTGTTTCCTTTTGCTTCTGTTCTTAAAAGAGAAGAAATCTTTCCCCACCCTCAGTGTTGTGGGTTTGGTTTTTTTGTTTGTTTGTTTGTTTTTGTTTTTTCCAATGAGTAGTAATTACCCATTAGTGAGTTTTTATGGCTATGGGGCTTTAAACTTGTTCCCATATTTCCAAAGCCTTTGTAATTGCTACTTGTTCAAACCGTACATCATAGAACATCCTCAGCATCTGATTTACAAAATAGGTTCTTATAACAAGTTGGTAACAAGCTTAACAAATGAGGCCTGGGTCCTTGCAGGTCTTTGCACAAGTAACATAGGACACAACTGCTGTAAGGCCTTTTGCTAGCTACAAATTTTCTTTAGGCCACTAAGGTTGCTACAAATGCAACTTTACTTCATTAGTGTGGTTATTTTCGGGCTCAAAACAAATAAATTTTAATGTTTGCTGGAAGTACTTCTACTTTTATGAGTGTGTGGTGTGTTGAACTTGCTAGTTTACAAGGTGCCCACCAAGCTGTTCTCTCACTCCCTCATCAAGACAGTGAGAGAAATTGCAGTGAAGAACGCTGTGCATTGAGATAAAGACAGGGAGATCACTCACTGGTTATCACCATAGGAAAAACAGTCTTGGGAGGAAGATTAGTGCAATTTTTTGCCAACTAAGAGTAGGACAGGGTGAACAAAAAACATTTTGCCTCCACCCTTTTTTCTTCCCAAAGTTCAGCTTCACTCATTCATTCTCAACCTACCTCCACCCCAGCCCTGAGCCACACAAGGGGGATGGGAAGTAGGGGGGTTGGGGTCAGTTCAGTACATTTTGTTTCTGCTGCTCTTTTCTCCTTATATTTTTCCCCTGCTTCAGTGTGTGGTCACTTCGTGAAATAATATAGTTTTACACAAAGAGCTCCAGAGTCAGGCCTTTTCATAGGCTATAGTTTCAGTTTTTCTTTCTTGCCATGTTTTTTGGAAATTTAATTCTTATAAACTGACCAACAACAAAAAAATGACTAGCTCTCAGCTTCACTATTAATTGTGCACTTTATTTTAATTCTGATTTTGGTGGCATCATTTTAATCAAATAGTTGAGTAATTTGTGGTCTTTAATACTTTTTCAGATTTAATATTAATTGCCACTGCAACTCTTAAAGCAGAGAACAATCCTATGGTAATTCAAGAGGTTTATGTATGGGAAAATGCTATCTTTCACTTTTTTTAAATATTACCATACATATTCGACAAATATTTTGGAAGAGTCCAGAGACAGAACTAATTTTT
This sequence comes from Pavo muticus, assembly GCA_016647715.1. Classification (NCBI taxonomy): domain Eukaryota; kingdom Metazoa; phylum Chordata; class Aves; order Galliformes; family Phasianidae; genus Pavo; species Pavo muticus. The sequence continues at coordinate 454,758 of JACDJE010000447.1, forward strand.
GTCCCAGCTTACTGGAAAACCATTTTATGCAGTATAAAACTGTTTACTCTGCAATTTAAAATGAGTTAAGTTGAATTAGATGCCATAGATTGTAATATCTGCCGGTATCATCCACATTTGATTATGTCAGACAACACAGTATGCTTTCCAACAACCACTGGCTCATTGTACGTTTTTCAGTGAAATGACAAATGCTCACAACTTGACCATCACTAATTAGGGTAAGTTCTGTGATTGCATGATCCTGAGTTCTTCACATTACTGTGTATTGGATTTTATGCAATTTAAATGCCATTATATTAAGTTTAAATTGAGCAGATGGTTTGAGAACAGTATTTCACCAGATCTGGAACCTTATAAAAGTAATCCAATTCTGACTGAACACTGACAATCAGTCAGAGGATAAATCTGAGATCTATCTGTGTACCACCTTTTATTTATTGTAGGGCTGAAGCTCTGAAAACTCCAAACAACAAAAACAATTGAAAGAAAAATGTATGTTCTACTAACTTTAAAAATACCTATGAAGTGGTGATCTGTCATCAAGTCTGATGCCACTGTTTCTTTGTTACTTATCTTTTTGGATTCATTTTTATTAGTTAGTTAACTTATTTTTTAATTGGTGATTATAAAGAGGATGTCACTCTCGTTCTTTTATGTTTAATCAGATGCCAGGAGAGGAGTTAGGTGAGCTAATTTTAGTTTAACAAGGAAGAGACAGTAAGAAATGGACAAAAAAAAAAAAAAAAAAGACAAACCCTTCAGTCTTTCCCAATAGAACTGCTGTTCCAAGTAAATATTTTCTCTTAGATAATCACTTAGGTTGTTTTTTTTTTTGTTCCAACTGTGGAAATGTTACTACTAAAAGACTTCGTCATTTAACCATGGTAATCTACAATACAATTCAGGAATTCATTGTATCCATCAAACAGGGTTTTCCAGAAGAAGTTATTATAACAAAAGTATTTTTCTCTGAAGCTTGCAATCAAGAATAGTGCTTGTTTTGTAAATATTAATAATAATTATTATTAAATTGTGAGTCTTGCTATATAAAAGATCCAGGCTGACCCTTTGCCATTCGTATTTGATCATCAGGGTATTAAAGATCAGTGCTCTTGTATTAATTCTGTGTTTCCGAGAAGGGAAATGTCAAGTAAAGGGGTATCTGTTACTAATTACTGTCATGGGCAAAATGGACTTGACTTTGGGAAAATTAATGTGTTGGCAATTAAAAATCTTGGATAGAAAGAAAACAAAATATAAAATTAAAACTTCTCCTCTCTACCCTCCTTTTTCCCAAGTTTCTTCTCTTCTTCCCCCATCAAGCACTGCAGAGCTTATGGGCAATGAGGAGGTTGTGGCCAGTCCACAACTGTTCATCTCTGCTGCTCTTTCCTCCTCATGCTTTACTTGTGCTCCAGAATCATCCTTCCTCTGGGCTGCAGTCCTTTAGCAAAACTCTGCTCCAACATAATATCTGCCTCAGACTGCAGTGTAGATACTTGCTCCAGTGTGGTCCTTTCTGTGGACTGCATAGTAATTTCTGCTTTGTGTCTGGGGCACCTCCTGCTTGTTCTTATTATCTACTTGTGTTCGCAGGTCTGTTTCTCATGTTTTTTCATTATTCTTCACTGAATGTGCAGAATTTTGCCCTCTCTCAATTGCATTTTACAGAGGCGCCGCCATGCTGGCAGAGGTGCCCAGCCCTGCCATTGGAGGGGCCATTGGATCTGGCTAGAACCTGCAGTTTGGCATGGGGCAGCCTGGCCTCTCCTCACAGAGCAGCCCTGCAGCGCCCTGCCTGCACCTGGGCATAGACGCCCTGTACAATATGTATGAGGAGAGGCGGAAATTGCTTGGTTTTATACTATCTAGAGAATAGTTATAGCAAAGATGTAATCTGTGTGCTGAATTTCTTTGGAACATGAGAAATACACTGGTGTTTATACACTGAGGTATACTCGTAGCCCTGTTACCAACGTCTCAGTATTACATAGGCATTTCCTTGCAAACCATCTTGAGATCCAGGCTTCTTCCTTTTTGTATATGTAACTGGTACAAAGAGAAATAAAGTAAAGCTTGCTTTGCATAGGAAGAAAAATTCAGTGTAATTCCGCCAACCTGTATGGGAATATCATTTGAGGGAAATGTGTTCAGTTATTCCCACTTCATGTTTTAAGGAATGTTACTTTTTTTATACTAAGATGTGAAATACATATCTATTTGATCTAAAATACATATATATTTGGAATTGATTCTTTGTTTTTATCTTGAACTGATTTTTATCACAAACTCCTGTAATTCAGGAATATGCTTGAAAAAATATGTTTTTTTTTTTTCCTTTGCTTAATTTGTGTCTCACTGGAATGACGGACTGCACACACAAAACTATGATGAGATGTAGTTAGTAGCATTGAAACCAATCTGTTGTACTAACTGGGTCAGTTGTTCTTTTGTACACCTTTGCTCTTTCTTTTCCATTTAGTTAACTTTCTATGTTTTCAGCATATTCCTACATTCTAAATACTTATTGAACTGAATATATTGAATTGAATACTATTTACGGAGTTGAATAGAATTGAATTCTACTTTAGTAAATATCCTAAAGTCATAATTTGATTTCCAACCAAATTATGTGATAAAATATTTTACTTTGGATTAAAATCAATCAAACAGAACCTAAGAAAACAGATGCAAATCTGACAGAACAATGTTTGAGGATGCTTTGTTTTCCTTGTATTGGTAGGTTTTGTCTATCCATGATGTCTGAAGAGTATCAGAAGGCTCACTGATAACAGTGTGGTTTTCTCTTCTCTTGCATCCTGTGACCACAACTTTTCAAGTTCTTTCAGACAAATTGGCTCTTCCTGTTCATTCTTTTGGCTATCTGGATAAAATCCAGTCTTATAAATCTGTTCTTATACCTATAAGGCAATATTATCTTGTCTTAGTCCACTAAGAAGCAGGACCTTTTTTGCAGACATCCATCTCACTGCCATCATCCAGGCTGCCCCCAGAGAATAAGATTCGTTTGGACAAATTACATCTAAGATCAAGACCATTCTTTCCCTTGGCAAGACAGCTTTGAGATAGAGAGAAGATGTTGGTTATCATATGAACTAGCATGACTGGCTACACAGCTTTGATAAGAGGAAGCTCTCAATATTCCAAGAACACTGGTCGTAGATAAAGTTAAGCCTTTCTGAACCAAACAGACAGCTGCTTCTTGGAGCTTGCTGGTACTTTATGAGTTTTTCCAAGGTATTTTTCCTTTACTTCATACTCTAAAAAATGCTTCTAATGTATGAAATCACAATATAAAGTGGAAAAAATGTAGATATGAATTAGCTTCCTTCCTCCAAAGCTTGTAGAGGTAGAAACCTGACAATACTAACACTAACATTAATTAAATGTGATGTTTTGCTTTGGATAAGAAATACAAGAATTGAACATGCTCAAAGGATATCACACACTCTATTAAAAAAAAAAAAAGTTAATTGTTCTCTATTAACTTTAAATCCTTTTACATAACCTTATTTCTTTAAGAACCATATGATGTTCACAGTTACGCTAAACTAAAACAGACAACACTGTAATCTCTTACTTCACAGAATCACAGAATCACAGAATCATAGGGGTTGAAAGGGACCTCCAGAGATCATTGAGTCCAACCCCCCTGCCAAAGCAGGTTCCCTACACCAGGTCACACAGGTGGGCGTCCAGGCGGGTCTTGAATATCTCCAGAGAGGAGACTCCACAACCCCCCTGGGCAGCCTGTTCCAGTGCTCCGTCACCTCACCATAAAGAAGTTCTTGCACACATTGGTGCGGAACTTCCTATGCTCCAGTTTCTGGCCGTTTCCCCTCGTCCTGTCTCCACACACCGCTGAAAAGAGTCTGGCCTCGCCACTTTGCTCCCCACACCTTAGATATTTATAGACCTGGATCAGGTCCCCTCTAAGTCTTCTTTTCTCAGGGCTAAACAGACCCAGTTCACTTAGCCTTTCTTCATAGGGGAGATGCTCCAGGCCCTTCATTCACTAGTTGAGAACTAGGTACACAAAATAGCATTTTCTCTTTCATGTACATATCACAACAGTTTGAAAAAGTCACAAAGGTTCCATGGCTTACTATTTTCTTTAGCTATTGAGTAGCATGCTGTAACTTGTTCTCTACTGTAGGCTGGACAGTTTAGGTATTTATTTTGCTTAGGTGTCTTTGACAGAATCCATTTTCTAAAATAGATTTGTTCCCCATTGATGAACTGTTAAGGGGTTGCAATACTGAGGGGAAAACTGCACTGAAAATGCAACTTTTCACTCACTCACAAGAAAAAAACTAAACTGAAAACAAATCATATTTGGCATTAATACCAAGGAATTAATGAACTGAACTGTCACGGGAATATATATTAATTTTTGGTTGCTGTAAGAAAGAAATTTTCGTCAGTTACAGTACAGATCTATATATACTGTAGTATACTATACAGATATATCTATACTGTACTGTACTATCTATAGTATTATCTATATTTACAGTGCCAAATAGTAGCCATCAGAATATTGGTTTTTATTTTCCATTACTTTGCTTCTTGTGCAGTTATTCACAATTTCATAATAGGTGTAAAGTGCAACCAGTGTAGTTTGGAAATATCTAATTTGATCTTTGCACTGAGGTGGACAACAATGAAGAGTCTACAGCTGTTTGTAATCACTGAAAAGTTTGACAGAAGGTAGACTCATGCATTAGCTTAACTCCATATGAAACATGGTGCATCTGAAAAGGAAACATTCTTTTTATTCGATCTGTAACTAGAAAAATGACTTTGTTCCTATAACTACATTTATATACCAACTGCCTTTTACCAGAGTAATTTCTTAGACTTGAAAGTCCATCACTTAAGTAAGTAATCTTCAATCTATTTCTCAGAAAGTACTGGGTTTGTAATCTCTTTTATCTCACTCATTTAAGAATTTTTGTCATATATGAATCCAAACATACCGTGATTCACATAAATATTCTAAAAATCTAGTGTAACTTACTCTGCCTAGTGAGAAACTCTCTTCATAATTATTTGTATAGGATTGAGCAACCTCAGAATGGTTTCAGTTTTGAATCATATTAAAATATATTTTGAAAGTTTCTAAATAAATGAATTTAGACAAGCATTTGGTAATTATTATTTGGTGTATTATCACACAGAAATAGATTCCTAGGAACCTATCTACATTCTTAAAAAACTTTTACAGTCTTCATTTAGCCAGATTACAGACAAGAGTATGCCAAGAAAAACACATTTCTAGCTAGCAGTCAAATAAAAAGGATATATGGAACTGTCTACTTTTGTATCTTCGTCTTCCAGTCGATTTTGCTTTTCTTCTAGTCAGTTAATGAAAGCTGGCAATGTCTTTCACTTGTCAGCACCCCATCTGGGTGCTAAATCCAAACAATTCTTTTCTTTTCAGGAGTATAAAAGAAACAAGTCACCTTTGATTCCATGACAAAAATTAGAGTCATCACTCAATAATGGAAAAGAAATTAAGCACTGCAAATTGTAACATCCAGTGACTTTTATTTATTTATTTTTTGTTTGTTTATTTCAAGAAGAACAGAATTATATTCCATTCATAATTAGATAAGAACTAGTTTTTATTAAAGATCATACTTGTATAATATATATGTATATTTTACTGGAAAGCACTTTTAAAATTCAGTTAGACAAAAATGTATTCATATGCTGTATTTTTCTTTTGGGATAGATGGGATTTTGTTCTTGTCTCTAGCTAGTCTTTCCAAATTAATAAGGGAGTGATAATCACCTCATAATAGAAGCTACAATAGTATATCTATGATCAGTAGTGTAAATATTTTAATCCTACTGTGAGCAGTATTAAATGTCCATTCAAATTTGCAGAACAAAGAGATATCAAAATCTCCTATATATTAGGATATGACAAGCCACATTCCTTTCTATTGTCTACATAGAAAAATGAATAAAACCAATAAAGTGAATCGTGTTACTTTGTTTTTCACAAGAATTTAGAAAACAAGCATACAAACAAAAAATACCCACACAATTTGATTTGGTTAAACCAAATCACTTTGCAGCTTGTGAAAGATGTTTTAAAGGAGATCTCTACTTAACGCTTAAAAACAGGATACTATAATCGAAAGCATCACAGTTAACTTTCTCATTTACCAGAATACAAAATAAGCAATTTTTTTCTTGAACTTTTAAAATGAAGATAAATAGTATGTGATTAACACTGGTGACTGAAACAGAAGACTGAAAGAAAATAAGAATCCTATTTAGATGTCTGTAATTTACTTACAAATCAAATTCAATGTCATGATTTTTGCTGGGATGGAATTTATTTTCTTCACATGTGCTTGTATAACGTTATGTTTTGGATTCTTGATGGAGAGAGTGGTGATAAGACACTGATGTTATTAATTGTTGTCAAGCAGTGCTTACACAGAGCCAAAGACTTTACTTCTCAGGCTGCCCTGTCATCAAGAAAGCTGGGGGTGTTAAAGAAGCTGGAGGGGTCAGAATCAGGACAGCTGACTCAAACTGGCCAAAAGAATATCCCATAACATATGGCATCACATTGAATAATGGAGTGGGGTGAAAGGAGTAGGGGAACAGAGAGTAAGGGAGTATTGTTTGGAGTGATGATTTTTGAGTTCTCAGAAAACCATTATGCATGATTCCTTGTTTTGATTTTGCTTTTGCCTTACCTACTAAACTACCCTTATCTCAACCCATGAATTATTGAACTTTCTGATTCTCTTCCTTATCCTACCCTGGGGAGCAAGCAAGTGGCTATTTGGTGCTGAACTGCACCAACTGCACTTTTTTACTGTGAAGATGGTTAAAAACTTGTACTAGTTGTCTAGTGATGTTGTGGAATCTTTGTAAGCCAAACTTCATTAGCTGACTCTGCTTGAGTAGGTAAATTGAACTATATAGAAAGAGACTCTTTTCAACTTAAAGCATTCTGTGACTGTGAATTTTACATTGTAAATTCTCTAAAGTGTGTACTTTACTGGGAAATATGAGGCTGAAGAGCTGCAATGTAAAAGTGCCATCTTTCACATATTCTACTAACCTAACAGATAATTCCTACCCAGAGTTGTTTACTGAAAAGAAGATATAAACGCAAATGGTTTTTTTGTAGCATTTCTCCTCATCACATGCACTTCACTCAGCCTATTTTAATAACAAAACTGTGTGAATTATCCCGATGAGATCCATCCACAGGTTCTGAGGGAACTGGCAGATGAAGTTGCCAAGCTGCTATCCATCATATTTGAAAGGTCATGGCAGTCTGGTGAAGTTCCCACAGATTGGAAAAGGGAAAACATAACACCAATTTTAATGAAAGGAAAAACAAAGATCCAGGGAACTACAGGCCAGTCAGTCTCAACTCTGTGCCTGGCAAGATCATGGAGCAAATCCACCTGAAGGTCCTACTAAGGCACATGGAAAATAAAGACAGGGTGATTGGTTGTAATTGACTTGGCTTCACCGAGGGCAAGTCATGCCTGACCAACTTGGTGGCCTTTTATGATGGAGTCATGGCATCAGTGGATAAAGGAAGAGTAACTGGCATCATCTACCTGGAGTTATACAAAGCGTTTGACACTGTCCTGCATGAAATTCTGGTCACCAAATTGGAGAAAAATGGATTTGATGGAAGGACCACTTGCTGGATAAGGAATTGGCTGGATGATCACACTCAGAGAGTTGCGGTCAATGGCTCAATATCCAAGTAGAGGCCAGTGGCAAGTGGAGATCATAAGGGATCAGTATTGGGACCAGTGCTATTTACCATCTTTGTAGGAGATGTGGAGAGTGGGATCGAGTGTACCCTCAGCAAGTTTGCAGATGACACAAAAATGAGTGGTGCAGTTGACACACTAGAGGGAAGGATGCCATTCAGAGGGACCTGGGCAGGCTAGAGAGCTGGGCCTATGCCAGCTTCATGGAGTTCAACAAAGCAAAGTGCAAGGTCCTGCACCTAGGTTGGGGCAATCCCAGGCACAGATAAAGGTTGGGCTTGAGAATAGCTTGAGAGCAGCCCTGAAAAGAATGATTTGGGGGTATCGGTGGATGAAAGACTCAACATGAGCCAGCAATGTGCGCTGGCAGGCCAGAAAGCCAACTGTATCCTGGGTTGCATCAAGAGAAGTGTGACCAGCAGGTCGAGGAAGGTGATTCTGCTCCTCTATTCTGCTCTTGAGAGACCCCACCTGGAGAACTACATCTGGTTCTGTGGCCCCCAACACAAGGAGAACACGGAGCTCTTGGAGTGGGTCCAGAGGAGGGCCACAAAGATGATCAGAGGGCTGCGGCACCTCCCATACAGGGACAGGCTCAGAGAGATGGGGCTCTTTGGCCTGGAGAAGAGAAGGTTCTGGGGGGACCTTATAATCACAGAACCACAGAATCACAGAATGGCCCGGGTTGGAAGGGACCTCAAGGATCATCAAGATCCAACCCTCTGCCACAGGCAGGGCCACCAACCTCCCCATTTAATACTAGACCAGGCTGCCCAGGGCCCCATCCAATCTGGCCTTGAACACTTCCAGGGATGGGGCATCCACAACCTCTCTGGACAGCCTGTTCCAGCACCTTACCACTCTCTCTGTAAAGAACTTCCCCCTGACATCCAACCTAAATCTTCCCTCCCTCAACTTAAAACCATTTCCCCTTGTCCTGCTGTTATCTATCCTTTCAAAGAGTTGAATTCCCTCCTGTTTATAGGCTCCCTTTAGGTACCGGAAGGCTGCAATTAGGTCACCTCACAGCCCACCTTTCAAGTCTGTTGAGGATAATGGCCCTCCAGGACCTTGAGCAGCCTACAGGAAAGCTGGAGAGGGACTTTTTCTATGGGTAGGTAGCAACAGGATGAGGGGAAATGGTTTTAAACTGGAAGAGGGTAGATTTAGACTAGACATTGGGAAGAAATTCTTTACTGTGAGGGTGGTGAGACACTGGAACAGGTTGCCCAGCAAGGTTGTGGATACCCCCTCCCTGGAAGCACTCAAGGCCAAAGGCAATCTGTTAAAAATAAACTGTGTAATTCAGTAAAATCTCAGTAAAAAATACGTCCTCTTCGCATCAGATCTGAAGTAACATGTTTGTATCACTGAATCAAAATTGTCTGCAAAACAACTCTGAGTGCATTTTGAACAAAAACTTTACAGTAGAGACATCTCTACGGCCCAGCACCATGTGGATTCATGTTGAACCAGGTGAGCAAATTGGAAATGAGCTCAGAATTTTGATACAAACATTGGGAAGAGTTAGCTACATAATACTTCACAAAGCAGTCTGGTATGTAGTGGATCACAAGCTGAGTTTGTCATATAAAAAAAGAAACACCATACTGGGTTACATAAATGAGAGTAGAGATGACATAGAACATGAAGAAAGCCTTTTATGACCATAGTTCCAACACTGCACTGTTCAATTATTGTATTCAGTCTGGATCAACTGGGTAAGTCACTGTAGAAAGCCCTGGTAGCAAGCTGAAGAACACAACTGCAGTGTTTGTATTTGTTTAGTCTAAGGAAGACACAGTTCAGAGATTCCAAGAGATTCCACCATTATAACAGTCCTTCACTGTGTAAAAATCTGCTTTGGAGTAGAAAGGCAATGGAGTATTTTGGAGGACTGGAAAATAAGTAATGTCCTTAAATTGCAATAAAGATTCACATGAGAGATTAATTAATACTGTTCCTTGAAACATTAGATTGCTCAGGGAGATTTTAGAGATTTTAGAGTCATTTAAGACTTTTAATAATGGTTTACCTAATGTCATGGTGGATCCAGCTTTAGGCAGGAAGATAGTAAAAAATTATGAGAGAAAAACTATAACACTTCCATAACATAACTTGGAAGATAAGTTTTCAAATATACTTTGAAAACATAGTTCCTGTGCTAAGAAGAAAGTACGCTCATTCTCATCCTGGGCTCAGATGTTACTAGCAAAGAAACACACACACACACACAAGCAAACAAGCAACAAAACAAAAACACGGTGAATTTTTGTTCACATCTACTCTCAGTCTTATCTCATTAATATCTCCTTCTTAGTGTCTCTAAGTCTACGATCCAAGCACTTCTTTTTCACTCAGCTTAGAAGTGGCTCACAACAACCATTAACAAGCCTGTCTGTCGACTTATTCTTGGCAGGTTTACTGCATTATGAAATACGGAGTGTATTATTTTGTTACCAGATTTTAAGAAGGATACTAGAAAGTAATGAAAATATTGAAAGCTATGCAGGTATTTCCACACTCATTATATCAGTGAAAACCAGCAGCATGTAGTCCAGATGAGCAGTAGACCTGTGGCCTTCACAAGAAAAGTTTTCGTCAAGTGAATAACTTTATTCAATCTGCAAAAGCAATCTTTTTGCTTCTGTAATTCAGGAATTCCTACTATGATTGCTTGTAGAGGATATGGAGTTACTAATAATTGTTCAAAGTTCACATTAACACATTAAAAAGGTAAGTGATTAGGGAAATCGGAAGGAACAAGTACATTTTAATATCAAAGTAAACTTGGATGAAGAGAACTGAAGCTGCAGTTTGCTACTGCTTACTTCAGATAGATAGACTTAATCTAAAGAATGGATATATTTTTAAGAATATTCTTAAAAAGAATATAATGATGAATGACGTGAAGAAATAGATCTGAAATGTTTTCTTTTCTGGTTTTGGAAAATCAGCAAAATATTCAAGAAGAGGTGGATGTTTTTGAGGGTGTTATAGGGTGGCTGGACTACAGAATCCTAAAAATGACATTAATTACCACACAGTCTTACTGCTTTTAAGATTGTACTCAGACAGAAATTGAGTTTCAAAAGTAGCAGCCTTTTTTAAAAGACCTTGACAGTGGACCTGTTATATATGCATCTTGGGCTGCATCAAAAGAAGGGTGGCCAGCAAGACGAGGGAGGTGATTATCCCCCTCTACTCTGCCCTAAGTCCTCACCTGGAGTATTGTATCCACATCTGAGGCCTCCAGCAGAAGAGAGATGTGAAGTTGTTGGAGCAGGTCCATAGCAGTGCCACTAAGATGATCAGAGGGCTGGAGCACCTCTCATATGAATTAAGACTGAGGGAGCTGATCTTATTCAGTCTGGAGAAGGCTCCAGGAAGACCTCATTTTGTCCTTCTAGTACTTGAAGAGAGCTTAGCAGCAGGAGGGAGACTGACTTTTTACACAGTTTGATAGGGATAGGACAATAGGAAATGGTTTAAAACTAAAAGAGGAGAGATTTTGATTAGATATTAGGCAAAAATTCTTTATTCAGAGGGTGATTAAGAGGTTGCCAGAGAAGAACTGGCTCCCTGAATGTGTCCAAAGCCAAGCTGGATGGGGCCCTTGGCAGCTTGATCTAGTTGGTGGCAAACCTGAACATTGCAGTGGCTTGGAACTGACATGGTCCCTTCCAACCCAAGCCATCCTATTATTCTATTAATATGTGATAAGTCATTTGTTCAGATTCTTTAAGAATAGCATTGAAGGTTGGGCTGATCTGAGAATTAAAGTAAAAGAAATAGTAATTTTAATTTGTTCAGTGATGAGCGTCCCTTTTAGCTCCTTTTACTATTTTAACATTCATTTAAGCATCATGGAAAGCAGCCTTCCAAGGCTACTCAGATATAAGTGGCTGTTGTACGTAGGTCTGTCATGCAAGGATGTAAGGCAATGCCACTCAAGATTGCTATGATGAGAGCTGATTTTATCTTACTTCATTCAGTACTCAGGGAATTCTAAAACAGAGTGCTTATCTCTTGAACACATATTAGAAGCAAAAGAGTAGCTAGCAACTTTTGTCAGTTACATTTTCTTGAAATCTTATGTCCACGTTTTCTTCTTTCACTCCTACCTCCTCTGCTGCATGTCTCCCCTCCCTAAAATTCATAGTGAGAAAAAAAACAAACAAACAAAAAAACAAAAACAAACAAACAAACAAACAAAACCACACATACAGAAAGGTTTGTGACTGCAAGTGATAGTAGAAGCATATATCTCGTAGTGTCTTGGCATGCCATCTGCCATCTGCTACAGCTGTGAAACTGCAAGGCCAGATTTATTTCTATGGACCAGGAACTTTGTGAAGGAGAACTTGCAAGACTTCTCACGGGCCTCTCACAGTCGTGTACTTTACCTCCCATCTGAGCATCTCTCCATCTTTGACCCTTTAACTCACTGGGGAAGAAATTAGCCTCACTGCTCTATACTGCAAATTTATTCACTCAGTGGTTTTTTTTTAGCAGCCTGTGGCTGATTTAACATATGTTCAACTTCCTGCTCTGCCAGTTCACTTGCAGAAAAATACTCCAACCTGATATCAGCAGGGGTGGCAACCTCTTTCTGGATGCCATTGATTATCAGTTCTATTCACAAAACTCCTTGTTAACAATTTTTTGCCAGTACAGAATTTTAGGGTTCAGGTAGAATCATAGAATCATAGAATTGCTCAGGTTGGAAAAGACCTTAAAGATCGTCAAGTCCAACTGCAACCTAACCATACTACCCTAACTACCCTTTGCTAAACCATGTCCCTGAGCAATCCAGATGGTTTTTAAACACATTCAGGGATGGTGACTCAACCACCTCCGTGGGGAGCCTATTCCAGTGCGTAACCACCCTTTCTGTAAAGAAGTGTTTCCTGATACCTAATCTAAACCTCCCCTGGTGCAACTTAAGGCCATTTCCCCTCATCCTGTCACCTGTCACCAGTGAGAAGAGACCAGCCCCACTCTCGCTGCCATCACCTTTCAGGTATTGGAAGAGAGCAATAACGTCTCCCCTCAGCCTCCTTTTCCCCAGACGGAACATCCCCAGTTCCTTCAGTCTCTCTTCATAGGGCATATTCTCCAAGCCCTTCACAAGGCTTGCTGCCCTTCTTTGGACCTGCTTCAGCATCTCAGTGTCCTTCCTGAATTGAGGTGACCAAAACTGAACACAATACTCGAGGTGAGGCCTCACCAGTGCCGAGTACAGGGGCAGGATTACCTCTCTAGTCCTGCTCACCACACCATTTCTGATACAAGCCAGGCATCTTGACAGAATGAAAAAAAATTGACTTCTATGTGTGTGCAGTTTCCAGTGACCAAACTTATATTATGCCCACGTATAACTGAGATGAATTTGAATGACTTATTTATGCATGAGAAGAATGATTTACTTCATAACATCAAGTTCAGTAAAAGCATTTTACTATTGTAAACTTGATTCTTTGAACACTCACAATTCAACTTACAATTCAATAAAGTTGGTTTTGCAGACTGAGCTGCAAGGGCCTAAGTCATTCAAAAGGAAAAACAAAACGAAACATACAAATAAACAAAAAAACAAGAGTCTAAAATCAGATTTTGTCTCACATCTATACATTTTTTCTGTATAGTTTTGAGAATGTAAAACTTCCCATGCTCTCTGATGAACATCTACCATGGTCTGGTAAGCGTAATCCACTTCTCCCTTCATGTTTTGTTTTGGTGGAATTCTCAGAGAATTCCCTATTAGTTTCTTAGTTTCTAAATAAATGTATACGTTCCTTCATGTTAATTAGAATCTTAGCTAAAAAACATGTCATTGAAAATAATTGTAGAACCTTAACATGAGCAATGTCTTTTTTCCTTTCTACTTCTGTAAACTATTTTGCTTAACAAAATGTAAAGAAGATCTTTAAATAAAACAGAAAGCAGAGTGGCTGCCCTATGAATTTTTCTTTTTAATATTCCATAACACCTCATGTAGTATTGTTTTATTGGGAAACTGAAGCAAATTAAATCAACTCACAGCCACAAGTCTCACACAAACGTGGGGAAGCTGAAAGCTTTATTTGTTAATATGCCATAAGTGTGAAAGAACTATTAATTTCAATGAAGAGAACAGAAATACGTTTTCTAAAAGCCTTTTAGAAGAGTCATGTGGACTTAGGGTTGTTGTGAAACTGAGGTAATCAAGAGTGATTTGATTGGGTTATCTGAAAGCTGTATTGAGTGAACAATTCTAAATACACTCTTCAATCAAAAGTGTTTGTTTCATTTTTCCCAGTTAGAAGATGAAACACAAAGTTAAACTTAGCCCTTTTGTTTTTTTTTAACGACGAGTTACATATTTTTGTTACCTAGTCACTCGGAAAAGTTATCCATATTTGTGTCAGAATATGTATTTAGCCAGCATAGATTCATGAAAGGCAGGTCCTGCTTGATCTCCTCCTATGACTGGCAGCTCATGGCTTGGACAGGTACACTCCTCACAGATGTTTTTTATGGTTCTAGACTTGATTGTCATGAAAACCTGAAGACTAGAAGAATGGAAATTTTGTGATCCTTGATCTTGAAACCGAAAGAAATTCGCATTTACATTTTACTCTGGCACAGAACAGCTTAACCCGGTGGTAAAAAAAAAAAAAAATGGAATACATGAGAAAGGAGTTTAGATATGCGAAGGAAACCAGAGCAGGAAGTTAACATGAGATAAGCAGAAAGAGGATCAGATGAGCAAACAATACTTCTGCTTTAGATTGAAAATCAAGCCCAAGTACTTATAGAAATATATATCACTTTTCAGACAATGGATTTAGGTATTGTCTCCAATAGTTCCAAAATGTACTTTGTTTTGAATACTAAAAGACAGTTGAAAAAATTGTTTCAGCTCCTGAGGCATTATCTTCTTTCCATTATCACTAGTATAGAAAACATTTCTAGTAATAAAACTAAAGATGTTGGTTTGATTAAAATCAGCGACTGCTGTATAATGTTGAATTGTAACTCACTGTTATTTGAACATCTAAATACAAGAGAGGCAATAAAAAGTTAAGCTTTCCTTTGATGCTATGGCTGTACTTGTGTTTCTACATAAAAAGAGGGTTTTTTTAGGAAAAAAAAATTATATGTGCAACTTATTCTTCTTATAGCTTATCTCTCAAATAGAAAAATATTATCAATATGCATAGGTGTTGGCCTTTAAAAATATATATGTATTTTTTAAAATATTTATTCTTGTGTTTCAGAGAGAAATGCTTGAGATGATGCAAAGAAACTAAAATCTGAATATTCCAAAATGTGAACAGTAGGAAGAGTGGGAGGGCAATCATTCCTCTTAGTTGTTAACAAAATCTACTTAATTTATTAGGGCTGGAGCACCTTCCCTTTCCAGTATTTAAAAGGGGATTATAAACAAGAGGGGAATCAACTTTTTGCAAGAGCGTCATAGAATCATCATAGAATGGCCTGGGTTGAAAAGGACCTCAAAGATCATCTAGTTTAAAGCCCCCTGCTATGTGCAGGGTCACCAACCACTAGACCAGGCTGCCCAGAGCCACATCCAGCCTGGCCTTCAATGCCTCCAGGGATGGGGAATCCACAACCTCCTTTGGCAAACTGTTCCAGTGTGTCACCACCATCTGAGTGGAAAATCATCTTCCTAATATCTAACATAACCTCCCCTGTCTCAATTTAAAACCATTTTCCCTTGTCCTATCACTATCCACCCTCGCAAACAGCTGTTCCCCCTCCTGTTTATTTGCTCTCTTCAGGAACTGGAAAGCCACAATTAGGTCTCCTCAGAGCCTTCTCTTCCCTAAGAAAAACAAGCCCAGTTCCCTCAACCTTCCTTCATAGGAGAGGTGCTCCAGCCCTCTGATCATCTTAAGGGTCCTCCTTTGGACTCGTTCCAAGCATCTTTCATGTACTGGGGGCCCCAGGCTTGGATGCAGTATTCCAGATGGGGCCTCACAAGAGCCGAGGAGAGAGGGACAATCACCTCCCTCTCTCTGCTGACCACTCCTCTTTTAATGCAGCCCAGGATATAGTTGGCCTTCTGGGCTGTAAGCACACACTGCTGATCATATCCAGATTCTAGTCTATCAGGACCCCCAAGTGCTTCTCCACAAGGCTGCTCTCAAGGAGTTCTTCAACCAGTCTGTACCTAAGATTGCCTTGGCCCAAGTGAAACACCTTGGAATTAGCGTTGTTGAACCTCAATAGGTTCACATGGACCCATTTCTCCTGCCCCACTAGGTCAGTCTGGATGGCATCCGTTCCCTTCAATGAATTGAATGAACAGATCAGAATGGTATGGTCAGCACCAAACCAACACTAACCATAACCCTAAGCCTAAACTTAATGCTAACCTTAACCTTACAGTAACCCTAAAACTAACCGTAACACTAAATCTAACCCTACACTAACCCTAGACTAACCCTATCCTAACACTAACAAAAACCCTAACTCAAAAACTAAACCGAATACTAACCCTTACACTAACCCTAATACTAAACCAAACCTAAAACTAAACCCAACCCTAACACTAACCCAAACCTACACTAACCCTAACACTAATCCTAAGCTTAACACAAAACCCTAACCCTAACCCTAAACCTGACCCTACCCCTACCCCTAATCCTAACCCTAACGCTAACCCAAACCCAAGTACTAACACTAAAGCATAACCTTAACCCTATCCTAACCCTAACCCTAACCCTAACCCTAACCCTAACTCTGCTTGATTGCCGAGGTTAGCTGCTTCGGAGCTGTCCCAGCCAGAACCACAGTGACTGATTATGAGGTGCAGGGGGATTTTTGGTTGGTTCCTTTATTCAGGGAACCCCCGAGGTAGGCAGAGCAGCCCAGCAGCTCTCGCGAGAGCAGCTAACGTGAAGTGGGCGTTGCCTGGGCAACAGCGGGGGATCCATGCCCCCTGCCTAGAGAAAGTGTTGGGGAGGGCAGTGACACGTCGTTGCTCACCAGGATGGAGAGGAGGAATCAGGGTGTGTGGATCACTGAGGTGGAACGGTAAGCCACCTATTCGCGCAACTACAGAGGGAGGTGGGTTGTTATCTTGCTGTGTAGAGAGTAATTTTTAGGGCAAACCCAGAGCGGGTCAGTGAACAGGCAGGGCAGGGCACCTTGCCATATAGGAGGAGGGTTAGCACTTAACAGGTCTCTTAACAGGTCGTTGCTGTCCGGACACACTGGAGCTGCTGCTAAAAGGAATGTGGAGACTCAGACTGAAAGCATGAATATCCATGCTGCAGTACAGGTCTCAGGCTGCAGAGAATGCCTGGGCCTTTCACTGCTACAGGAGGGCAGCAGGGACACCACCTGTGTGCAGTGTGAGCAGGTGGATTATCTGCTCAACCTGGTGGTAGAGCTAAAGGAGGAAGTAGAAAGGCTGAGGAGCATCCGAGATTGTGGGAAGGGGATTGATTGGTGGAGTCGCACTCTGCCATCCCTACAGGAAGGGTGTGGGGGAGATGCTCCTCAAGCAGCAGGGGATCATCTGCTGTCTCACAGTCAGGTGGGAAGAGGCAACCTCAAAGACAGCGAGGGATGGAAACAAGTCCCTGTTCAGGGCAACAAGCGGACTGCCCGTCGGCCTGTCCTACCTTTCCAGGTGCCGTTACATAACAGATATGAGGCTCTGGAGCTGGACAGACTGGAGGATGTGGATGTTGGTGAAAGTCCATCTGTGCAAGAGAGGTTGCCCAAGGCTAGTCAGTCTGCTCCCCGTTTTGCTACAGTGTCAGTCAGGAAAAAAAGAAGGGCTGTCATCATAGGGGAATCCCTTCTGAGGGGAACCGAGGGCCCGATATGCCGCTCAGATCCGTCCCACAGGGAGGTGTGTTGCCTGCCTAGTGCCCACATAAGAGATGTTGCTAGGAACATCACGCACTTGGTTAAGCCCTCCGATTATTATCCATTACTGGTTTTCCACATTGGAAATGTAGACGTAGGCAAAAGAAGTTCTCGGGTGATCAAAAGGGACTTCAGGGCTCTGGGAAGACTTCTGAAGGGATTGGGAGCACAAGTTGTGTTCTCCTCTGTCCTCTTGGTTGGTGACTGGGATCCGTACAAAAGGAGGAGGGTGGACACACTGAATGAATGGCTTTGCAAATGGTGTCGCACTCAGGGCTTTGGGTACTATGGCTTGGGACACAGCCTTGAGAAAGGGGGAATGCTGACGGTGGATGGGAGCTGACTGGCTAGAAAGGCCACAAATATTCTTGGGAACAAGCTGGCTGGGTGTCTCGCTCCAATTTATAGGAGGGAGATGAGGTTCTTTTAATGTATGTATACCCGACGTGAGATTAAGAAGCAACGGTTCAAATGTTGGTCCAACCAGGTTTATTACAAATCCTAATTAGGGAGATGGGGAAGTGGAGGATGAACACTATTACTAATTAAGGTGATGGGGAAGGGAAGGCAGGCGATAGAAAAGATAGGAAAGAAGCAAGAATTGCGTAAAGCGGGGATAGTCACTACCAGGATCCAGCAGAGGTCCTGTTGTCCGATGGTCCGGGGCAGAGGCTCAGGGGAGGAGGGCAGCAGCAGCGTGGCCGGTCTCAGGCAGCAAGACGATGTAGGTACCGGGTAGGTCTGGGGAGAAGCCGCGGTGCAAGTCCGGGAGAAAGCAGCAGGTCTCCGGTAGCAGGCCCAGGAGAGTCCGTCAGCATGCAGGTATTCCGTAGGGAGGAATCTGATGGCAGACACCTTTCTTCGGGAGAGAGCAGCAGCAGCAGCATGGCCAGCCTTAGGAAGCAAGCAGGTAGAGCGCAGAGCAAGTCCAGGAGGGAGAGAGGCAGGTCGTGAGGTTTCTCATGTCAGGAACCCTCCTTGTTCTTCATGAGGAATTCTGTTGTCAGAAAACCTAAAAACCATTGTTGTTTGTCCTTTTTTTATCCTTCTTCTTCTGTCTACGTGACATTCCTGGGCGCTTGGGTAACAGTCATGTGCAGCACCTCCTGAGAGGGCCATCTCCTTCGAGATAAGCCCACAAAAAAGAGTGCTTCCCAGCCATTAATCTGCAGCTTATCGCTCTCTCGTTGCCCCTGGCCTTGTCCATCTGTGCTCCTCAGACAAAGGACTTCTCAACCTCTGTCCAGGGCTTGCCTGGACTTGTCCTTCAGTGTTCCTCAGCAAGCTTTGAGGCAATGGTATAAAAATAATAATCTCTTACACTGGGCTGGTTAGCAGGGCGTTAAACTAGATATGATGGGGGAATGGGGTGTACTAGGTGACAGAGAAGCGTGTGGGAACGGTCACCTTGGGAGGCGGTAAGGGGATACCCCAGACTTGTACTAGGTACTAGGGAGGGCTCCTCTGAAAAGGCAATGAGGCCAATAGCTAAGCTGAAGTGCCTCTATACCAATGCGTGCAGCATGGGAAATAAACAGGAGGAGCTAGAAACAGTGGCTCAATTGGGAAAGTATGACCTAATTGCTATCACCGAAACATGGTGGGATGAATCCCATGATTGGAATACCCTGATTGAGGACTACAAGCTTTTCAGAAGGGATAGACAGGGTGGGGGGGCTGGCGGAGTTGCCCTCTGTGTTAGGAAGTGGATAGATTATGAAGAGCTGTGTCTGAGGAACAGCCACGATCAGGTCGAGAGCTTGTGGATAAAAATCAAGGATTGGTCCAGTAAAGGGCACCTAGTGGTTGGGGTCTGCTACAGGCCACCTGATCAGGGGGAGCCTGTTGACGAGGCCTTCTTGCTTCAGCTGCAGGAGGTGTCACTCTCACGGGCTCTTGTCCTGATGGGGGATTTCAACCACCCGGATATCTGCTGGAATAGTGGCATGGCAGGTGGCAGACAATCCAGGAGATTCCTGGAGTCTGTCGAGGACAACTTCCTGGTCCAGGTAATAGATGGACCAATCCGAGGTGAAGCCTTACTGGACCTCACTGATGCAGAGGAGAGCATTAGAGAGGTTAAGATTGGAGGCAGTCTGGGCTGTAGTGACCATGCCTTGGTGAAGTTTGTGATCTTGAAGAATGCAGGCCTGGCAAAAAGCAGAGCTAGGACCCTGTGCTTTAGGAGAGCAAACTTCCGGCTGCTCAAGGAACTGCTGAGTGGGATCCCCTGGGAAACTGTCCTTGAGGGCATGGGCACAGAACAGATCTGGCAGCTCTTTAAGGACACCCTTCTGAGAGCACAATGGCTCTCCATCCCCCAGCAGAAGTCGTCGAGCAGGGGAGGTGGGCGAGCAGGGGAGGTGGGCGACCGTCGTGGCTGTGCAAGGACCTGCAGCTTAAACTGAGAGAAAAGAGGGAAATGTACTGGAAGTGGAAGCAGGGTTGTGTATCCTGGGAGGAATACAGGGCTGTTGTCCATGTGTGTAGAGATAGGATTAGGAAAGCCAAGGTGCAGATGGAGCTGAACTTGGCGAGGGATGTGAAAGATAACAAGAAGGGGTTCTACAGGTACATAGGCAGAAGGAGACAGGCCAAGGAGAGTGTTCCCCCTCTGATGAAAGGTAATGGGGAGCTGGCTTCCTCAGACATAGAAAAAGCTGAGGTACTCAATGAGTACTTTGCCTCAGTCTTCACAAGTGGTCAGGCTTCCAGTGTCTGCCAGGACCCTGAGCCTCTAGGTGAGGGTGTGGGGAGTGGTTTCTGTCCCATTGCAACAGTGGAACAAGTCCGAGTCCTCATGAGATTGGATGTATATAAGTCCATGGGGACAGATGATATCCATCCTAAGGTTCTGAAAGAGATGGCTGATGTGGTTGCCAAGCCGCTCTCCATCATATTTGAAAAATCATGGCTGTCTGGTGAATTCACCTGGGGACTAGAAAAAGGGAAACATTACTCTCATTTTTAAGAAAGAAAGAAAGGAAGACCTGGGGAACCTCAGACTGGTGAGCCTCACCTCTGTGCCTGGGAAGGTCATAGAGCAGATCCTTCTAGAAACTATGTTAAGGCACATACAAGATAAAGAGGTGATTCAAGACAACCAGCATGGATTCACCAAGGGCAGATCTTACCTGATCAGTCTGGTGGCCTTCTATGAAAGAGTGACGGCTTCAGTGGAGGGGGGAAGGCAGGTGGATGTCATCTACCTGGACTTCTGAAAGGCCTTTGACATGGTCCCTCACCACATCCTTCTCTCTAAATTGGAGAGGCGTGGATTTGAAGGATGGACTGTTAGATGGATTAGGAATTGGCTGGCTGGACACAGCCAAAGGGTTGTGATCAGTGGTTCTGTGTCAGGATGGAGGCTGGTCACAAGTGGTGTCCCTCAGGGGTCGGTCTTGGGACTGGTGCTCTTCAAGATCTTCATCAGTAACATAGATGATGTCATCGAGTGCACCCTCAGCAAGTTTGCGGATGACACCAAGCTGAGTGGTGCTGTTGATACATTGGAAGGAAGGGAAGCCATCCAGAGAGACCTGGACAGGCTGGAGAAGTGGGCCCATGAAAACCTGATGAGGTTCAATAAGGCCAAGTGCAGGGTGCTGCACTTGGGTCGGGGCAATCTCAGGTATTTATACCAACTGAGGGAGGATCTCCTTGAGAGCAGCCCTGCGAAGAAGGACTTGGGGGTCCTGGTAGACAAGAAGCTGGACGTGAGCCAGCAGTGCGCGCTTGCAGCCCAGAAGGCCAGCTGTGTTCTGGGTTGCATTAAAAAAGGGGTGGCCAGCAGAGAGAGGGAGGTGATTGTCCCCCTCTACTCAGCTCTTGTGAGGCCCCATCTGGAATACTGCATCCAGGCCTGGGGGCCCCAGTACAGGAAAGATGTGGAGCTCTTGGAGCGGGTCCAGAGGAGGGCCACGAAGATGATCAGAGGGCTGGAGCACCTCTCCTATGAGGAAAGGTTGAGGGAACTGGGATTGTTTAGCTTGGAGAAGAGAAGGCTCCGGGGAGACCTCATTGCGGCCTTCCAGTACTTGAATGGAGCATATAAACAGGAAGGGGAAGGGCTGTTTATGAGGGTGGATAGAGATAGGACAAGGGGGAATGGTTTTAAACTAAGACAGGAGAGGTTTAGGTTAGATATTAGGAGGAAGTTTTTCACACAGGGTGGTGATGCACTGGAACAGGTTGCCCAAGGAGGTTGTGGATGCCCCATCCCTGGAGGCATTGAAGGCCAGGCTGGATGTGGCTTTGGGCAGCCTGGTCTAGTGGTTGGTGACCCTGCACATGCATAGCAGGGGGGTTGAAACTAGATGATCATTGTGGTCCTTTTCAACCCAGGCCATTCTATGATTCTGTGATTCTATGAACCCTAACCCTAACAGTAACCCTAACCCTAAACCTTACCTAACCCTAACTCAAACCCCAACCCTAACACTAATCCTAGACCTAACACTAACACTAACTCTAACCTAAAACTAACCTCAAACCTAACCCTAACTATAACCCTAACCTAAAACTAAACCTTAACCTAACCCTAACTCTAACCCTAAACCTATCCTAACCCTAACCCTTACCCTGTCCCCAGCACTGACCCTATCCCAAACCTAAACACTAAACCTAAACCTAACCCTAACTCTAACCCTAACCCTAAACCAATCCTAACCCTTACCCTATCCCCAACACTGAACCTATCCCAAATCTAAACACTAAACCTAAACCAAACCCTACCCTAACTCAATCCCTAACCTTACCCTTACTCTAACGTTAACCGTTATCCTAACGCTAACCCTAACCTTACACCTAACGTAACCCCAACCCTAACCTAACCATAACCTAACCCTAAACCTACCCTAACTTAACCCTAGCCCTATCCGTAACCCTAACGTAACCCTAAACCCAACCCTAAACCTGAACCTTACCCTAACTCAATCCCTAACAGTGTTAGGACAAGGAGGAATGGTTTTATGCTCAAGGAGGGATTGTTTAGATTGGATGTCAGGAGGAAGTTCTTTACAGGGAGATACTGTGGATGCTCCATCCCTGGAAGTGTCTAAGACCAGGTGGGATGTGGCCCTGGGCAGACTGGTCTAGTATTTGATATGGAGGTTGGTTACCCTGCCTGTGGCAGGGCTTTTGGAACTCGATGATCCTTGGGGTCCCTTCCAACACAAGCCATTCTACATTTTCATCTCATTTATTTCAGGAATATTTTCCAACGTATTTCAACATGGGTTTCCATAAGAAAATCAATCTTGTCCCTTTCACATTTTCTTGAATTAACATTTTAACATTTAACAGTTTATTTATTTATTTATTTATTCAGACATGCAACTGTCAGCTAACCTTGGGCAAACTATTTGTCTTTTTCTGTTTTTTTTTTTTTTTTTTTTTTTTTTTTTTTTTTTTTTTTTTTTTTTTTTTTTTTTTTTTTTTTTTCCTTCTGTCTTAATAAAACGTAGCTAGTCAGGATGATTTTTAAGTAACTTTTGAAGAATATTCACAGTTAAAACAATTGCTTCTTCTTTGCAATCAAGTGCCAGGAACGTCCTCTTTCTTTCAGAAGTGTCATTGAGTGCTCTTAGGTAAAGAAATATAGTATTATTTTAGTCTTAGGTTGATAATCTTTGCTGCTGAGTCAAGTAAATCAGATGTTACACTGTAACAGACTCTTAAATAAGAGGTCTAAATTTCAGATTTCTGATAGTACTGTTTTGTTATATACTGCGACAGTGTTTAACATCACTTTACCTTCACCTGTTAAAATCCTGACAAATTAAATTAGACATCTGAATGTTTGGAATGATCAGCCCTTTTCATGAATGGCCATTTTGTAGTGTTTTGTTTATATAAGATGTTGGAAAATAATTAGTTGAGCACTTAGACTTTTAGCCAAGCTTTACTAATGAAGACTAGATGCCAGCCAGTGAATCTTAAAATCTCTCTTCTGTGCAGAATGTGCTTTTGTTTAGAATAGCTTCACACACCTAATCAAGAGAAGTGTTTGTGAAAAGAAGTGTCTGGGACCAGCAAGCACAAAATAATCTGTAAGAAAGGAAAGGAGTGTCAAGAACTAGAGATCACAGTCAGTGGGCAGGGCATTGACACCGAGAGACTTGATATCGCAATACTCATACAAGAGAAAGGGAGTTTTAGTGGCACTGGTCAGATTCAGTCAATAGCCCTGTGATTGCCAGGCATGTCTGGTCTGACATCAGACCAGGAAGCAAAGTCAGTGAAGCCAAGTCAGGGACAACAAGGTGCAATGTCAAGCAGAGGCAAAGTTGCAACAAAACTCAAGCAAGGAGCTAGGACAGGGGCCTGAGCTTAAATACAGCTTGGAAGCAAAAAATCAGGCCTCACATAATGCTCTCCACAGCTCTTTCTTACAGCTTGTCTGTTTTCACAGCACTCTGATCCCAGGTTAAAATGTTTAAGGATAATTAAACTGGACATCGAGATCTGTGGACCCTGATAGGACGCATTCACAAGAGCTGAGGCTGCTCTAATTGACATTTTTTGCTTTCCAGACCTTACAGCATTATCTTATAGAAATTCCCCATTTCCCTTGAGAGGTTTTATATGGAGATATGGGAGTTCAGCCAATGAGTATAGAGTCAGTGAATTCAGAGGAGTCAGTGCCTTAGGTGCTGGAAAGCTCAGACAGTAGCATTGATGTGCTATTGTTTATCAGAATATTTCATCCATTGTCAGGCTCCCCTGAGCATATTGGAGCACATGCAGGAGATGAGCATATATAAAAACCAATCCATAAGTGATGAAAACAAATTCAGAGCTGAATGATGCCATTTAAACCCCATGCACTGAAATTACTTATGTTTCATGGCTGTTAGAAGGTCATTTGGTAATTTGGTATGGCACAGTTTTAGTAGTAAGAGCCAGTGGGAAGTGATGAAATAATTGGTACTGAATCAATTGAATTTCTTTTTCTCACATGGTTTCATCTTACAGTTCATTCTCTAAAGTCAGAAGCACAAATCAGGAGTGTTGTCTTTTGTGCAAGCTCTTGTTCCTTGTAGCATATGTTTAATTTTTTTTTTTTTTAATTCCAGATTTATTTAAGTCAGTTCCAAAATCTTTGGAAGATTCTTTAAATAAGATTTCCTACTTCATTTGGTGCAGCAAATCTTCCCCCAGGTGGCAGACAAATGAAAAAAAAAAAAAAAAAAAATGAACAGCAAGTGAATTTGGTGCTTTTCGACAAATATTCCATTACAAAAGCACTTGCAGTGTAGGTGAACTGGAACTAATATTGTTCATAAGTGAACTGGAATTAATAATATGCATGCTGTTGGACTGTGCTTTCGCAGGAACAGAATTTAAGTGATGAAAGGTCACTCATTGAGACATAAACTTAAAAGGGTCCTTTCAGTAGTCCTTAAGTACTTAGTACAGAAGCAAAAAAATATTTATGATATTTGCATTTATACTTGCATCAGATTTTTTCTTTTAGACTTCATAGGATAACTTCAAGGCCTAGTAAAGACTGAATTATGTTTTATCTATATTGTCAATTGTTACATTTGTTGATGGTTATTTAAATCTAAATCAGATTATCTTTGTTTTCACAAGAACATTCAGAGAGTATAATTACTCTCCAGATTAATTAATCTTCAGAGTATAATTACTATTCCACAGTGTCTCCAGCCTCACAGGAGGCTTTGCCACCTTCTTATCCTGTTTCCTGGGACTTTGTGAGCGGAAGCCAGCTGCCATCCTCCCAGGGAACATCCCTCAGCCCTGCTTGCCCATGGCCAATATCAGCCCCACATGCATCCTGCCACATCTCTACCTGGGCTCCCAGAATGATGTCCTGAACAAGGACCTGATGGTGCCTAATGGGATAAGCTATGACCTCAACCAGCAACTCCTGTCCCAAGCCAGACTTCATCTGTGATAATCACTTCATGCGCATTAACTCTGAATGAGTTGTTATAAGGCCGATAGTGTCTGGTATCATAGAATCAGAATGACTAAGGTTGGAAGGGACCTTAAAGATAATCTAGTTTCAAACTCCTTGCTATGGGTTTGCCAACCACTAAATCAGACACTAGATCAGGTTGCCATGGGCCTCATCCAACCTGGCCTTGAATTCCTCCAAGGATGGAGCATTCAGAACTCCTCTGGGCAACCTGTTCCAGTACCTCAGTACTCCCTCAGTGAAAAATTTCCCCTTGGCATATAACCTAAATCTCCCCTCCTTTACTTTAAAGCCATTACCCCTTATCCTACCACTATCAGACTGTGGACTATCTCTTGCTTATAAGCTCCCCTCAAATACGGTGAAGCCACAGTGAGATCTCCCCAGAGCCTTCTCTTCTCCAAAGTGAAGAAGCCTCACTCCCTCAGCCTTCCTCTTTGGGATAGGTGCTCCAGCACTCTGATTTTCTTCATGGCCCTCCTCTGGACTCACTCCAATAGCTCCACATCTTCCTTGTGCTGGAAGCCCCATGCCTGGACACAGTACTCCAGATGAGGCCTCATGAGGGCAGAGTAGAGAGAGACAGTCACCTCCCTTGCTCTGCTGGCCACCTCTCTTTTAATGAAGCCCAGGATACAGTTGGCCTTTCAGGCCACAAGCACATATTGCCTGCTCAAGTTGTATTTTTCATTTACCAGGATGCCCAAGTCCTTCCATGTAGAGCTACTCTCAAGGATTTCTTCTCCTATACTGTATATATAACTGGGATTGCCCAAACCCAAGTGCAACCACTTGGCTTTGTTGAACCTCATGAGATTCACATGGCCCACCTTTCAAGCTCCTCCAGGTCCACTGGTTGGCATCTCTTCCTTCTGTTGTATCAACTGCACCATTCAGGTGAGACTGCACTTATCATTTATATCACTGATAAAGTTATTAAAGAGCATGAGTCCTAAGACAGACTCATGGGGGACAACGGTCATGACCAGCCTCCACCTGACATAGATCCTTTGACCAGAACTCTGTAGCTGCTAGCTTCCAAAAAATTATTTATCTACCAAATACTCTACTCTTCAAATCTGTGTCTCTCCAACTGTGAAATAAGGATGTGGTGTATGGCCATGATAAAGGCAGTGCACAAGTTCAGGCAGACAACATCAGTTGTCCTTCCTTTCTCCTCCAATGCTAAACTTCATCATAGAAGGCCACCTGATTAGTGAAACCATGCTGGCTGTCTTGGATCACCTCCTTGTCTTGCATGTGTCTTAATATGTCTTCCAGGATGATCTGTTCCATGATCTTCTCTAGCACATATGTGAGGCTCACTGACCTGCAGTTCCCTGGGTATTCCTTTCTCTCTTTCTTAAAAATGGGAGTGATATTTCCCTTTTTCCAGTCACCAAGGAATACACCTGACAGCCATGACTTTTCAAATATGATGAAAAGCAGCTTGATATTCATATCAGCCAGCTTCTTCAGGACCCTGGGACGCATGTAATTGAGCCCCATAGACTTACACGCATTCAGTCCCATGAGGTCTTGGACTTGCTCTGCTCTTTCAGTGGGAAGGATTTTGCTCCCCCAGCCCAACCTTGAGTTTCAGGGATATGAGGTTCAGGGATGTGAGAGAAATGACTGGGGCAAAGATCTTGCTGAGTACCTCAGCAAGAGGACTTATTTTATTATAGTGGGGGACAGAGAGCTCTTGTGCTCTTAGAAAGTCATTCTTCAAGTGTTTCCAGCTCTGCTCTGCTCCTTTGTCTCCAAGGACAGTTTCCCAGATCTCATTTAATAGCTTATTAAACAGCTAAAATTTATTTTCTTGAAGCTTAGGATCCTGACTTTGCTTTTTACCAGGCCCATCTTCCTCAAGATCATAATCTGTATTAAGGCATGGTCTCTACTGCTCACAGTGCCTCCAACTTAAACTCTTTAATGAGCTTCTCTGGACTGATGAGCACTGTGGTGGTGTACATTGTGGCATGCACAAATACTTCTGCTGAGATAAATGTGGAGTATATTGATGGCATCTTTCTTAGCATAGATGGTAGTGAGCTAGTTATTACAGCTTTGAAAATTTAGGACTAAGTCTATAGAAGTTTGTAACAGTGTAGATGATACTAGTTTATAATGTAAAAATTTAAGTCAGTGTTTTACTTCATGAAGCAGGCTGCTTATTTGACATAAGATAGCTTGCTAGTACTTGGTAACATAATAATTGTGGTCATGTGCTCAGGTGATCCTGATCTGAAGAAGGTGGTCTCCAGCACCACAATCATACCGTGATTTTCCAGCTAATTTTAATTAAGTATCTCAATATTGACTTGCAGTTATGATTGTATAAAGCTATGTTCAAAATCTTAAAATATTAGATAATAAAGATTTAGACAACCAAATAAAATCATTCAAATTGAATTCAATCAACTTTTGCTTTTATGCCTCATGTCCACATTTCTGTGCAAATATATTGATTAATGAAAGTAAAGAAGATGAGGAGTTTGGATGTCTCTGTTTTGGCAACAGTTGCATCTCTTCAAAGTAGGTACTACTTAAAAATATAAATGGAAACTTATTTTAAATGTGGGAAATATATTTATCATCTTATTTATTTAACATCCATAGTATTAATTGTATCTGTATATTAATTATATCCATTTCAGCTGTTCTGTATTGTTGTCAGTTACATCTGTAAATAGCTTCCGAAAATGAGTTCTTTGGGACTCTTGGTTAAAAAAAAATAAATCAGAGAAGAGTAAATAATCACAACTTTTGTCAAATAAAATTGAATTTATTGTCTCTGTGATGGATATTTTTTTTCTATATAAGTTTGTAAATGTCTCAAATTACAGATTAAAGCTCTTTCTTCTTCTCTTCCCTTCCCTACTCTTCCCTTCTGAAAGATTCCCATGAGGTATCATTCTTAGCAGAACAATTCCATCATTAAAAAAAAAAAAAAAAAAAATATTTTATTTATTAAGTTAAATATATTTCCCTTTCTTCTTTTCTTTCTTTCTCTCTTACTTTCCTATGAAAAAAAAAAAATCAAAGAGTAAATTCCCAGAACACAATACTCAGCAATCACAGGTTCAACTAAAACAAGAAAAGATCTCATTTGTTTTCCATTACTTCCTTTCAGGTTTAACCACTTCAGGGGCTCTATTTTCCCCTGCAGTGATGAACTCTCTTCAACTTTTACACTGAGTTTTCTTTGATCCTGTAAATGAGAGTTAGGTCCCAGGAAGTCACAGGCAAAAGAAAAAGAAAGGAGAGGGTAACATCTAAGTAAGATTTAATCACGCTACTTGATCTTGAATTCTATATAGTATTAGTAAGAGAAAAAACAAACTAACCCAGAATCTGCCTTCTGTGAACACTTGTAACACAATACAAGTGCTTTCAGAAGATTCAGAACAGAAACAACTCAGCTGAATATAATCAGATCATGGAAAATACTTCCTTGGCAACACAGATTTTCTTACAGTGAATCATACGACTCGTCTTCAGGTTTTTCTTTGCAATTAAGTAGGTTGAATTTGAGCTTTCCTAGTGAGCTGGCTCTTTACAGGGCCTGGACAAATTTCATCAGGTAAAATGAAAGACACATATTAGCTTTCATGTCACCACTGTTATGAACAGGCAAGGACTTTGATTTCACCATGATGTCAACCTTTCTTAGCTCATTTCTGATCAGTGTTCACAACAATGACAGGTACCTTTAAATCCAGAAATAAATACAGAACCAAAACGCTACCTTACATATGAAACATTCAGGGGTAGTTATCAAAAGTATATTTAAGAAATAGTATCTTTGTTGTATCTTTGATGTTATTTTCTGCTTTTCCAAAAGATATTGAAAGTTGAGGACTATTGAGACCAGCATTATGGCAAAATTATTAGATGCTGAATTGAAGTTTGTTTATGTGGTTAACTGGCCTACCATACTGAAGAAGTACATGGAGAGATACAGAAAATCTCACTCTTCCTCTCTGTCAGCCGACTGACCTTATCACGTTTTCAAGTTCAAAAGTTAAGATAATACACTGTATTGTGTGTAAAGCAAATGGCATCAAACAACAGCAACAACTGGCATGCCAGGATAGGCTACCATAATGATGTATAGCTGTTGGATAGTACTAATACCATAATAGAAATAACAAGATTACAGCATTCTAATGTGGGCGTAGTTTTCTTTCTTAAGCCAAGAAGTCTTGCCCAGATAGGAGTGGAAGACATTAGAGCTCTGGCTGGTATCGATGCACTTCTCCTAGTAATTACACTCTTAGTTTGATGACGATACAAAAGGCCTGATACCTCTAGGATTTATCAGAAGAGGCTGCAAAAACTCCAACAGTCTGCACCAGGATACTGATCTTAGTTCATACATTGCACTGATGATCAAAGAAAATATAGCAAATGTGATACATTCAGAATGTCAGATTCTGTATACATGCATGATAGAGTGTATATGGACCAACTTTTATCAATGAAATCCCTGTCTTCAAATTAACACATATAGTCTGAAGTTTTCTCTATGATAGTAACTAAGCTTTTCATCTTCATTATATGGATAAATGCAGAGGCAAAGATAGTTTTGCATTAGCTTAATTACCTTCCTCGTATCCCAGAGACAACATGTTGAAAACACAACTCCCACTGCTGGCCATTACAGTTCTGCACATGAAATAGTTTCAGAATAAGTAAGTTTAAACAGAAAATAATTAGAAAGCAGTAGAGTGTTGCTGAGACAGAACTAAGTCAGAGAACTAAGACAGAACTAAGTCAGAGAAAACCTCCCTGAATAGCGTAATCAGTATTTAATCCTGAGGAAAAATAATAAAACAAGACTGACATCAAGCATGATCTTCCCAAAAGTGTCTTTGAGTGTTGAAATGGATTCACTTTAGTTTGCCTGTGAGCTTATCAGAAATGTGTGTGCCTTGCTGGGCATCACAGAGAACAAAGACAAACACAGCGTAAATGAATTAACACCTGCGATCTGCGATTCAAGAAAACTGCCCTTTAAAGGGGAAAAACAAACAAAACAAGAAAAACCAATTGTATTTTGTTTCAGGATTAAACACACACTTAAGTGGAAGAAGAATCAAACCTTTTAATATTGGATTGAGGAACATTCCCTAACAGCCCTATTGCAGTGATGCAAACCAAAGGGAGTTTAATACTTCCTTCACTTCACTACAAAATATTAAAATAAGTGTGATATTGACAGACGAGGATTTCTAAGGAGGGTATTTCTTTCTTTGCTGGCATCTCTTCCCACAGTTTCTGGGCGTTGTTTTTCAGAACAAACTCTACTTTCATTCTCACAAGAAAAAGCAGGGTCACAATTCATTCAGATGGTAAAGAAAAAGGTGTAAACTGGTTTTTAATTGTCCTATTATCTTCCATTAAATCAGATCTGGAATTTTCCCAGGTTCCTATGTGGGAGCAGATCAGAAAGTTAACAAGACATTCAGTCTTATGTATAAATGGTTTGGGGTCCCCTACTTGTCCTTGAGAAACAACAAGTGAAAATTAAGTGTTAAATATAGTCCCTGTGGCCCCTACTGAGACACTGACTAATTAGTGGTTATTTGACAGCATAGCTGAGCGATCATTTTGAGGTAATGAAATAATCAGTTCTTGTGACAAGCAACACAAAGACAGGAAATTCTTTCAGAACTCATTAATTCCTTTCATTGAAGCGTTCTATCAAAGTTCAAAAAAAGGAAAGAAATGCAATTTACAAGGTCCTGTCAATGAATAAAGAAATTGAAAAGTTTGATTGTATTTACAGCAGTTACAGAGTAATTGTGATCAACAGAAACTTTTTAGCAACAAAGATGCAATAGCAGACTAAACGGGTGATGTTTAACTACATCACAGCAAAGGAAAAACATGTTCTGTCTTCTATCTCTTGAGCTAAGTGCCACATCCTTATATATGCCAGAATATATATATTTTTTATTTTGTCACTTTTCACTAGTGATATTTTAAGAAATATTTTTGTTTCATTCTAAGGGGAAATAGTAAAGATGCCATGGTGACAAGAATCTTTTTTAAACCCAAGATAGTCAGACAGGAATGAAAGGGCCAAATTATTTCTTCCATAGTCACTTGCTGGTGAAAGAATAGAGTAGCTGTGACCAAAGTATAATTAAAAAATATTGTTTAGAGACAATGTTGCTCACATGCTTTCCTACTAAACCATAGTTACTATGCTTAGCTATGCTTGGAGCCTGGAAAATTAGGGCATTTTTCTGTAGCCCTTCAGTGAAACAAAGCCTTTAATTGTCCTCTGTCTGAAACTAGTAGATCTAGATGTGCAAAACACCTCTCCCCATTTGGCATTCTGCATTATAAGCATGAATTGGNGAAAAAAAAAGAAAAAAAAGAAAAAAAGGACCCAAAAATTCATAGTTTCTCTGCTCGAATGCCAAATCTGCACAGAATGCACTGAAAGGGGATCATCAAGCTCCTCTGTTTTTCAAGTTAGCTCCATATCACAGTGGAGAGCATACAGTTGCTTTCTATAAATACTCATTTTATGCTTTCCATTGATGTACAACTGCATGCAAATCTATTATGTCATTTAATTATAAGAAGCAGGGTAATAGGTGTGAAGATAAATATTTCACACACTTAATTAGGAATTATCCTTTTAAATCACTGTTATGTGTTGGGACTATGATCAGCAATCAATATCAGGCAAAACCATCTAAAGTATAATTAGGACTGTTCATACTATTGCATGCCCATTTTAGGCATCATGTCTAAGATGTACAAAAACTGCTAGCAAATAATATTGGTTTTGCACAGACTATTGCATTTTCTTTTAAAATGAGTAAAATATAGCCTCCTTTGTAACACTGTATTGCTTTTATAAGGGCTTCTGAACTTTTACCTATCAGAAATGTAGATGATCTTCTTTTCTTCTACTACAAGCTTTATTTCCAGAATAATGTAATAAATCAATTAAATTAAATAATCTAATTCAAATGTTATATTAGGCAATTATGAAGTGAATTTTATGAATTGGAAAAAAAAAAAGAGGAAGGACAAGTCACGTGGTAGTTTAGAAATGTTTCCTTATTCTGAGTACTTTACATAAAAGCTTTCTTATGTATTATATTTCATGGGTTACTACTAACCTCCAGGATTTTCTCTTATCTTCTTTCTCTTAGGACTGTATATTTTTCCCTGGTCACCTGCCATGGCCGCTATCCTCATCCAACTGAGAAGCTCTCTGGGGAGGCCATCACTGTCACCCTTTCATCTGTCAAGAGATATGAAAGAATCGGGCTAAGCATCTTTCTTGGTTGCTAGTAGACCTCACTTTTTGTAGTGTGGATTGAGTCTTGAATTGAACTTTTTTATTTGAGGATTTTTGTTTCAAGGCATAAGGTCAAAGGCATCTAGAAAGCTTAGTCGTTGACAGGAGCTCTACTTGCAACAATTTAAAGTACGTTGCATTTTCTCAGCTCTTCTTAAATGACACTTACATGTAATATGGAATTGGAAAAATACACTTACCTAATATTTAGAATGAAAGGAAGGAAAGGTGTCATGGTTTTATGGTCGACAAATGTCTCAAGAAACGTGAAAGGAAAGACAATAATTTGATTCTCTAATACTAATGGGTTAAAAGTTTGCCCTGATCTTCAGCTTCAGAAAATTAACTTCTACATCTTTCAGTTTAGAAAGCAGAAATAATGTAGAAACATTATGGACTGAAGTAAATTAAACACAGATTTTTAAAGGAAATGACAAACTGCAAGAAGATATTACTTTTAGTAAGTTGGATGGCAAATAGCTCAAGTGTTACAGTGTTTGCTAATGCAATGTTTACACAGTGGTGAAGATTTGTATAATGCATGCCTTGGCAATAATTAGATGCTTAGTAGGCTAATTATTTTGTGAATAAAATAAAACAAAATCAAGTAATTAAACAACAGGCAGAGAATATGTTCGGACTTGCGCTAGTAATCATTGAAATTCTGATTATAGCAGGGGTACTTTATGCATAAATAATGTAACATTGTATGCCCGTAAACAGTGAGATCTATAAAAAATAAGGGTGTATCTAAGAGCTAGTTTAGAAAAACATATGCTTTCATGATAGTATGAGATGATCCATGTTTAAAATGTTATGTTATGTTAATGTAAAAGAAGGAGAAAAATGCAAGAAATTCTATTTAAGTGAATTTTAAAAGAAAAAGATCTTACAGAATAACAGAATCATAGAATCATTGAGGTTGGAAAAGACCCACAGGATCACCCAGTCCAACCATCCATCCATCACCAATAGTTCTCACTAAATCATGTCCCTCAACACAACGTCCAAACGTTCCTTGAACACCTCCAGAGTTGGTGACTCCACCACCTCCCTGGGCAGCCCATTCCAGTGCCTGACCACACTTTCAGAGAAGTAGTATTTCCTAACATCCAGCCTGAATCTTCCCTGGCACAGCTTGAAACCATTCCCTCTAGTCCTATCACCAGTTACACGAAAGAAGAGGCCAACCCCCAGCTCACTACAACCTCCCTTCAGGTAGTTATAGAGAGCAATAAGGTCTCCCCTGAGCCTCCTCTTCTCCAGACTGAACAATCCCAGCTCCCTCAGCCGCTCCTCATAAGGCCTGTGCTCCAGAACCCCTCACCAGCTTTGTTGCCCTTCTTTGAACACGCTCCAGGGCCTCAATGTCTTTCTTGCAGTGAGGGGCCCAGAACTGGACACAGTACTAGAGGTGCGGCCTTACCAGTGCTGAGTACAGGGGGACAATTACTTCCCTGTTCCTGCTGGTCACACTACTTCTGATACAAGCCAGGATGCCATTGGCCTTCTTGGCCACCCGGGCACACTGCTGGCTCATGTTCAGCCAAGCATCAATCAATACCCCCAGGTCCATTTCCTCTACACAACCTTCTAGCCACTCTGCCCCAAGCCTGCAGCGTTGCCTGGGGTTATTGTGGCCAAAGTGCAGGACCCGACATTTGGTCTTATTAAACCTCATCCCATTCACCTCAACCCAGCTATCCAGCCTGTTTAGATCCCTCTGTAGGGCCTCGCTACCCCCAGGCAGATCGACACTTCCAGCCAACTTGGCGCCATCTGCAAACTTACTGAGGGTGCACTCAATGCCCTCATCCAGGTCATCAATAAAAATATTGAAGAGGACAGGCCCCAGCATCAACCCCTCATGACCGGTCGCCAGCTGGATTTAACTCCATTGACCACCACTCTCTGGGCCCGGCCCTCCAGCCAGTTCCTTACCCAGCCAAGAGTGTACCTGTCCAAGCCACGGACTGCCAGCTTCTGCAGGAGACAGTGCCAAAGGCTTTGCTGAAGTCTAAGTAGACTACATCAACAGCCTTTCCCTCATCCACCAGACGGGTCACTAGGTCATAGAAGGAGATCAGGTTGGTCAAGCAGGACCTGCCTTTCGTGAACCCATGCTGGCTAGGCCTGATAACCCAGTTGTATCGCACGTGCCGTGTGATCTCCCTCAATACAATCTGCTCCATAACCTTCCCTGGCACCGAGGTCAGGCTAACAGGCCTGTAGTTCCCCAGGTCCTCCTTACAGCCCTTCTTGTAGATGGGAGTCACATTGGCAAGCCTCCAGTCATCTGGGACCTCACCAGTCAACAAGGAGCGCTGAAAGATGATGGAAAGTGGCTCGACTATCACCTCTGCCAGTTCCCTCAGCACTCTCGGGTGAATCTCATCCTGCCCCATGGACTTTTGGCAGTCCAGTTGGAGTAATAGGTCTCTGACTGTTTCCTCCTGAATTGTGGGGGGGGTTTTGTCTGCTCCCCAGCCGAGATTACCAGGTCAGAGAGTGGAGTACCCTGAGGATAAGTGGTCTGACTTTTAAAGACAGACCTATAGAAGGCATTCAGAACCTCTGCCTTTTCCTTATCCTCAGTGGTCACATTCCCAGCCTCATCCAGTAAAGAATGGAGATTCTCTTTGATCCTCCTCTTACTGTTGATATATTTGTAAAAGAGTTTCTTGTTTCTTTTTATCCCAGCGGCCAGGTTGAGTTCAAGCTTGGCTTTTGCCTTCCTGATTTTCCCTTTGCACATCTTAACAGCTTCTTTGTATTGTTTCTGAGTTGCCCGTCGCTTCTTCCACAGGATGTAGATTCTCTTTTTCTCTTGGAGCCTCAAGAATAGCTCCCTATTCATCCGCGCTG
This sequence comes from Pavo muticus, assembly GCA_016647715.1. Taxonomy (NCBI): domain Eukaryota; kingdom Metazoa; phylum Chordata; class Aves; order Galliformes; family Phasianidae; genus Pavo; species Pavo muticus. Next base: position 490,570 of record JACDJE010000447.1, read on the forward strand.
ATCTTCTTCCCCGCCGGCTCATTTTGCAGCTCAGGGGGACAGCCTGCTCCTGCGCCTTTAAGACTTCCTTCTTGAAGAATGACCAGCCGTCTTGGACCCCTTTACTCTCTAAGACTGAATCCCAGGGGACTCCCCCTACTAGTCTTCTGAACAATTCAAAGTCCGCCCTCCGGAAGTCCAAGGAAGCAGTTTTGTTGTTCCCCCTCCTGGCTCCACCAAGAATCGAGAACTCTATCATTTCACGGTCACTCTGTCCAAGACAGCCCCCGACTTCCACATCTCCCACCAGACCTTTTCTGTTTGTGAACAGCAGGTCTAGCGGGGCAGCTCCTCTCGTAGGCTCTCTCACCAGCTGCATTAGGAAGTTATCCTCCATATACTCCAGAAACCTCCTAGACTACTTCTTCTGCGCTATGTTTTATTCCCAGCATATGTCAGGGAAGTTGAAGTCCCCCACGAGGACAAAGGCTAGCAATCGCGCAGCTTCTGCCAGCTGCTTGTAGAACACCTCAGCTGTCTCTTCATCCTGGCTCGGCAGTCTATAACAGACGCCCACCAGGATGTCTGCCTTGTCAGCCCTTCCCCTGATCTTTACCCATAGGGATTCAACCTTATCATCCCCAGCCACAAGTTCAGTAACATCAAAGCCCTCTCTAACATACAGAGCCACGCCACCACCCCTCCTTCCTTGCCTATCCTTCCTGAAGAGATTGTAGCCATCCATTGCAGCACTCCAGTCATGGGAGCAGTCCCACCATATTTCCATAATGGCAACTAGGTCATAGTTTGCCTGCCGCACAATGCTTCCAACTCTTCTTGTTTGTTGGCCATGCTGCGTACATTGGTGTAAATGCATTTCAGCTGAGCCCCTTGCCTCACCCCTAATCCATTACCACTCCTCCAGGCTCATTTCTAGCAGGCCTGGTTTTATCCCCTTCCCTCTTCATTTCTAGTTTAAAGCCCTCTCTACAAGTCTTGCCAGCTCCTGGGCAAGGTTCCATTTCCCCCTTTGAGACAGGTGATACCCATTGGCAGACCTCAGGCCAGGTGCCGAGTAGACCGCCCCATGATCAAAGAACCCAAAATTCTCGCATTTGCACCAGCCTCTCAGCCATATATTTATAAGATGGGTTTTCCTGGTTGTCTCAGTGTTCTTCCCTGCCACTGTAGGAATACAGGCAGATACTACTTGTATGCCTGCTCCATCAACTAACCTCCCCAGTCCCCTAAAATCATTTTTTATAGTCCTCATGCTTCTGTCAGTGACCTCATCACTGCCAGCCTGAACTATCAATAAAGGATAATAATCAGCAAGGCGGATCAGACTGGGAAGTTTTCTAGAGATATCCCTGACCCGCCCGCCAGGTAGGATCAGGCCAACATATTGGGCCCTCTGTTCCTCTCAGAAGGGAGTCACCTATGACTAATACCCTCCTTTCTTTTCTGGAGGAGATAGCCTTCAAGCGTGGAGCTGACCGCCTCATCTTAGACAAGCTTGGAGGCAGTCCTCCCATCTCATCCTCACTCACCTCTCCCTCCGGTTTCAGGGCTTCAAACCTATTACATAGAGGAACCTGGGGAACCGAGGTAGGTCAGGATGGGGGTTGCCTGAATGGACGAGCTGGGACCTGCTGCCATTCCTCCTCTCCTCTCAAGTTGATGCTCTCTGCTCAACTACAGCAAGGGAAAAATTCCACTACAGTTTGGGGGGGTGCAATCTTTGTGTTTTTCTCGCAGAGAGTCACTCCACCAGTTGATCTCCCGCTCACACTCTCTGATGGTTCTTAATCTCTCTACCTCCTCCCTAAGCTCCACCACCAGGCTGAGCAGCTTGTCCACCTGCTCGCACTTCACACAGGTGATGTCCTTCCCATCCTCCCCCAGCAGCAGCAGGCTCAGGCACTCCCTGCAACCAGAGACCTGAATCGCCACATTTCTGAGCAGGCCCTCCATCTGGGTCACCACAGTCTTCTTGGGGCAAGCCTGCTGTCTGGTAGAGACAATGTTTGAACCTGTGGTCTCAGGATCTGTCAGCAGGAGAGCTGGTCTCCTGAGCAAAGACAAAAGCACTTGTGTCCTGCTACAAGACCTCCCACACCTGCTGCTGCAGTAATGTATGGGCAGTGTGGGCTGTGCTCACACTGACTTCCCTCCCTGTTGTCAGTGGACAGTAACACCCTTTTCTCACCTGGTGCGTTATGTGGGCAAAAGCTAGGCTTCCCTCCCAAGGGCAGCTTTTAGCCTCATAGCAAAGGGTCAAGATTAAGAGATTAAGAGATTAAGAGTGGGCAGTGCCAGCTCCAGCCCTGCTGGCTCAGCAGCCCGCCCACAAGCTGCCAGTCCCCCAGCACCGTGCTTTTGCTGGCTTCAAAAAAGCCTTAAAAAGAGCTTTTTGGTCAGCCTTTTTGCTTTAGGTCCCTTATCCAGTACAGTCTTATCTGCCCTGAAGCTGGTCTCCGCAGCAATTTCCATAAAACCTTGTTTTCTATAGTGCAGCTCTTTCTCTGTAAAATGCCCCAGAGAATAAAAAGGTTATTTATATGTCACATATATATTACTGGGCAGTCTTGGATACTGACAACATATATTCTCCTGGTGAAATAACTTTGTTATTCCTGCAGAATGTGTATTTTTCAATCCAATTCACTAACCTATAAAGTATTGCTTACCTGGCATAATATATTGGATAAGACAAAATAAAACAGAAGGAGAAAAAAATGGAACTTGAGGAGAAAGAGAAAGGCATCTGAAACTTTGAAAATAATAATACCCATCTAAAAATAAATTTTGTAGTCTGAAAAGCCTCCACTGCATCCACCTAGATTACTCTCAGTTAAAAGTTTAAGAGTTTCTCCAGCAGGACAAGGAGCAACGGGTGCAAATGGAATACAAGAAGTTCCATACAAACGAGGAAAAATCTTTACTTTGAGGGTGACAGAGTGCTGGGACAAGCTGCTTAGAGAAGTTGTGGTGTCTCCTTCTCTGGAAATACTCAAGACCCACCTGGACGTTTTCCTGTTTGACCTACTGCAGGGATCCTGCCTTAGCAGGGGTTGGATTAGGTGATCTCCAGAGGCCCTTTCCAACCCCTACGATTCTATGATTCAGGGAAAATAAAACTCCAACATCACTACATCATAAATAATTGAGTTCCTGATAAACTATAAGGAATTTATATGACCTTTCCCCTTTATAGTAATCAGTTAAAGACCGAGTAAGATCAGGAACGTGTCTTGATCTTCATGCTGCTGTGCTATGTTAGTACCATGTTATTAGTTTAAGTCTTGCCCCTTGCACTTTAATTTGAGTTTGAACTGATCTCTGAGCTTGAGGCATTGCTATATACAATACATCAAGAAATATTAGTCAAATGATTTAAGTTTTAGTTTTGAAATTTATCTTGGATCTCAATAACATACATCCAAATGACTTCTTTCAAAGGTATTCAGTAGCTCCTTGATTTTAATGTGAACTTTTAAACTGAACCTTCCAATATCTTTTAAAATTTTGCCAGTGTGTTTTTAAGTGCCTAATTTAAACAGAATAAGAAATACTATCTTGAAGTATACAACAAAGGTAGAAAATAGGAGAATTCTGCATAGAAATAGAGGCAAATAAACAGGTGGATCTCCAGGGTAATGGAAATGAGAAGATTTAACCTAGCAGGGAAGTTTGTTACAACCCAAGACAATGTGAAATTTGCTTGACTGAAAATTGAAAAGAGGGGAGGGACATGTTTCAGGAATACATAGGAGGAAGAGGGGATAACTGTTGTTGAATTTTCTATCATAACTTTTCATCCAATAATTCTGGTGATTGGGTTGTCTTCTGTTATTGTTTTTTTGTGTGTGTGTGTGATTGTGTTTTTTGTGTATTTTCGTGTGGCTTTTTCCCCCCTTTTTCTTTCATTGTAACAAAGCTACGTAACATTTTAAGAAAATCTGGTTTCTGTTAGTTTTCACATGATCATTTTACAAAAATAGATGGGCAAGATCTGCCTCAGGACATTCTGTAACATTCATCATACTCATTAAGAAATGTAATCATATTTTTGAAGGAACAACTAATAATTATCTACTTGGTGTTGAATCTATTGACATTGACAGGTTTACGAAGTAGTATCACACATTCAGTTCCATTCAGTGACTATTGGAAAACTAGGGAAAGTATCTAACTATTCTAAGCTGAATCAGAAAAAATAATAGTACAGATCATTGCTTCTAAAAATTCTTCATACGTCATGCTACTGCTTTCCAGTTGCTTTGATCTTTGCATAACATGTATTAATACGTATTAATACATGATATTTATATAACATATACTATGCACCGTTTTTTATTTCTGGAAAAAAAAAAAAACCACATACTATTTTTGTAGCTGATGGTGGCTTTGATTTATGGATTTTTTTATTTCTGAAAAGAGCAGACAATATTGTTAGGAGTGTTCTGCTGTTTGCCACTTTGCTATGATTCATTCTCAAAAGCTATTTTAATACGCTTTGCTTTTTGATAAAATTTCTGGGAAAGTGCATGTTTCTAAATTTTATCTTATTTTGATACTGATCTTTTGCTTACATGAAGTAAAGCAAATTAAAAAGTGACATTAAATTGTGAAAAAAAGAGTGTGAAACAAATCTTTCATCCATGTTTGCAAAAGTTCACAGTTGTGGTAACATTCTACTGAATGACAGAAAGAAAGAAAGAAAGATATAGATATTGAACCTAGGGAAAAGCCTTTAAACACAGGAAAGCCTGATGTGATGTTAAGAAAATAATTTAGAAAATCTACGTTGCTTATAATAACCTACTCTTCCAGCAGAAAATTTGTAACATAGGAGGCATGTCTTCACTACAGTCAAAGTGAGGCAAGACAAATTAGCCCATACTGAGTTTTAGGCCACTGCAGCTAGAATGAGGCTAATAAGCTATCTGTACAAAGAAGTTCTCTGTAGATTTACACTCACAGGGTTATCTTTAAGTGAAGAAGCATATATTGTTGGTGAGGAACAAATTCCACTGTGACATTCGGCATAAATTTGGAGCCATTCAATTTATTTCAGGTTATTCTAGATCTGTTTGGAAGCATAAGTTACCCTTGCTGAATGGAATGCTTAGAAGCAAATTGGAAAAATCAGTTTTATACAGACAGTGCCAGTTAGGTATGATGGAGGAAAATTTAGCATATGTCAAGTAGGATGATAAATGGAAAGGACAATTGACAGGAATGGAGAAATTTAGAATCTCTCAGTTCAGAGAAGAAGATTCTGAGAAATGATAGAAATAGATTGTGTTTTCTGGTTAAGGTGTGCCTGGATAGAATAAAGGGTATTTTACCCTGAAATACTAGCACTTCTCAGTTGGCAGTAATGAGACTTAGACCAGTACTCTTCTCACACCACTAGTTTTAGGCATGACAGTTTCTCAGCTTAGTTCACATTTTATTTTTTTCATTCAGTGATTAGTCACTATGGAGTGACTAATCACTATGGAGTGACTTCACCTGCTGAAGTCTAAATAGCCAATTTCTTAACCAAACTATGAAAGAAAATGTAATTAAGTAATGAACACTTGAAAGAACATAGAAACAAGTACCTCTAGCAAAGAGAATCCAAGGGGCAAAAGTAGGGAACTTAATCCATAAGTACAGTGATAATCACTGGGATCCATATGTGTGAGGATACTTCATGCAAACACAAAGTGTGAGGACCTGCTGAGAAAAACATCGAAAATGTTTGCAAGAAGGAATGTGAGAGGCAAGGGATAGGAACCAACAGTCAAAGTGTTTAATGACTGATGACTGCAGTGTGTCCAGAGACTGTAGTCAGAGAAGTGAATGAAAGGCAACAAATTCAAATACTATAAATATTTTGCAGAAACTGTAGTTTAGGTATAAGGCAGATTTATAATGACAGATGAGGGAACACTGAATATCTAAATTTTCCCTTCAGAATTTGAGGAAAAATCTAATTAAATATCTATACATATCAAGCTAATAATAACAGATAATATAAATATATATAGAAAAGAGAAAGGGAAGGAGGAGTAAGCAAAGAAGTGATGGATAAAGAAGTGACTCCCTTCTCAAGGGAGTCTCTGTAGAGATAGTGAGGAAAATGAGAAAGATCATAATGTTTTCATTATTAATCTTAATAATTTCAATGTTTTATGGAAATAAAAGTATAACAAACTAGAAGTGAGTATTTCAGTAATAAGGATAGGCTATCGTGACCAGGAGCGTGTAGGCAGATCATAGGAGGAAAAGTAAAGTTAAAGGAGTTTGAGTAGTAAAAAATGGCTGAAGGTTCTGCGTTAATAATTGCACAAAACTCCAGATTGAAATATCTGGTCAAAAAAATGGAAACAATTAGGTTAGCAAACGTAAAAAATAATAAATCTAAGAGCAATATTTTCTATGTTCATGGAAAATGACAGCTAAACCCTATGGTTCAGTAGCTGTTTATCTATCTGCAAAATAATATGTGAATCAGAACACTATACCAGCACATATTTAATGAAAACATCATGAGCTGTATAATTTAGGAATCAGTATTGATAATAGTTACATTGCAATAGCGCAGTTTAACAAATTAACATAACAAAGTCACTTTAAATAAGCACTGAATTAAACACAGCAGAAAGAAGCAATGAGGACTCAGAGAAAGTAGAGGTTATTTTTATATATATATATTAATTTAGGTTTGAAACTATATTTATGTATCAAAAAATCAGGAAGAAACAGTTCTTACAACAAATTATTTTGCCTGTTTCCACATTCAACTACAAAGGCTGCTCCAAAAGTAATGCCTTTTATTTTATTTTGTTGGCCCACATCATCAGAGGCAGACGTTGATGCTATGGCAGTAGAGGTTGAATCTTTCCAAGAGTATTCTGTTACATTTTGTCACCACATGACAGGTGGCAGCAGTGGGACAATCTGACAGAACGACATCTGACCTGGAAGTGCATATGGAATTGGTGTGGAATTGAATTCCTCCATGTGGGAAAAATGGCTCCTACCGACAGCCATCGACACTTGCTGAACATTTATAGAGACCAAACAGTGAATGTGAGTACAGTGAGGTGGTCAGTGGTGAGTTTCTACAGTAACACCAGCTACATGAAAGACCAGCCACATTCCAGATCGCCATGCAGATTTTTACAAGCATGGCATGCAGGCTTTTGTTCATCACTGGTGAAAATGCCTAGTTAATGGCAGTGACTATGTTGAAAGATAGTGTTTTGTAGCTGAGAATTTGCTTTATCAAATAGCATTATTGTGCTCTTTGTATCAATTGTAGTTTTCATGGAATTAAATAGGAGGCATTCATGTTAGAATGACCTACATATACAGAGGTTCAGACAAGAAATCAAGAACATGGATGATATTTGGGTGAAAATTAACAATCATTGGTTCCCTCAGACACCGTATTAATATAGATAATGATGGGAAAACTTAATCAGAAATTAACTGTCTGAGCTGCTACTGAAGTAAACCATCAGTCCACATATTTCCTCTTCACGAGAGACACAATGTATGAATCCTTCTTTTTTTTTCTGGCTCAAAGCTTGTTTCCTGAGGTATTCCTTGTGATAAGACTTTAGGAGATGAGAGGTGGGTGTTGCCCTGTGGCAATCAACGTCACTGTCTGGACAATTTTACATTTGAAAGCATTTCTTTGGAGCTGTTTGCCTTCGGAAGGGAGTGCTCAGGACTGTTTACTGGACTGTTTACTGGCGGAAGATCTGCCCAGTGACCAAATAATTCCTGTCTGCTATGGGAGACTGTGGGGCGATACCACTGTATCCTGTGAAGACAAGATACAAGTTGGCACCTCCATACTCCCTCTTATCTGCTGGCAAGGCCTGGAAGATGGGAACAAAAGGAGTTCCTGCTGAGATCCAAAAGCCAGAAGCTGTCACTCCAAAAAGAGCTGACTCAACCACTTTGGACTTATAAATACTGCCATTGGAAATCATCATAGTATTCGCAATCGTCGCCATGGTCACCGTCGTTGTCAACGGAACAACACCCGACATCCCACCTCTACTGAAGATCAGTGACAAACTACAAACCACGCTGGACACATGGTGGTGACTATCTCCCTCTTGCTGCCTATAAAGACTCCTCACTTCTATTTCCTATCTTTCCTATCGCCCTTCTTCCCTTCCCCACCACCCTAATTCGTAATAGTGTCCGTACTCCCCTTCCCCATCTCCCTGATGAAGATTTGTAATAAACTAGTTGGACCAACATTTGAACCGTTGTGTCTTAATATCGCCGTCGGGTACACATATATCAAAAAGAACCTCCTCTCCCTCCTATAAATTGGAGCAGAACACATAAGGAAGCTGTTGGAAATATCCAAATAATTTTCCAGGACGGTATCTCTGATAAAGCAAAATTTTATTCACGATTGCAATGGCGGGCCCCCTGAAAGCAGGAGCGCACAGAAAACAGTGTTACATCTTTTATGCCCTTTCACCCGACGCTTATCTCTTTCTCCCCTAGTTCCTCGTTGGCTGAGTACTTTAGGTTCACAATCTTCTCGACGCTTCACTAGACACACAAACACTAAGTGAACATAAATCTTTGCTGGCCAAGCATAAGCCCCTAATTATTTAATTAACTTCTGACACTTACTCGCTCCACACTTGGCCATTGTTTTGGAAGTCTGCTCGTCCTTGCATAGAGATAAACTTGGAAGGAGGATAGAAGGGAGTATCTTGGAGCCTGTCTGTGACATCCTGACCTTCCCACAGAGCGGGACAGTCCCGCTTTGTGTAAAGGCCCTGGCTCCTTTGAAACTTGTTAAATATGTTTTACTTTTGCTAGCCTAAGGAACAACCTTACCATATGTTTTCCAGTTCAGAATACTATACCCACATTGTTTAGAACATTTAAAATCTATTGCAGCTTTGTAAGAAATGGAGTTTGTCACATAATCCAGCAACTATGTTTCTAAAATATGTTACTAATACGTATATGATATTTCTACTTTTCACATCAGCTATTTCTAAGGACAAGCTACAGAATACAAACACATTATATTTGACTTCTTTAGATCAATTTCCCTTTTCAATATCCAATGCAGAAGCAACATTCCATTCCCACAGAAGCCATTTTCTGTAACCACACTTAATTTTCAAACTCTTTACTAATGGTAGAGATTCTTTTCTTTCTCTCACAGAGAGAAAGAAAACAGTGAGCACAAGAAAGAAAAGCAACCGTTAGCAATGGGTGGACTGAGACATTGTTACATAGAATTTTAATAACTGTTCAATTTTTTCCTTTGAGGTATTATTTGAAGTATAAATTAAAGTGTTAACCATGAAAGAAAGACTCCTTTAGACAAAATTCTTTACAGTTTTTCAGTTTTGTCGGAATTTGTTGACTGAGTAGCAAGTTCACTTTATCTCCCTTTCCCTGCAGTACCATGTTTCCCCTTGCTATATCTTAAAAATACAAATGTTTTTTACAAGGTTGATCTTTGCTTTATGTACCTCTGCAGGTTTCTTTTCTTTCTTTTATTTTATTTTATTTAATTATTTATTTATTTTCCAGAAGGAATACAGGCAATAAAACTATATATAAAAAAAACATTGCTTGAATCAGGATAAGTGCAACTTGGGAACCTACATTTTTGTTCTGTTTTATTTAGTTAGATGTGTTTGTCAGTGGTAAATTGATAAGTTAAATCAAATCACAGACTCTCAAAAAGGGGACATTCTCTTCATCCAGCAAACTTTCTTAAACAACCTTCTGATTCAAGCTACAAAGAAATTTTAATTACACCTTTGAAAAACACCGAAGCATTGTTGTGTCTCACTTATTGACTTTAAAACTGAACAAAGAAGTAGTGAAATAAGAAAAAAAAGAACTTATTTTTTTTCCTTCTTTCCTTATTCCTGTGGACATCAACTTAGTGATGGTAGGACAATTTTTGATCTTTGAAAGATATAGTGCTGAGGATGGTGTGCTGAGGATGGTGTGCTGAGTATGCTCATCCAAAAAAAGTGTATATTTCCAACAGATCCCAATTAAAATCTTGAGAAAACTAGAGAGGCAGCTAGATTAGTATAAGTTATTCACACACACAAGAATAAAAGAATAAATAAATGTAATATTAGTGTGTCTCCCTGTTCAAAAGGCCCAAGCAATGGACAGTTTATTATCTGCCATCTCTAGGATGCCAGGCAGCTGGGAACTAGGATTCGTGCTGTCTTTCAAAGAGTGTAAACACTAGAGAGGACAACAGTGACAGAGGAAGGGGAAGCAGCATCCAGCATCCATTTACAGTTCCTAGGCACTCCTATGTTTTTCTTTCCTCTTTCTTTTTCTATTTTTTTTTTTCAGATGAAGGGCTGAAGGAATAACAGACATTGAAATGTTCCAGAGAAACAAAGTATTACAATATTTTTCTTATTTTCTCCTACTCTCATTAAATTAGTGATCACTAACATCTAAAAACAATTTACAGATCCATCTGCTTAACAAATGGAACATTTAAATCCCTGCAACTGCCTTTCAGACAGGGGAATATTTTATGCATAATAAAGTCAGTGGTCTCCTCCACGCTTCCTGTGAATACAAAGGAAATCCAGGAGGAAATGAAAAGAAAAACTCAGAATTTTTAAATTCATAAAACTCCTGGCTGCACTGGCCAGTATGTAATAGGTTCCCAAAGTCAAGTAACAGCTTCCATCAAGTTCAGATGAAATCAGAAAGATTTTGTGTCATCAGATCTACTAACTGCAACAAAACATTTTTATTAAGATCCTGAATTTCCGTATTGTAAAAACTTCTATTATCTTAAGATCCATGGATTATAAATGCAAGTGGAGATCCTTCTGTTCATCTAGTTATAAGACAAATGGCAATACTTCCCATCAATGTTGATGTTGAGATGATTTTAATATTATGATCACTAGGAGCAGAGAATCCACTTGGTCCTCCATGATTCAGAGTCATTAAGTCACTATTACTAGTTTGATCAAATTATTAAAGGAAGAAATACTTCCAAAATTGTAATTTAGGTATGTTAGGAGCAGGAATTTTATACACATTTACATGAAGCATATAGTGTGCCTCTTCTCTAAATATCTGTTAAATGTGCATGTCATGTGAGCTGTTTATCACTAGTTTCTCTCATCTGACTAGCTGCAGGGAAGCAGTATTCTGTTTCATTTCTCAGGCAAGATCAAGAAAGGGGATATCACTGTCACTTTTATTCCAGCTATGAGAAGAAAGACTGTTGTGGTATTTCTCCTGACTGACAGGTGAGTGTAAAAGTCAACCAGCTGTGTCCTGTGGTTCAGGTTATTTCCTTCAGAGAATATAAGGATAAAATTGAAAAATAAGTTCTCGCTATAGAACTGGCATAAGATAATCCAGAAATCCTATTATTCTTTTCTAAAATTGGCAAGCTAAGAATCTTTCTATGAGACAGGCTACCTGAATTTCCTATTTGTTCCTGCTGCCACTCTCCTACTTATTTCAAGCATGTTTGTGTTTGTTCTTCCCGACAGGGACTTCCTTCATCTTGAAAGAATGTCCTTATTATATGTTACTTTTAATTCTTATTGGAATTTCATCTGTATGAATCTGAAAGATAATAAAAGCAAAATGAAATATATAAAAAAATATTGAGAAGAGTGGATTAAAATGAATAAGTAAATATACAATTATAGAATATCCCGAGTTGGAATAGACCCATAGAGATCACAGAGTCCAATTCCTGGCTCCATGTAGGACCATCCAAAAATCATATTGCATGTCTGAGAGCATTGTCCATTGCTTCTTGAACTCTGGCATGTTCAGTACAATGACCACAGCCCTGGGGAGCTTGTTAATATCCTGGGAAACCTGTTAATCCTCAGAGCTCTTTGCTCTGGTTCTTTCCAACAGCCTTTCCACGTTTGTTTTTAACTGTTTTGCTTCCTGCCATTTTTCAGTGAAATCGTTGTTACTGTCTTGTGAGTGCCTTCTGTCCCAAGCCCCACAGCCGTTTCCCCGAAGGCCAGGCCCACATGCAGGCTGCTCCTCTTTCTGGAATTTTTGATCTCATGCTATATTAGCCTTTCAGAACTACTCTTGGCAACATGCTCTGAAAACAACATGTATGTGAACAATTGAAAAGACAATATTTTTGTAAAACTAATTACTTGCCACTTCTCTTTTCACTTAGGATTACACTTACTGAAAGATAGCCTTTTCAAAAAATATTTTTATCTGGTGGACAGCAAGTCAGTACTCTGTAGCCACCCCCCCCAAAAAAAAAATGCATTCACCACTCAGTTAATTGGAACAAAAAACATTTCTGAGTATTTTACAGATGGCATTTAAAAGAGCATGATTAATCCAACCTATTTTCACGCAACATGAGAATTATGATAGAAATGTAGCAGTCACTTTCAGCTGTAACACAGCTGTTCTCAGACAAGCAGCCGCCTCTGGAAGGAGGTACTGATCACTGTTAGCAAAGGGTTTGGACAGGTATAAGGAAAAGGTTCCAGCAATCCTTCTCTATCCTCTGCCTGTTGAATGCTTTACCAGTGCCTGTGGACTTGCATATTCCTGGCTGTACTAGAGTGTCAGCCCAGACCTTTCACGCTGCACAGCTGTATAGGTGTAACTGATGTTTGTTTTCCTGATACTGGAATTTTATTGGGAAAAAAAATATTATCAAAAAGTATCATTTTAGATTTGGGGAATAATCTTACATCCACTTCAGTCTTTCACATATTCCAAATTAAGACAAATATGAAAAGTAATTTTGAGCCACACTTGTGGATCAAGATGGACAGCAGAGGTGCGGCCAGCTGCTGGTTCTGTCCTGGCTGCTGTGCTCTGGGTCAAATGCAGTCACTTGGGGCAATGAGGTGCAGAGCAGATCCTTTCTGAAAACAGTGTGTACATACATATGTAGACTGGGAGAAATTACTGGTGTGCAATGGTGAGATGGTAAAGAATTTGTTTCACATTGTTCACATCTAGCTGCTGGATGCTGCTGAAAATATTACTCTGTGTCCAGATGTATGTTCCCATCCCTTCTCCTGTGTCTGCCGTAGAAATCACAGCTAAATGGAAGAATGCTATATGATCACAAAAGGGTGCCATAAGATGCAAAGGGAAATGGAGAACACTGTGTGGGAACAGGGAGCCAAAGAATCCTTCCTAGTGAGACCTGACAACCAAACCAGACTGAGCTGAAAGAAACCAGTCTCAGATTCACAGCAAGGTGGTAGCCTAAGGGACAGATGCTGGTTGAGGTATTTTTGAGGCAAATAATAGAAGGCAGAAAAACACAGAACATCAAAGATGACAGAAAGAAGGAGACAATTTTTTGAGAAAGAAAGGGACAGAAGGGGAGAGAAACAAGGGGACAATTGGAGTACAGAGTAGAATTCCTGCAGTCTGGGAAGCCATTCAAAGTTACTGGAGCAAAACCCAGGTAAATTGAAAGGACCCAAACAGTAAAGACATGGGTGTCTTTCAAAATGTTTTATTGTTTCTTTTTTATATTAATTTTGCTATTATTCAACCATTTTCCTCAAGTAAATTTAGTTTGTTCTAGTCTCCATTCTAATAAAAAACTTGTATTAAGAATTGAATGGTCTTTTGGTGTTTTTGGAGTACAGATCAGAAGTGAAAACAGATTATTTCTCAGATTTGCTACATACAGGATTCTGATATACTTCCTTAGTATGCATGCATAAATATGCATGATCTAAATATAGGAGTTCCTCAAAAGTTAGGTTGAACTTTTAACTTAAAAATTTATCATAGCAATTTTTTTAAAAGTAACTAATGAGTTTGAATGTGCAATTCTGGGGTGCCCACACTTAAGTTAATCTTCAGGAATAAAATAATCAGACTTTTCTAAAAACTGAGTCCTTTGTAGCCAGGCACATCTGAAATCCCGACATTAAATTAAACCTACCAAAGCTACAAACAAGCAAACAGAAGCAGAGAATTAATTATTTGTGAATCAATAATAATAAGACAGCCTATTACAAACTAGATTTGTAAGATAAAAATTCAGCTGACAATTTTTAGAAATCTACCTTGTCTTTCTGCAAATGGTAACATATATATATTTACGTACATACTTACTAAACAACTCTTGCATTTATCAGAAATCAAAATATTCAGCTTCAAAATCTTCTAAAATTCTATAAATAGAAATGCAGACATAGTACTAACAACTTTGCATTAGATATTGTTCTTAGCCAGTCTTTACATAACAGTGCAAAGAAAACTTGGAAGTCCTCCTCAAACTCATCTTCAATCTATTTCTGAGTTATTGTTCGTTTGCCTCTTACTCTGCTTACTGAGGCTGTTAAAGTCTTACAGCATTTTATAGGGTATCAGAATTGGAAACTTGATTCTGATTCTGTTACACGTGGGATTTGATTTTAATATCATTTGTACTTAACACCTCTTTAAAAAAATAAAAATATCTTCAGTGAGACATCCGTAAATCTCTATGTATGAAAACTGGTAGTTTAAAAAATAAAATGAAGCATATTCCAGTCTACTACTTAAATGTCAGCTGAGAAGTCAGATCAGGCAGCTCATGCCTTTATCCAACTGGTCTTATATACCAGGATGGAGAGAGACTCCACTGTCACTACAGAAACCATTTTCCACTGTCTTCATGGGGAAACAGCTTCTCAATATCTTCAGCAAAATACATAAAAGTGTGAGCCTTAGGTCAGCCATGCCCACACTTGGCTGTTAATAGTCTGAATTCGTGACTTGATCCTGGACCTTACTAGTCATTATGGAACTGCCCAAACATCACTGGGTAGTGTCAGACCCTGGTAATCTTCACCAGGATGATCCAGATCCTGACTCACTGCTTCGTATTCCTGGGTCCGTGATCTGAAGGAAGCCGCTGGCCCCTGTGATACCCTGACTGCACAGGAGACTCTTCTTTGCTTCCAGGGCACTGCTAGCCTATGCTCTTTTTTTTTTCTTCATAGAATCAGCGAACCATAGAGTGGCTGAGGTTGGAAAGGACCTTAAAGATCATATAGTTCCAACCCCCACCTGCCATGGACAGGGTTGCCACCCACCGGATTAGGCTTCCTGTCTCCGGCTAACCTGGCCTTGAACATCTCCAGGGATGGGGCATCCACAGCTTCTCTCAGGAGCCTGTTCCAGTGCCTCACCACTAACTGAGTAAAGAATTTCTGCCTAACATCTAACTTAAATTTCCCCTCTTTTAGTTTAAAGCAATTCCCCCTTATTCTATCACCATCAGAACATGAAAAAGTTGGTCATCCCCACATTTATAAGCTCCCTCAAAATACAGGAAAGCCACAATTTGTTCTCCCTGAAACCTTCTCTTCTTCAAGCTGAACAAGCCCAGCTCCCTCAACCTTTATAAAAGAGGTGCTTCAGCTCTCTGATCATATTCATGTTCTTCTCTGTGTATCCATTCTAATACCTCTACACTGGACATAATGCTTTAGATGGAGCCTCATGAGGGCAGAGTAGAGGCAGATAATCACCTCCCTTGCCCTGCTTGTCACCCTTCTCTTGATGCAGCCTGGGATACTGTTGGCCTTCCAGGCCACAAGCCCACACTACTGGCTCATTTCCAGCCTTTTGTCTACCACCAGGATCTTCAAGTCCTCCTCAGCAGGGCTGCTCTCAAGGAGTTCTCCCAGTCAGTACATATATCTAGTATTGTCCCAAACCAAGTGCAACACCTTGCCTTGTTGAACATTGTTTGGTTCCTGTAGGCCTACTTTTTAATCCTGTAGAAGTCTCTCAAGATAGCATCCCTTCCTTCTGTCATATCAACTTCACCACTCAACTTAGCATCATCAGCAGACTTGCTGAGGGTACAATTTTCCAAGACCTCCACTTTTTCCCACAGAGATATTCCACATGATCGCTCCCCAACCTGTATCACTGAAAATTCTTCCTTGTCCTTGTCTTGCTCCTATTATAGGAAGGAGAGGAGGTTCTTTTATATCTGTATATATACCCAAAGGTGAGATTAAGACATAATGGGCCAAATGTTTGCCCAACCAGTTTATTACATATCTTAGTCACTAGAGGAGATGAGGAAGGGAAGACGGGCGATAGAAAAGAGATAGGAACTAAAATCAAGAAGTCTTTGTAGAAAGCAAAAGAGATAGTCACCACCAGGGTTTCCAGCTTAGCTCCTAGTTTTCCATTGATCCCAGGAACTCGTCCAATCAGCACGGGGTATGGAAGAAAGCCAGGAAGCTTTGCAGCAAGCAGACCCCTGGGGGGTCATTCCAAAAAAGTTTTTTCTCTTGGGGAATTCCTATCTCAAAGGTTTATTTTCTTTGGGAGTTCCTCTCCTTCAAAGTACTTAAATTAGTGGGGACCTTTTATCCCCTACTTTTTCAGTTTCTTTTTTTGATTCTTCTTTTCTTTCTGTTAGTGTGACACACCTGGCCCAACAGATAAGCCAGCATGGAGTGGTGCCTTCGTTGCCATGCACAAGCATTATCACCTTTTCCAGCGGTCAGCTCCTTCATGTACCCTCCTCCCCCCCACCGAAAAAGTCTGCTTGTCCTGCTTCTGCTTATCTTTACAATCATAAGCAGACCGCCACTCAGATAATTCAGTTGTCAGTTAGAGTCTTATCACCAAAAAGGCCTCATGAAACGAGCTTTGAGCCAAGGAAAGGAGAGGGGTTCAGAAAACCATCTTTCACAGTCCTTGTTGAATGTCTCATGGTTTTGTTACTTATTCATCCAGTCTGTCTAGGTTCCTCAAGCAAACTAGGTCTCCCCAGTTTGGTGTCAGTTTCAAAGTTGGCAGGTGTATGTCATTGTCTCCTTTAAGTCATTAAAATGGTATTAAACACAAAACCAGGATAGATCTCTGCAGCACTCCACTTATCAGCTTTCAGGCTGAGTAAAATTCATCATCTGTGAAGCATGATCATTCAAACAGTTTTTTACTTTTCTATTTATCTAGCTATACAGACTTCAGTATCTTGATGTGGATATAAGAATATTGCAGCAGATCACGTCCAAAACTTTGCTCCATAAATAGTATCTGCTCATCTCCTCTCATCTACAAATCCAGTCATTTCATCTTCACGTCCAACCCAATGGATCAGGCATAATTTACCATTCTGATCCTTTATATGCCCAGAAATACGCTCCAAGAAGACTCTCTCCATAATATTTCCAGGTACCAAGGCTCACTGCCCTCTGGTTTAATTCTGGGCTTTTTGAAGATGAAATTTTGAACATTTCCTTCTCTCCAATATTTGGAGACCTCCAATCTCCGTGACTTTTCAAATATGGTAAAGAGTGGCCATGTAACTACATCAGCCAATTCTCTCAGTGTCCTAGGATGCAAGCGGATTATGCATGTCTCATTCCTTACTTCAACTGAAAGAGAGAGATGCCTTTTCTTCTTTAGAGAAATTTTGGTTCCAGAGAAATTGGAG
Source organism: Pavo muticus (assembly GCA_016647715.1). NCBI lineage: Eukaryota > Metazoa > Chordata > Aves > Galliformes > Phasianidae > Pavo > Pavo muticus. The sequence goes on from JACDJE010000447.1 coordinate 508,016, forward strand.
TAGAACTTTCTGTCATGAGAGACAGAGAATATTGTTTTATAAAACCTCAGTGCTAAATTAGACTAATTGGGAAGCTACAATGCAGACAAGAAACTATTTTTAATGAAGTGAAACATCTTGAGAAATCTGCAAGATTTCCTATTCTGCTTCATGATGAAACAAAGACTTTTTTGATAGAAAGTAGAGAGAGCCCTTGATTCCCATAAGTAGTCCCAGAGGCTAGAGAATTTATTTGACAGGTAGCCTCGCATTCAAATGTTTTAAACCACCATACTGCACTCTTAGCAAAAATAGGTTAACATTTCTGACTTTTCTGTTGAACTATTTCCATTTAATTTAAATATCTAATGGTCAGTGTAACTGAGACTTGAAATTTGGTCTTCATGACAATAAATACATTTCCTACCTATCAGGATTTTTCTGTTTTTATTTTTTTGTTTGTTTCTTCCAACCCAGTCCTTACAAAAATGAAAGATGTTAGGGTTAAAATTCTTTGGGGCTATGTTCCAAGAAGATCATCTTTTTAAATGAATCTGTTATTGTTTTGTTCCAAAGTCCCCTGAGAAAATTATGGTCAATGTGATTGTTGTTATTTATTTCCTTTTGAAAGGCGAATGTTAATAACTAAATTTGAAATTTAGTTTCCATATGTACTGTAATATCTCTGGAAAAATTGCTGGCAAGGAATGTTTCCTACTGATTACAATGCAAAACCAAAATACTCAAATAGTGTACAAACATGAAACACATTTTACAACTCTCAGGTATTTCTTCTTAGTCATAGGGTGCAGCATGTAAACAGAATCTTAAAAGATTGAAGTACTGACATAGTATACCATTCACAACTATTTCCAAAAAACAGACTTTCTCAAAATAAAAGTATTGCCTGGTACCTGCACAAAATCTACAGCTGCGCCTGTTAATTGTTTCTTCCCTTCCTGAAAGCAGATGTCAGATTTATACCTGTAGCATGTCCAAGACTGCAAGTATTAATGTTTTACAGCTAATGACTGAATGAACCTGACTGGCATTTAAAACACCAGCAAACACAAGCTTTGTGATAGGTACCTTCTCAGAATCTTTTTGGCAAAAGCTGTTCCGGGGTGCTTAGCACTATAATACTACCTGTAGAGAAACTGAACAGCACATTTTTCACACGCACATAGGTACTTGCTACACTGGGTAGTTAAAGTACACATAGTAAAGAGATGAATGCATTGCAATGTTTATACTTATTTTACCTCTGAAAGCAAATCTTTTGCTCATTAAACTGGCTTGCAGAATCAAACTCTATAACCAAGAAGTAGTTATAAAGCAGGTGTGTTTATTCAGCGCCGTGCATACGCTGGGAGCAGGGGGGGTAGTCCCTCCCTAACCTGCACACCAAAAGCAGGTAAACATCTTTATTTATAGAAGGAATACATGCATATTCATAGTATTTCTAAGACAAGGAGTGGTTATTACAATTACTTCTAGGAATTCATTGCAATATTCCACGCACATTCTACACCCCAAACATCACCCCTAACTAATGCTTCTATGCGTGCGTGGTGCCTCCTGGTGGTCTTCCCGGTAGTCATGGGGGTGAAGGCCGTATGTCTCCCTTGCAGTGTACTTCTGACCCTGGTGTAGTTTGAGGAAGTATTCCAGCTTCAGCTGGTTCAGTTTCTAGGATGTGGCTCCTTGGACCAATCAGCAGGCTCCTTGGGTTACAGTTGAGGTACCCCACATCTTTCCCATTGTTCGTACTCAACTACTTTTATGATTTTAACAATATAAAAAAATAGCCCTTTATTCATAATTATTGATGGGCTGCATGGTAAACACCAGTCATTCAGAAAACAAAAGTTGTTGATGAACTTTGTGGAAAATGTGGGTTCTCATAGAATCATAGAATCATTTGAGTCAGAAGGGACCTTTAAAGATCATCCAGTCCAACTCCCCTTGCTATGGTTTGGTGATTTTTTTCTGTGATCAGTATTCCACATCAGAACATCATGTGAACCAGTGGGAGTTAAAGAGTTAATGTTCTGGTTCCGTTTACTGCCCCTTATGGGCATTTGGAGTATCCTGATGGGAGGGGAGGTGTGGCTTCCCCGGGAGGACTTGGTGGGAAGAGGAAGTGGGATGGAGCTTCAGACCAGTCCCCAGCGCCTGCCTTCCCGCGCTGCCCTGGTTCAGCCTTCTCAGCTCGCCGCGGAGAACAGCACGTGGTTCCCTCGCACTACTGTGGCTTGACTCGCATTTTGGATACTCTTCTATCTCTCATTTTGTTTGATTTGGTTAAATTTAGTAAATTACTGTTCCTTCTCAGATCTAGTGCTGGTGTATTCCTTTTGTTAAACCCATCTACCAGCTACCTGCCCTTCCCCCTCTCCCAGAGCGCGTGGCCCGGGGCCAGCCGGATCATGCGGCAAACCTTTAGTACCCCTTCTTTGTTTTTCCTCGCTCTTTTGTCTTTCTTTTTTTTCCCGGGGCCTGTGCCCCCTGTCATGGACTTGTATCCAGGGATAACCCCGTGACACCCCTGCAATGAACAGGGACACCTACAGCTAGATCAGGGTGTTCAGAGCCCAGACCATCCTAACCTTGCATGTTTTCAGAGATGGGACATCCACCACCTCTCTGGGCAACCTGCTCCAGTGTCTTACCATTTTCACTGTAAAAAACTTTCTCCTTATATCCAATCAAAATCTCTCCTCTTTTAGTTTGAAACCATCTCCCATTGTCCTTTCACAACAGAATGTGCTAAAGAGTCTGTCCCCTTTTTTCTTATAGCCCCTCTTTAGATACTGAAAGGCCACTATCACGTTTCCCTGGAGCCTTCTCCAGGCTGAACAGCCCCAGCTGTCTCAGCCTGCCCTCATAGAAGAGGTGTTCCATTTCTTGGATCGTTTTTGTGGCCCTCCTCTAGACACGCGCCAACAGGTCTGTGTCTCTCCTGTAGTAAGGACTCCAATCTTGGATTAGTAGCACTACTCCAGGTGAGGCCCCACTAGCAGAGAGCAGAGGAACTGAATCACCTCCCTCACCCTTTTGGCCACACTTACGTTATGTATATCTATCGATGTGCATACTGCTATTATATTTTTGAAATGGTTAAGCCTTCCTACAGAGGCAGTTGTTCAAGAAAGCGAAAAAAAAGAGAAAATGATAAGAACTTTTTAAAATCTGCCTAACCTAGACAAGAAATATCAAAATTGTAAGGTTCTGAGAATGCATTTCTCCTAAAGCACATGACTATGGCCAAGATAAAGAAGAAAAGACCTCTGAAGGAACAGAGAAGATCTTGTTTGCCTAGTTTAGGATTAGTGGGTAATGAGAATGAAATTTGGACACAATAAAAACACTTAATCCAGGAGCATGGAAAAATTACAAAATTCAGAATGGAATGGAACTTTAATAGCTTATTAGATAAGGAAGATGAGTCTGTCATCAGAAACTTTGAGAACACTGTTGCTGAAATTATACTATGACTCTGCTTCAGACAGAGACTGTAATAGTCTGCGGCCCAGTCTGAGCAAAGTCAAGATCCCAGTCAAGAAGCTTCTCCCACACCAAGAACTCTTGGGACAACTGTGAAGAATGATCCGGGAACAGTTTGTTCCTAAATAGACCTATGCTGTCGATCAGCAGGTATAGTAACATTTTCTGTAGCAGGTATCTGTGATATTAGAGGCACAGATGTTCTTCAACCCTTCATCATGTTGCTCTACAAAAGAATGATAACAAACATGACAAAGATTAGATGTCTGCAGACTCCTGTTCATAATGACTTTATAGCTTTCCATGAAGAGAACAGAGGTAAGCTTTTTTATTTTTTCCAGTTACATTCTTACATGAAAAATAGATGCAAAAATCTGGTCAATTTGCATAATTTCATGAGGCAGAACCATTTGGCCATGTTTGTATCACTGGATTCCCAGTCAGGCACAAAACAATAGAAGTACATCCATACTGGAAAGGCTTATTGCTTAGAAAATGAATGGCTATATATAATCAATGGGTCATTAAATGTAAAAGTGTTTGAATTCTGAATGATTATTACAGTGTATTGTGTCATAAAATTGTATGGAAATTCATTTAGCACCTTAAATTATTAAAAAAGCCCACAGCGAAAAAAAATCTAGGTAGTACAGATCCAGATTTAAAATATTTTTTGCTCATTTTTTCCTCTGCCTAGAAAAATTCACTTTGGAAATGTCTGTAGAATTTTACACAATACTAATTAAGTTAATTCTCAGAAGGCAACAGTTTTAGAGATGCGCCACTGAAATAAAATAAATATCTTGTACTACCTTGTATTTTCTGTGGTGAATGCATTGTATCTGAGTGTAAAACACGAACTAGGAGCTAATTGTCATCTCTGAAGCTTCAGTGAATTCTTTCATTGTTGCCACCAACACTCTGGGAAGTTGTCCTTGTTATGTTTTCTTGTAGCTCAACAATGAAATTTGTAGGTACTGACTATAATAAGAAGGTTTCCATTAAGTTACAGACTCATTAAACTGTGCTCTAAGGCAGAATTCAGTCTTCTGGGATCTTAATACCCAAACCACTTAGTGCACTAAGCAAATTATTGAGCTGCTGAAATCAATGAAATGGAGAAACATATCATCTTGACCTTAGGAGTCCTTTGGACAGAAGTAAAAGACTCATTCCAGCTTGGAGAGAAAGGAAAGAAATCAGAGTTTACTAAGAAGCTACCTTTCCCTCCATTTAAGTCATCAGATAGCCCAACCTTCGAGAACGGTTATATAACTTTGCTACTTGTCTTCCTTAAGTTACCCATCAGACAGCAGACAGTCTCAAAACTCTGGTGAACTTAGTTCTGTGTCCAAAGGGAATAACAGTGGCCATACTTTCAGTGTTTTTGTTGGCTACGCTCTTCACTGCTCTATTCATCATTTCTCTGTCTTGTTTAATACTCTGCTCTGCTAACCCCTGTCAATACCTCTTTTATATATCCTCTACCCTTGATTGACCTTGATTCATCTAAGAGGATGTCATGATGAAAATATAACTGTTCACAAAGAGGCAATAAGAAAGCTCACAGAAAGATTTGTCAGGTAGTCAGTCTCAGAGACAAAGAAATTGTGATCCTTTCTGGGAAAAAAAGTATCTGAAAACTGAAAAGCCAGTTAACAAAGCTAATGATCCCGTTTGTGCCCTTCCATCCTTCACACAGTACTTGTGCATTTGTATAATGCATTCTTAAATCTTTGTTTTCAACCCCTATTACACCGACTCTTACACACTCTTCAGACTCTGACTTCTACTTTTTGAAGACCATATCTCCAACAGGTAGTAGGGTATAGCTACACTCGTTCAATTCCATTGAACAACAGTAAATATGGTGAAGTAAATGTATTCAGATTGCATTTTGAGAAATAATCAATTTTCTGTATTATATTTAATCTACAGTAAAAATACTGTTTTATATCCAGGCAGATGGTTGCTCAGAGGTGGTGAATGCCATACTTGACTCAGGTGCATGGGAACTGTTGCTTCTGTACTGCAGGCCAGTGCAGGAGAGCAAGCCCTTAGCATTTTGATGAGAATTTCAGTGAACCTATGTATGAATATAAATGTTTGAGTAATTGCATTCCAGTGCAAAATCAGTGTCTTTGCTTTTCATGGGAAAGAGAGGCAGCTATAGTGTATAGCAATATTTTTTCTTCTTGACTACAGGTAGTCAAGAAACTGGAAATGTATTAGTTAAGAACCAAGACTGCATCAACTTCAATTAGATATCCTGCCCAAAATAATAGTCTATTTTGAAGGCTTCTAACTTGTCTGAAGCCTTGTTAAAGTAATGGTCTTTTTCATAATGATGTTGGCAATTTTTAAGTTAACTTTACCTATGCGTTTTCCATGGTATATACAAAGGAAAAGACAAATTGTATCTTTATTACTTGAAGTATCCAAACACCAAGCATACCTGATATGTTTTCTTTAAAACATTTTTTATTCCTTTAAAATGCTGTTTGAAGTGAGGCTTAAATCAAAATTGTAATATTTAGGAATATAAACATTTGCAAAATTTTCAAAATTTGCACAGAGTTCTTTTACCCTTAGTACTTAGAGAAATAATTCTATGCTAAATAATTGAAGATTAGAACAGTTCTTTTAATAACTAAGTTAAAATAAGACATTGAACCGAAGGGATTTGAAACACAAATGCTGACAGACCCTTAACTATCGCATTGCAAATGATGACACTCTAATATGACACTTACCATCCTATCATTCTTCAAAAAAATAATGGACTGCAAATTAACTATAATAACTAAGAAGCCCACTTCATCATAAATCAATAAACTAATAAGCCTGTTAAAACAAAATAATACTTGACTGCAGTTTTTGAAGAGCATCTGTTTATTTTGAAATCCTCTGAAATGCAAGAACAGAAAAAAGAATGAATTACACAGGAATAAACCTTCCCTCTTTGATTTCATGATATACTAATGATTAGCAGGCTGCTCATGTATGAGGCTATACTGCTGAATGTTTAGAAATCAGAAAAAAAAGTCACAGTCTTATCTCTTTCCTCTGAAATTTTGTAATAAATATAGTTTTTCTTGAAATATTCTTATGCTAAATGAAAAAGAACTTTGCTATCAGACTTGAATTTCTATCTTTCGTGATCACTATACTTCTTGTCTCATCAGCAATTTTTTTCACATTTGGATTGCAGGACTGGTGAGTATAAACCACTAGCTGCTTGGAGTTGGTTAAATGAGGACAAAAAGTACTTGGATAAAATATCCTGGAATTTCAGCTGGCAAGAATGTTATACCAGGACTGATGATATTACTGCTTATTCAATGGAAGGTTAATAGATTTGTTTGTAAGTGTTTCTCCTTCAAAATAAATTTGGCAATAACATAAGCTGAAATTTAAGTATCAATTTTAATTGTAAAACCCATAGNAGGGATATGGTTTAGCGAGAACCATTGGTGATAGGTGAATGGTTGGACTGGATGATCTTATAGGTCTTTTCCAACCTTAGTGATTCTATGATTCTGTGATTCTGTGATTCTGTGAACATATCAAACTGTGTTTCAGCCCTGATTTTTTGTTTAGCTCTACTTAGGAATTAGAACAAGGTTAATACTTTTAATATCCTTTTGCTGGTTATCAGGAGAGAGCAATCTCTATTATTCTACAAAGTTGAAAGTCAGAAGTGACAAACAGATAATAATATCTGGAATTGCATATAACCAAAATATAAAATTTCACCACAATTTTTCTGTATAAAGGCTTGTAATTTTTGTACCACTCATGCAAATCTTCCATACATGTTCACACATATTGTTTCCTCCTATATTTTTAGGCTGGGGGAAATTAGAAAAGAGAAAGAAAATTCAGTCAAACACTTGCTATATAGTTTTAAGTCCTAAGATTTTTCATTGTATTTGATATCTTATTCTGACTGTTGTAATACAGCTACTGCATCAGAGAAACATAGACTGATCATAAGTTTTGGCAACATGGGGTTTCAGCACTTTCTCTGTTGAGTTACTTTCCCCAAATTAGGTGTACTTGGTGGACAAATTGAATACAGTTTTAATCTCCAGCTTGCTGCACACTTGCTTGAGGACTAATAGAGCTGCCAATTAGGTCAACCTTGGAGTGGCTACACCTAATAGAGGCCAGCTTGATCCATATAGCAATCTTACAATAAAGGAAAGAGGCTCTGATCCATCTATGCCTCCAGTAACAGTTGTATCAAGTCTGTAAAGCTCTTGTTATGTAATCTGTTATGACATAATTATATGACATATCATATCTCATGTTATGATTCTAAAATTCTGGAATTAATACAATTTAAAGAATGAGCAACACAATTGTAACAAGTCATATAACACATCTCAAAGAATATTTATAAAAATTGTTGTGTTTTATTAAAGATCATAAATGACATTAAGCAGCAAAATTCAAAGGAACTGAGCGAAACCATGCATAACAATACAGCTAAGAAGAACTAGGCAGAATCTAGGTGACTAGAGAGCTATTTACATCAAATTTACATACTAGAGTTCTTTAATATCTAATATAAGTGCATAACCAGGAGTAGAGATGAGACAAGCTTGATCTTCCCACTTCACATTGGATGAAGGTAAGGCTGTCGATGTGGTCTACTTGGACTTCAGTAAAGCCTTTGACACTGTACCCCACAACATTCTCATGGAGAAGCTGGCTGCCCACAGTTTGGATGGGCGTACGCTCCGCTGGGTGAAACACTGGCTGGATGGCCAGGCCTAAAGAGTTGTGGTCAATGGAGTTAAATCCAGTTGGCAGCCGGTCATGAGTGGTGTCCCGCAGGACTCGGTACTGGGGCCACTTCTATTTAACATCTTTATTAACGAACTTGATGAGGGGATTGAGTGCACCCTCAGTAAGTTTGCAGATGACAACAAGTTGGGAAGGAGTGTTGATCTGCCTGAGGGGAGAAAGGCACTACAGAGGGACCTGGATAGACTGGATCGATGGGCCAAGGTTAACTGTATGAGTTTCAATAGGGCCTAGTGTCGGGTCCTGCATTTTGGCCACAACAACCCCAGGCAAACCTACAGGCTAGCGGAAGAGTGGCTGGAAAGCTGCCTGATGGAAAGGGACCTTGGTGTACTGATGGACAGTCAGCTGAATATGAGCCAGCAGTGTGCTCAGGTGGCCAAGAAGGCCAATGGCATCCTGGCTTGTATCAGGAATGGTGTGGTGAGCAGGACTAGGGAAGTAATCCTGCTCCTGTACTCAGCACTGGTGAGGCCTCACCTCAAGTACTGTGTTCAGTTTTCGGCACCTCAGTACAGAGAGGACATTGAGGTGCTGGAGCAGGTCCAAAGAAGTGCAGAAGGCTTGTGAAGGGCTTGGAGAATGTGCCCTACAAGGAGAGACTGACGGAACTGGGGATGTTCAGTCTGGGGAAAAGGAGGCTGAGGGGAGACCTTATTGCTCTCTTCCAATACCTGAAAGGTGCTTACAGCGAGAGCAGGGTTGGTCTCTTCTCACTGGTGACAGGTGACAGGACGAGGGGAAATGGCCTTAAGTTGCTCCAGGGTAAGTTTAGGTTAGATAGCAGGAAAAACTTCTTTACAGAAAGGGTGGTTACACACTGGAATAGGCTCCCCGGGGAGGTGGTTGAGTCACCATCCCTGGATGTGTTTAAAAACCATTTGGATGTGGTGCTCAAGAATGTGATTTAGCAGAGGGTTGTTAGAGTTAGGGTAGTATGGTTAGGTCGTGGTTGGACTCAATAATCTTTAAGGTCTTTTCCAATCTGAGCGATTCTATGATTCTATGATTCATTTCTTACACTTTCTTACTCCACATCAAATGAAATATGAGGGTCAATATATTCAAAACCATGTCACTGAAGTGACAAAGAACCACGAACAGAATGAATGTTCTGTGGCTTCCTGCAAAGTGATTGCAAGAGTGATATATATCTCTGCATTCTGAAACAGTAAGATTAGTAACATTTTACCACTATAAATAACTTGCACTTTATTGCTTGTCCAGTTGTTAGAAGAATAACATTAACAGAGATTATATGAGGATCATCATCGGTATAGTCATAGACGAGAAAAAAATGCTTATCAGAATAATCATCTCACTGCTATGTGCATTCCAAGTCCTTCCAGATGTCCCAGGGTGTTTGACTTAGCTTTTGAATCTCTGGTTGAGCTGAAAGTTGTACAAGAACTCATGTATCCGTACGACTTTCTATTATCTCTGCATCTGAGGAGACTCAAGAGTATAATTTAATCCTTTAAAAGTCAATTGTATCTTACATTCATTAAATCAGCTCAAGATCATTCTGCTTGAGATAATAGTGTATGACTAACTTAAACATTTTGCTAAACACTGCTTCTTTCCCTACCTCCTCCTTTTCTTTTTAAAATCTTTTTAATTTAGTCCTCCACTCTCAGAGCTGCAAGAACAGACACATCTTAAACTTTTGATTTTTTGGAAGAAGTACAGAGCTCTGAAGCATCTAAATGTGTGATATGCTATTATATAAACATTACCTGGTGCTGTAATGACTCTTATCCTACTGGAAGGAATGAAATTAATGTGGATAAAAAGACAAGGCAGAAGAGGCTGTGCAGCTTCTCTGGAGGGATATCCAGTTATTCAAGAAAGCTCTTGCTGATACTTTGTACATGCTCAGAGCTTTTAATTTTCTAATTCAGCAGCAGAATAAAAACACTGGTATCTGTGAACGTCAATGCCAGCAGAATGAGATCTGCCATGGAGACTGCTGTAAGAAAGCAATGATAAAGACTCCTTTTTATTGTTGGTGGGGCTTTTNTCAAATTTCCAATGAATGTGTGATTGTTAACATCAGAAAATCCTTTTCTTCCCATATTAAAAAATCCAGAAAGATGAGAGGATGAGCAAGGGAGGAAAAGTTTGAGAGGAAATGCCCAGGGAACAGATTTTCTTCTGTCTAACAAGCTCAAACTCCATCTCAAGCTTACTTTTGGTGTTCTCTTAGTAATCGTCTCCTACCTTCTTTAGAAGGACTGAACGCACAGTCTGTTTTTCATCTGAGGTGAACCATAGTAGATTCTTGCCTTCCTATCTTTCCTTTCTTCCTGTCGAGAAATTCTGCATTTGTGACGTTTTACCCCTTGTGTATCACTTCTATTAGTTTCTCATTATTTTACATTTACTTGTTTTGTATATCACTCTCAAAGATCAAATCATATTTACATCACATTGGTGCAAAATATGTAGGATGTTCTGAAAGTAATGCCTCCTATTTATTTCCATGGAAACTACAGCAGATAGAAGGAGCACCGTACCACTGTTTGATAGACCATATAGAGGAATCTGTGCATGACGAAATTTTGTCTGGGTGTCAGAACAGTGAAACCCATTCTCCTGTCACTATACTCAGAATGGTTTTTTCATGGTAATCCCCAACAGTCTCTCTTGATAACAAACTGGATATGATACTGAAGAACTTCCACTCACTTTGTATAACATTTTAGAATGACTTTTCATGAAGGATAAAGAAATGGATGAAAATTATCACATCTCAATATATCCAGCCATATAACTTATATTTTTACTTACTGTCTAGCTCCAATTTATAGGAGGGAGAGGAGGTTCTTTGACATGTGTATACTTGATGTGAGATTAAGAAACAATGGTTCAAATGTTGGTCCGACCAGTTTATTACAGATCTTAATCAGGGAGATAGGGAAGGGGAGGACGGTGACTATTACAAATTAGGGTGATGGGGAAGGGAAGGTGGGCAGTAGAAAAGATAGGGAAGAAGCAAGAATTACATAAAGCAGGCATTGTCACCACCAGGATCCAGCAGAGGGCCCATTGCACGCCATTCCGATGGTCCGAGGCAAAAGTGCAGGGGGAGAGCAGCAGCAGCGTGGCCGGCCTTAGGCAGCAAGCAGGTATCAGGAAGAAGCGGCAGGGTAAGTCCAGAAGGGCACAGTAGGTCTCAGGTCATCAGCTCATGAGGCTTCTGATGTCAGACATCTCTTCTTCTTCAGCATGCAGGCATCCGTGAGGAATCTGTTGTCAGAAAAACCTTCCCAGGGGAGAGCAGCAGCAGAATGGCTGGCTTTAGGCAGCAAGCAGGTAGAGCACAGAGCAAGTCCAGGAGGGAGAGGCAGGTTGTGAGGAATCTGGTGTCAGAAAACTTTCTTCTTTGTGAGGAATCTGTTGTCAGAAAACCTAAAACCGTGGTTGTTGGTCCCTTTTTTAATCCTTCTTCTTCTGCCAACGTGGCATTCCTGGGAGCTTGGGTAAGAGTCATGCGCAGTACCCCCCCTGAGATGGCCATCTCCCTCGAGATAAGCCCACACAAAAGACTGCTTCCCAGCCATTAGTCTGCAGCTTATTTCTCTCTCATTGCCACTGGCCTTGTCCATCTGTGTCCCTCAGACAAAGGATTTTGCAACCCTTGCCCAGAACTTGTCCATCAGTGTTCGTCAGCGAGCTTTGAGACAATGATGCAAAAGAATAATCTCTTACACTTACTCAATAAGAATGAAAATATGAGAAGATAGTAACTGTCAAAGGCAAGTAGTAGTCAAGAAATTTGAAACTTATGTGCATCCAGGCTTGAATTCATGTTGCATAAGACTACAAATTTAAGAGCTCACTGACCCTTTATTAGCACTAGTCAACAGGTATTAATAGATTCTTTTAGAAGTCATTTAAACTAACTAAAATGTGAATTACTTTGAAGTAATACATATTTCTTTCTATTGACTATGTAAAGAAGATATTTACACATTAATTTAACCATATCAGTTGGGTTCTTAAAACAAATGAGATCAATACAGTCAGAAGGGGTATTATTATTAATGATAATGCTGTAGAATACCTGAGCTTTAAACCATACAGAGGACTATTACTGGACAGAATATTTCAGAATGGATGGCTTAGTGTCTACCTGTGGAGTTGTAAATTTTTACCCTGTTCAGAGTAGAAAACAAAACCTGTAAAAATGTTTCTGCTGCTTAGGCACAGACTGAAAGAATAACTGAGTATGTATGTTATTTCTAAATTAAAATTAATCTCTCCATCAGACATAAGCCCAAATTTTGAACCTTATGTGTGGTAAAGGAATATTACTCTCACATCCTTCACAAGCAGAGTCTTCTGCTGAAAAAAATCCTGTAATGAAGACTAGACTTCTTTTAACAGACTTGGCTATTAATCTGGGAATGGAAAGAAATAACAGTATTACTTTCCAAAACAGAAGATTTAAGAGAAGGTGGAGAATCTCTCCTTTTAATGTAGAAATAATTCTGTTCTTTCAAAACAGGATGAAAGCTATGTGAAATGATTCTTAATTTTCTTATCGGTAGCTGAAGTATGCTAATAGTGTTTCAGATCATATCACATGGTCAGTATGGAAGATAAGCAAAGTTTGGTCATATAAATTAATAGAAAATGTTTAATTTAGAGCTTCAGAATGCTGATTTCTCCACATGGCTTGTTTTTTTTTTCTCTGTATATAACATCTACATATTTTTCATCTAGTGTTTTTACTTTCTTGTGGGGTAAAAGTTGAAGTGATCATGATCAGAGTCCTCTGTTACACCAAAGCTGTTAGAAAAGCAGTATTTTATTAAATCTTTCAGGCCTAAATAGTTCATACAGTTGAGTTTAGGTGCTCAGTAGTTGTCAGAGGTGAAGAAAATGAAGAAAAATATTCTGTGAAAGTTATGTAATGTAACCATATATAAACCACTCTGCTTTCTGGAGACTTTTCTGGAGACTAGTTAACTGTAAGTTAACTAAATCAGCTATTTTGCATTGTCTAGAAAGACAGCAGTTTCATATTTGTAGGCAGAGTAAATAGCAGTGTGCACTTAGGGCTCTAAAGTATAAAAAAATGGGTCTTAATGCCCATATCCCAGTTTGTGATTGAAAAGTCGATAGTACTTCTTTATGCCAAACATTTTTGCTTGACAGTGAAGAATGACAATATACTACCTGGATAAGTATTTAAAAAAGCAACATCAGGTACAATGTGCTTAAGCAGAGAAGCCCAGTACTAAGGCTCAGAATTTTTCAGTTTTAAGATAGTAAACAGGCAGATAAGAATATCAGCCACCTTTATGAACATCTGAAAAACTGCAGTCAATGTAACGTCTGCATTATTTGGCTTCTAAAATTATCAAAATTCTATCTATTCAGATGTTTAAGCAATGGGAATACTCTAAGCCCTAGAAGAACTCAGAAGCCTGAAGCCAAACTTTAGAATAGAGAAGACTTTTTGCAGATGAGGGCAGATTCTAAAGAGAAAGTATCTTTCAGATCCCAGAGGAGAAAGGTTAAAAGCAGGTACTATTATGAAGACAAGCAACAATATGAACAACTTACATAGAGTAAGTTTGAGAAAGAAACTAAGTTTGCAAAGGACAGGAAGGGAAAGAGTTATGGTCTTAAGAAACTACATACACATGAATTTTTAGTCTTATAAAAAGACAGATTTAAACTTGTTTCACTGTTATAGCTGGTGTAAATCATGAATTTATTCTAAAGTGCTATACTAAGCATGTTTCTTTACATATAGTATGATAAAAGTGAAAGACTTATTACACAGAGATGTTTTCACTAGGAAGGAAACTGCATTAATATGTCAAACACTGGACATTGCAACTACTAAAAGAAGGAGAATGTTTTCATAAATGAAGAATTGTGGTGGTTCTTAGAAAACTGAAAAGGGGAAGGGAAAGGGCAAAGGAAAGGGAAAGTGAAAGGGAAAGGGAAAAAAAGAAGGCAAAAGGAAAAGAGAAGGGAAAAGGAAAAGAGAAGGTAAGACAAGGCAAGGGGTACCTTCCCATAACAGAAATGTCATCTTACAGTTAAAATTGTAATGTATAGTTCACTAACATTTTAATATAATAAAAATATTTAAATATTTTTATTTTGTGTTTGTTTTTAACAAAAAAAATGTATAATTATTTTAAATACAGTTCTTAATATAATGGGACAAAGACGAGGAGAAAACTGTCAGCTTTTTGGATGGAAGACTGAGTTTATAAAAGTGAATAAGACTGCATATGTTTGTTTACTGTCCTATTGATTTTACTTTTGCAAGAATAAAGACATTAGTCATAGTTATATTACATTTTCTAAGGAAAAGAAAAATTCTATTGAGAGCTCTGCTGCGGATAAATATCTGAAAACATATAAAATTGAGAACAAGTATGTATAATTCGCTGGGTTTCACATTTGAGGAAAACATTCATGAGGAAAAAAAAATCATGTTGTTTATTAATAGCTTTACCAAAAATATACATCTTTTAGTAAGACTGCATTGCCATTGGGTTATGACATCATAAAGAACTCACACTTCCTCTGTGATCTGGATGAGATCTGACAAAATTGTGTTTATCTTTACAGATCTTAGTTGTATTATTAGCATTTTTTTGTTATTCAGATACACAAGATACTGTCATAAGAGCTTTTTAGTAAATATATCTAGTCTTCCAATAAGTTATAAAACATCTCATAAATGTCTGTATAGGTTAAATTATATTTCAAGTTCTAAAATTCTTCTCTTTATCATGTCAGTTATGGTTAATAGTAAAACTGTAGTATTAACTTCCCCCTGAGCTAAATTAAAATATTATCCATCTGAAATATCACTTAAAAATATTCTTTTGTATATCCAGCACTTTTTTATCTTATTAATGTTAATTTCTTTCATAAAAAGACTGGTGGTTTTGCTTATCAGTAGTTTGCATGGAATTTGCATTGAAATGTCTTCCACATCATAATTCAGCAACATACCTTTTAAAAAGTCAGCTTATGTCTACCCCTGCCACTAATAACAGAGCTCCTTGTTGGGAAGATGGATCTTCCTTTCATTGCCTTTCTGTGTTAAGATAGGAACTCATATTGAAACAGAAGATTCAAAAAGGATTTTCTAAAAGATATTTAAACACAAGGGGTCGTGCTTACTAGTCCATTACTCCACTTATATGCTGGTGTAATTCCCTTAACATCAATTAACTGTTCCAGTGTAAGAGAATAGTGTTGCTGTAGTTGTTCAGAATTATTTTTTTAGATTTTTGTCTATTTTGATACCTTCAGAATAGGTGTTTTTGAATTTCATTAAAGCTGCTTAAAGCATTTGATGTGATGACCTTTGCAGAGTAGCAGTATCTAAGAAATATGAATATTTTTAATGAAGTGACTGAAAACATTTAAAGTCATATTTTCTGTACAAAATGGTGTACCATAAAAGCCATCAGTTCCTTCTTAACACACCAACCAGAGAGATTTTTAATCAGGTATGTTAATATAATTCTTACTGCAGTGATGTCACTGAGACAGGATTTCAGTTGTTGGGTTTTTGTTTGTTTGTTTGTTTGTTTGTTTGTTTGTTTAAGTAAGTGGCACAAACATACGGGAGGAATACATACTCTGTCTCTTGGTAACTTAAGGGTTTTTGACATACCTAGTTTACCACATAGAAGCAAAGGCAGTTTTTATGAAATAAACTTAGCAAAAATGAGTGGGTCTCATGACATTAATTCTTGTTCTGAAAGGTCAGATCTGCAGTTGCTATGTTTTCTTTTTCATCACATAAATACATTTCCAAAGGGAAAAACAAATAAAATTGCTGCACCTCAGTGATCTTCTGGCTGAAAATTTAATTCAAAATTATACAGCTTCCCAAAAAAAAAACCTGGCTACATTAAAGCAGTAAATTTCAACAAAAATGCATTTTCTCAGAGATATTTCAGATAAATATTTCAGCCAACTTCCTGGACAGTAACAGTGTTTGTTTTCTTGTACAAATTATTGGGAGCCATAACTTTTTGTTTTATTATTGTTATTATACTTTGAAATCTGTTCTACAAAAGGTACATCAGGTTAAATCATGAAAGAGGCACTTTAATTCTGCTCATTCGTCAAATCTATGATACCTCTTCACAAAAACAATTCATCTTTGGCCTAGAACAGTGACTGGCAAACTCCCAGCTTATAACAATCGTTTCATAGCTCACAGTGAAGATTTTATAAATACCTTACATTCATCTTGTGAAATCATTCATTTGATGATATGACTGAAAGTGGTTCCTGGAATTATTGTGATTGTATTACACTATTTAACTGTTCCACCGAGTCGTGTGAAATGTCTAAAAACATCATGCCTTTCTTGAAATGGCTGGTGACAATTTTTTAGTTGTTCTGTGAAAATACCGTTATGTGATTCTATTCACTACTGCTGTGAAAAATCAAATTTTTGCAAGTGAAACAATGTTCTGTCGTAGTCCCACTAATATAAATAAGCAGACGTGTTTGTCATATGCACCTTATGTCCCATCAGATGCTGCGGGCCTTGGGCCAAATACCTTTCATACTTCCTCCAAATTTGGATTTGTTTTCCTGTGTGATTATTTCTCAACATTATTGTCATTTAGAGAATGAAAGAAAATCATGGGGATTTAGGTAGTTTTCTTGTCTCGTTGTTGTTTTTTAATAGAAAATCTGCACCCATGTCTACCTTCAATCTTAATTGGAAAGGTACAGTATGCTTGTCTAATGAGAGATAGTAGAGATAATAAAGTCACCAAGTTCCCTATCATTGATTGAGGCAGAATGGGTCCAAGGAACATTTTAGTGTCATAATAGGCGTAGATGGAAAAAGCCTGAAAGGGATTGGTATGAAAAGCGTAATCTATCTTGGGAAATATTCTAGCAATTTATTGGCTTTCTATCCCAAGAAGCTTCTTCAGGGAAGGAAATTATTAATAAGCTTGTGTAACTGTCTTGGAGTTCTCTGCTGGAGACCAGGGTTTTGCAAATGCTATGGAAGCTGAAGGAAATATAAATAAATAGAAATGTTACAAAGTAAAACTGAATAGTTGATGTACCACCTCTGAAAAGAAATGGTTATTCAGTGCAACCATATGGCTGTAGAGTGAAATACGAACAACTTCATGAGTTTAGAAATTAAATTATTATGGAAATACTTAATAAATATATTCTTTTAATATACATTATTATTCAAGAATTGAACATTTCTTCTAATTGTACATAATGCCTAATACTGTTTTTCATTGTACAAGCCAACAAACATGTCAATCAAAAGCAAGAAAGCAATAGATCATTGCTTATTTTGAAGAGAAAAAAGAGAAACTGGTTTTTGTTGTTGTTGTTGTTGTTATGTATTTTGTCAATAGAAGACCCTTGAATGCTTAAAAAATTTTTCTTTTTTATATGGTGCTGTCCTGAGAACTTTCCAATTCTTCCTTGAGACAAGAATAGAAAATAAGATATCAAGCATGAAACAATTAATCTAGAAATGTGAATTTATTAAAAGCATCAACAACAACAACAAAAACCATATACGTGGATCTTGAATTCTACTGAATGATGGAAAAAAAACAAACCACATATTTTTAACCAATAGGTAATTGATGAATCTACACACAGTAATTTGTGAATTACTCCCCTCCCTCAGCCCCCCCCCCCCCAAAAAAAAAAATCTAGCTCTCACAAAATATTTTGTTTTTTTTTTTGTGTATTCTGACTACGAAGACTCCCACCGAAGTCATCTCAGTTGCTTATGATAATCTCTTTCCATAAGCAAGCAGCTTTTGCTCATTCCGAGTAGAAGGGAATTAATACAAGGTGAACAGATTTTCACAGTGGGAAACATATGTAAGCAGACTGTTTTACAGTTCTTTGACTAATCTGGGGACATTTGCAGAAAATACTAGGAATGACTTTTAATATTGTTATTTGATGTGCATTGCACTTAATTCTTCTGTTGTGAGCAACATACCTAAAGGCTTGTATTAGAGCAAATTTTTCACCGCAGATGATAACTTTCCCTGTGCTAGGATCATAGGATGGGATTCTTAGGATTTTCCAGAATTCTTTTCTATGTCTTTCTTAATATGTTCATTGCACTGAAATAATTTTTTTAAGAAGTATGTTTCTTATGGACCAATTGCCATAGTTGGATTAAATCAGAAATCTCAGATTTATTACGAGAACTGAAGTAGTGGAAAGTAAAGGACATGCCTATACAGTACTTAGATTTTATCAAGTTCTTATATCACATTCATCACTATGTACTTGAATATCTCCCAAAAGGGCATGGAAAGGACAAAGTCCTAACATTTAACTCCAGGTATTTAAAAGTACCTGTTTAGGTGAGTTTTGTTTCTTCTTGTTGCTTCTATCCTTATGTACTAGCATATGACTGCAAGTCTGGAGTGGAAGGCAAACAGTGCAAAGAGATTGTACTGTAAATATTAAGCACATTTGATTTTGCCAATTACCTTGTGTGTATTCTGCCTACCAATTACAGGAACAAGCATGATGCCTCTGGCTCAGCAACATTTTCTCCTCCTTTCTCAGAGCAGAATGTGGTTGAGAGTCTTGGTTCATAGAATTATAGAATGGTTTGGGTTGGAAGGGGCCTTTAAGATCATCTAGTTCCAACCCCCCTGCTATATGGGCAGGGACACCTTCCTGTAGACCAGGTTGCTCAAAGCCCCATCCAGCCCGGCCTTGAATGTCAGGGAGGGGGCATTGACAATCTCGCTGGGCAATCTGCTCCAGTGTCTCACCACCCTCACAGTAAAGAATTTATTCCTAATACATACTCTAAATCTAACCCCTTCCAGTTTATAACTGTTTCCCCTTACCCTGTCACTACATGCCCTTATAAAAAGACCCATGTTTATCATGATTGAAATAAGACTATGTTGTCACTGGGACTTCCAAGAGTATTTTAGGTCAAATCTAAGCTCAAAGTATCCTGGAAAACCTATTTAAATTATGCTTATTTTTTGAAACTATCATGATAACATATTTTACTACCTTTGTGTGCATATATTTTTATAGTCAAACAATGCAGACTTTGTGGAAAACAATGTAACCTGCATTTTCAGCTCTGCCCAAATAGGATAATAAAAATGGTACTTCCGGCACAAATACCGTTTTTATGTATCAGTTGCAAAGATATAATAATATTTGTTATGAGTGCAATGCTCAAATGTTAATTGATTTTTTTTCTGTTAAGAATTGATAATGAGTACCTAGATAGAAAATATTCAGATATTTTACTGAATATGTATACATTCACTCCTACAATAAAAGCAGGTTAGATGTCTAAAGCATATAAGATTGAATTCTACTCCTGAATGTTCCCACACAAATGGAATTAGGCAGATACCTTTAGAGAGAGAAATCAGCTTCCATTGTGCTACACAGATAAATTAAACAGAATAGTATGTCTTAGGAGAAAAGAATGTTTTAAAATTTCCACAGTAGAATTCTTAGCTTTGCATTTGTGCTCAGTTGAAAAGCTTCAGTATAGCTCAATTGATGTAACAAAAAGCAGAATTGTGCTCCACTTGGTTTTCTCCAAGAATGGGGCACTTAGCAAAATAATGCTGTAAGTGAACAGATAAAAGTGGGCTACTAACTCTATAAATTATCCTTTGCCACAGCCAAGTACTCTAGAAAGTTGGCACAAGCCTACTAGCAGGAAATATCCCTGTTTGCAGTAGTTCCTGAAGATTGCCAGCTAGTATAGAACAAAGAGGAGTCTGAATGTGTCATGAAGTGGTTTCTAGCACAGACGGCCAGATATAAGGCTATGGAGTTACAGTAGGGATACATTTGGCTCAGAGGATTTCAACTACGTGTTAGCAATTTCAGCTATGAGAGCTGGGCATAAAAAGCATCTGGTTGTTTTGGAAAGAGGAAATAAGAAGAGTCCCAGAAGACACTAGTGAGAAAAGCTTTAGCTCTTAGCAGCTTTGTGTTATTTGAACAAATTTCTCTTCAGGTTCCAAGTGCAAAAACTGTACACTAGTAAGTGGAAGTAGATTGAAATAGAACATATTAGTTCTGTATTTGCTGCCCACTCATTTTCTCTCTTCTTTGAGACAACCAGCTTTCCCAGGATAGCATACGCCAGTCAGTGTCATGAGAATTTCATTAGATGCACAGTAAAAGTCCAGTTTGCAAACAGAAAAATCAAAAGGTTGTCTAGGAGAAAAACAAAGTGAATAAATGACCAGACTAAGAGAGTGCAGTGGACATGGAGACAATCCAACTGAATCTTTGGAAGGAAAGAAAAAGATAAAAGCTCAGCAGGTATATGAATGCAGGCAAGAAAGATTTGATTCAGAGACAGTAGACAATAGAAATATGTCAAGTAATTTAATGATGAGGCTTTGTAGAAGTATTTTGATAATCTTTTCAAAAACTCTTATTGTTCCCTACCCCTACTGTATCTTGCATTTACAAACATGCACAGGTGCTGCATTTCCTGCGCAGCATACTACTTTGACTCACACTGCTTTGAGATTCATTTCTTCCAAAAAATTGGTTTTTTTCTACATTTTATTTTGTGTATTTTGTCCTCTACAGAAGGCTGTCAATCTTCTCCACATTTTGTGTTGTTTTACAGCAGGAAGACAGCTATCACAAGCAGGAAGGAATGGCTTTGATTCTCTCAAAATATCTCAGGGGCATTGGGAAAACTTTCTTCCCCACCTTAGCAGCACAGGGGAAGGGCATCAGAAGTCAGTTCTCTCACTCTCCCCTGGTATTACTTTGCCTTTCTTTCTCTTTCGTGTGCTCAAAGGAATTGATGGTTTGGCCAATCAACTTCCAACCAACTACATACAGAGAAAAGAGGCACCATGTTAGTACACCTATATACAATTATATTTTGTGATCTGTGATGTTTCTGTTTGTCTTCTCATCAGAAGAGTTAGTGTTGAAAGATAAGATAAATCCTTTTTCTTGTTCCTTAGCAATAACACATGCAATCAGAAAGATGCAGGGATTCAATAAAAATAAAACTATCCTAAGTTTTCTTGAAGTTTCTCAAGTGTCCACCACGCATTTGCAGAGAACCGAGTCAGACAAGAAATTAAGATTAGAAGAAAAAAAGTAAATATGAATATGAATATAAATGCAAATACATATATATATAAAAAGAGAGAGAGATGTATTCTTAACAATTAATAACCAAACCAGCTGGATCTTCACCAAGGCCTTTCCATCCTACATTTGTTTTAGCTGGAAAAGAGAGTACGTGAGATGCCATAAGAAGAATCCAAAAAACTTGAAATTATTTCTGCTGAGTGTAGAATAATCTTTGTAAAACTTGTCTGTCATATCATTCTGAAGGAAAATCATGAATAATTGAGCAAATAAAAAGAGAGGAAAGAAAATATATATAGATATGGAAAATTTAGGTCAGATGGCTCTTTTGAGTTATCTCCCCCTTTTAATGGGGCTCTCCACTTGAGCCTCACTTTGATGATTTACGTTAATCAGAGGCTCTGTTCTTAACCCTCTATATCAGGTAGAATTTCACCCCTTTATTCATGCAGTTCTCATGAGATTTTTTTAATTGATACTCAGAAATCACCCAGAACATGAGAAAGAGTTTTGATCAGCAGTCTTTGACATTAATCAAGTCAAAGTCAGTGAGGCATTGCTCATTAACAAGGTTGATGTTTCACTGCTCCTGTAACACTCCATTTCTCTTTATGATCATTCAAAGAGCATGCAGAAGGTTCAGGTACTAACGTGGTTTTGAAATATAAAAAACTACTGATGCAATAATCAAAACAAAGAAGTACTTTTCATTATTATTTCAGTCAGGAAAGCTAATTTTCATGAAATATAATAGCTATGGCTGACACAAAAGATGAAGGAATAAATGGCATTATGTGAAACAGTTAAAAGGTATAAAGACATTAGAAACAACATTTGTAGTCTTGGCTGGGGAGCAGACTAAACCACCCACGATTCAGGAGGAAACAGTCAGAGACCTGCTACTCCAACTGAACTGTCACAAGTCCATGGGGCCGGATGAGATTCACCCGAGAGTGCTGAGGGAACTGGCAGAGGTGATAGCCGAGCCGCTTTCCATCATCTATCAGCGCTCCTTGTTGACTGGTGAGGTCCCAGAAGACTGGAGGCTTGCCAATGTGACTCCCATCTACANTGGCATAGGTTGCACAGAGAGGCTGTAAAGTCTCTTCCTTGGAGATATTCAAAAGCCATCAGGGCATGCTCCTGGGCACCCTTTTCTGCTTGGGCTCCAGAGTTCTCTTCCAAAATCAGCTATTTTGTGTTTCTGTAAAATTCTCTCAATCAAAGTGGATAATTAAAAGTTGATTATGAGACAATCATGAAAAAAAAAATTGAAAGTAAATTTGGGATGGGTAAATGGATGAAACTGATGAGTAGTAAAAGTCTCTAGGCAGGATATGATTGACATCATCGTAATTCGGAATTATGATATACAAACTGATTTAGTCCATCCTAGTAATGGAACCAATATGAATTAATTTTGTAGTTTACAGAGGAAGTCTGATGTGCTTTACAACAAACTATATTGAAGTGTTGGGTTTTTTTGTTTTTTTGTTTTTGTTTTTTTCAGTGGCAGAGGAATTAAAAATGTTTTTATGAGTCTTGCTAGTTTTTCATGGAGGGTATAAAAATTGTCAATTACAAGTTTGTTACTTCTTGTCAAAGGTGTACAGTAAAATAGGAAAGCAAGATGGTATATGTTTCCTAGGGTATAGCAGGAAATGGGTTGATGACATTTCTGAGTAATGAGAAGTGTATAAACTTTTTAGCATTCCTTATGAAAGATTGATATATGAGGTTGACTTGGACAAACAAAGAAAATATTAATATTATTATTTTAATTGCTGAGATATTTCAGAGTACCTTTGGGATACTTCATAGATGTACCTAAAACAGATACTTTTATATTTGTATCTTCAATATCTGTAACTTTATTGTGGACAAAAAATTTGTAAAGCTTATTAAAAACTTTAAAAATTGTAATAACTACCCTGAAAATATCAAAATCCTCCATATTAAAAGGGAAAATTAGAGATGTCTTTTTAAAACTTTGTAACTGTTCAAAATTAAAATGTTCTCTTGAGCTTTTCAATATGCCAAAGCCCCTTCAGATAACTGATCTGAATTCTTCATTGACTTTTACCCCCGTAATAAATCAAAGTAGTATTTATGTTCATTTAAGAACTTCTTGCAATTCCATCCAGTCTGTCCCCTATGAATTTCTGACTGAAATAACAAGAAACTTTTTGTGATTTAAGACACGGTATGCATGCTTGTGTATAAAGATGCATTTACACAGTCACTATTTTAATAGTTTAAATGAAGGACATAACAAATATTATCAAGCATTATAGGCTACTGAAGATAAAATATTTTGTATTATGGCCTCCAAAACTGGGGATCTAATAGCTAAATTAAGGAGAAAAGGACATAAATCATTTAATTCTAGTGGAGTTGGACTGAACGGATCATTACATCTGCTATCCCATACCTGGTAATTAGCTGGCATCAGGTTTCCCTAATTGCTCAGTTACAGCACAATTTGGAAAGATCAGTCCTTGAGGGGAGTCAAGGTGTGGCACACTGTTGCCATGAATGTACAAGACAAAGAAGGATTAAAAGAAAGAGAAAGCATAAAACAGAAACATCAGCCTTCCTTTTACCATTGATGAAATTACTCAAATCATTTTTATGGAAGAATATGTCTTATGCTATATTTTTTTTCCACCCTAAGAACATAACGAGTCTGCTGAATTTGTAACACATTGCTAATGTTCTAGCTTCTCTATATTCTGTGCTGTTTGTCTCTTTACTCATTTCAGAACTACGTGAATAAGCAGGATTTCTGTTTAAAAATGTAAGCAGATCCTTGTGCTGCAAATGGTGTGTAGCTTAAACTTGATGTGCTAAAGGAAACTCAGAACTTCATTCCGGAGGGAGGTCACTTGATACTGCTGCTTGAAACTCTTCAACTGATAAATCTCTCATTAAATTAGACACCTTTGCAGTTGGGAGAATTGCCTTTTATGAGCCTACTGTGCGTTTTTAAGTATAAGTGCAAGGAACAACTAGCTGTTAAAAATGATTCTGTAAAACATTACTAAACTCTGGAACCAGAGTAATGATTTCAGACACTAAGAGAAAAAGTTAACTGCCTTATCTGAAGTAGATTTTAGTTGGCAACTACTTGCTGCATAACAATATTTCATAAGACATTTGATAAATATTTTACTGAGTATTCAGTTCCTAGAGTAGATGAAACATAAATAAATTCATCAACTCAAATAAATGCTTTTTCTATTAGTATATAATAGTGAATATTGGATTATTTTATTCATACCAAGATCATCAAAATAAAATATAAGGTGAAAGAAAGTGAAAAAATATTCCTAACTCTTTTAATTACAGTATTTGCAGAACAGCAAATGTGTTTTACTTACTACCTCACTGACATATCAAATTTAGGGCTTTTGTTTGTTTGGTTGGTTGGTTTTTTGTTGTTTTTTGTTGTTGTTGTTTTTTATAGGCCAAAAAATCCCTGAGAATTCCCATATGGAGACAAAAGAAATGGACCACTAATTCAGTATTTAACTGAAATTAAACAATGAATTTTCATTTAATTAAGTTCAATTCAAACTGTCTCACTGAATCTTATTTGTTTTACTTATCTTTCATTCTTCACACATATATATTCTTCTAAAATCTTAATTACAGACAGTTGTGGTCTATATGATAGGCCATACACACAGTTGTGGCCTATATTATTCAGATACATCTGTAAAATGTATACCAAGCCTTATGATAAATATTCAGAACTTGAAATGACCTGAAAAACATGTGGAGTGTTGCCTACAACCTATAACATTGCTTAACATTGTCAGTAGTCTAATATAATGCTCTGAAAGTACAGCATTTCCATTTCCATAGAGACCTTATCTCCTTATGGAGCAATGATGTTTCATTTTAACTAGTGAATAGAAAAAAAGCAAAGCAGCACCAAGAAAATAAGGAAAGTATGTGCAGAGTGAGGTTTAATAAGATCCTAAATAAGGATTGAAATTGAAGCACTCATGGTTAGTGAGTGCTGTGTTCATAAGTATTCTTCTTCTAGACCACCTAACTGAAGGTATATGTTTTCCTCCATATCCAAAGCCTCTGATACAGCTTCTCTGATTCACTGACCAATGCTGCAGTATAATCTTTTTCTTTTTTTTTCCATTAAATTATACAGTCATGGAATTACAGAATGGCTTGTGTTGGATGGGGCCTCAAAGATCATCTAGTTCCAAACCCCACTGACATTGGCAGGGTTGCCAACCACTAGATCAGGCTTCCCAGTGCTGAATTCAACCTGGCTTTGAAGGTCTGCATGGAGCCTTCTCCAGGCTGAACAAGCCCAGCTTCATCAGCCTGTATTTGTAGAAGAGCTGCAGCCCTCTGATCATCTTCCCAGCCCAGCTCTGAACCCATTTCAACAGCTGCAGTTTCTTACAAATCTAAGCACTAAGAAGTATTGTTTAAATAATTTAATACTTATTACTTTGAAAAGCCTATTACACAAATAAAATTACATGCTTATGTATCAGAACATGTCGACGCTTAAACTTCACTCATAGCCTACGTTTCAAGGCACTCACTACCTTTCAAAAGTTTTAAGTTATTATTTAATTTTTGTTCGAACTTTGGGTTTTAATTCTGCGTGGGGTTTGATCAGTCTTGAATATTGCACAGTACTGCCAGTTTACTATGATTAATATGGGAATTGTTGGATTTTGTCAAGGTTGTCCTGGATCTTAAGTTACCCAAAATGTATGAAAATAGCAAAAGAGCAATTAACCTTTCAGTACAGAATTGTTTGTATAAAAAAAAANCTGGATAGTTTCTGTTGTCTGGAAGATCTTACTTTCTCTGTGATTTCTCTGCAGTCAAGTTCCTTTAGAGGAACCTTTCTGAAGGACAGTGAACAGAGGAGTTTGTCCTGATACCTACTGCTTTTTGAAATGCATCATGAAGGCAACATTTTAAAACTTGAAGCATTGGATAGATGTTTTTACTGATACTGATGAGTACAGAAAGATTCATTTATCCAAATCATTTCACTTAATTCAGTGAAACAGATTGTGAGTCACCTGTGAATCTGATCCATACACTCTGAATGTAGTTATACTATTTGAAATGCCAACAGTACAGAAAATAACATCTAAGATTGGATTTGCATTTTCCAGTGCAAAAATTCCTACAGCAAAAGATTAACAGGTATGTTTAAATTTCTGTTTCTGAAGCTCTTGCGCAAAGGAAAAAAAAAAAGTTCATAAAGAATGCACATATAACTTGTTTACCCCTTCAGTACTCAAAATGAGAAGTTTTCACCTACTGGTAGTGATATAGCCATAACTATTTTCTAATAACTAATAAAATAAGTAATTAATAGAATTAAAGACTATAACTTTTTGATGAAGAAACCCCTATACTTGCACACAATACAATACTGCAATATCATGCCTTTGTTTTAACTAGTACAAATTGTGTACAAAGAGTACTCAGATCTTACCAGGTAAAGGAGACAATAATATTCCACAGTGAAGAGCTGTTCAAATGGAGAGTTCATATATAATTAAAACAATAAGAAAAGATGTGTCTAATTTTTATCAGGTTCAAAGAAATCTGGGAAAGTATTTTCTAGACCATTTTCTTGTAGGCAGAGTCTCATTTCCAATTAGTTCTGATGGAAAACATTTTCAATCTCTAAATAAATAAATAAATAAAGTGAAACTAGTCAAGGAATAATGGCAGGTCTCTAGGAAAAAAGCAGTCACGTCAGCTGGCATATCTTTCATGTTTTGACAATTGATCTCAAAAGCAAACAGATTTCAGAAGAAAAAGCCTAAGTGTTTTAGTAAAATGTTTAAATTAGTCATATGAAATCATATCAAGCAGAAAGAGCTTAAGCCAAGTTACTGTAAGACAACTGAATTTTTCAAAATCTTCATTTATGTTTTCTCATCTAAGATGAATAATAATATCTGAGTAGCTGATTGTGTTGTGCTTGAATCTTACCTGACAGGTAAGCTCCTAGAAAACCTTACAATAGCATTTACCACTGGCCCTCTCTGGGGTGGGAATATATCTGCCATTGCTGAAGTCCACTGGGGACACATGGGTTATGAACACATCTGCCACTGATGGTCTCAGCAAAGTTGGACATACTGCTTTACCAGAATTCTGCAGTAACTGCAAGTATGTCGCAGATAAGTAAACAAGATGATGGTAAAATGGTGTTGCAAGAAGACAACTGTGAGGGCAAATTGACAGGTAGCAGATGCACAGCAATTTGTACTATAGATCTCTAGAACTTAACACAAGAAGCTTCTTGTGACCTTAACTGATCAAGACAGGAACACAGAAATGACATTCTGAGAACTAATCATCCGTTGCTAGCAGAGAGCTATGAAGTCCAGTATTTGAGGGGAGCTTATAAACAAGAGGGAGTCCAACTTATTATATGATCTGATAGTGACAGGATAAGGAGGAAAAGCATTAAACAAAAGGAGGGAAGATTAAGGTTAGATCTTATCGGAAAGTTTTTCATGTAGAGAGTGATGATGCAATGGAACAAGTTGCCCAGAGAAGTGGATGTCACATCCTTGGAGGTGTTCAAGGCCAGGCTGGATGCGGCTCTGGGCAGCCCTACCTATTAGCTGGCATCTCTGTCCATGGCGGGGTTGCCATAGGTTGGAACTAGAAGATCTCTGAGGTCCCTTCCGACTAAGCTGCTCCATGTTTCTGTGATTTGCTGCCACTGAACCCTTGACTTCAGCTTATGTCTAATTTTCTTTCTTCTGACTACTGCTTTCTGATTTCTGCTTCCCAGTTTTAGTATGTCTTTGCCTGATGTAAACTTTCATTGCTCAGCTTCATCCTGAACATGACTACAGTATTCTGTAATGCCTGTAGCACTCACTTTCTACTCAAAACTCCACAGAATGTGGCATCTCAAATAGATTTAATCCTTCTGTTGTCCTATTGCAAGAACAGACTAACCATAATGAACTTCCCTTTTTTTTTTGTACCCTTGCTTGGGTAAATAAATCACCCAGTTACAGGACATAAATATAACATTTTATTTAAACATTATGGCACAAGAGTGTTCAGCTTCTAAATGTAAACTGTTAATTAATTTGGCAGCTTAAGTGTGTTGAGGTCTGCCTTACTTTTGGCTGTCCTGCATTGAAACAAGATATATAAAAACTAGGGAAGCCAAGTTGATGTTGAAATTCAGAGAGGTTTTGATGGGAGTTCTGTTTATACTTTAGTAATCTTCAATTTTCTTTACATATTTGAAGCAGATAGGAAAAATCATTGATGAAACGTAACTCCTTTTATAAATGCTTACAAAGGACAAACATTTAAAGAAAGAAGGAATTAAAAAAAAAAAAAAAACCTGCTTCCAATAAAGCCAAATCCATTTCTTTGTTGAATCTTCTAAAGGATTTACTGCTCATAAGATAAAAACACGAGAGTATTTTCGAATTAACTTTCCACAATATGCTTTAATTAGATAAAATAATGTAAGATGTTGATGTTGGCATGATCTATACAAGCTGTATAGAGTTCCTTTATTTTTTCCTTAGTCTCTCCAAATTTACATATTTCCTCATGGTGCAATAAATATTTTAAATGGAGCAGAAAGACATAACATAATTAAAAGTACTGTTTCACCATCTCCTTATAAATATTTTATGTTTTTATATTAAAATAATATGAGTCTGAACACAGCAAATTTGATGGGTATTAGAAGCATCTGTTGAATACTTGGTAAAGAATAATTTTAATTTCATTGAACCATAATTTACAAATCATAATGCAAATCTTTGGATAATAGGACATATCTCAGTATACTACATTGTTTGTTTTATAACTCAAGGACATAAGACTGTTTTATTTCATTCAGTGAATTATTTCAGAAGTCATAATGTAAGAAGATGGCACTTGAAATTTTCTAGGCAAAAAAAGTTTACATCAATAAGAAGTTATTAGTGTATAATTTAGGATTAGCATGTTTACATATTAAAAAAAAACAGCTAAAAAAACTTCTGATGATTCTTTGTTAGCTGTTTCAATGGGTGACTTTGACACATTCTAGTTATATTCTAATGAGAGAGATGGTGAAATTTATGATGTATTGAACAAAGACTCCTGACTGTTATAAAATCTAAAATCAGAACAGAGCAGACTTATTAAGCTTAACTTTCAAATATTCTGAAGCCCCATTTCCCACAGAACAGTGTCAGCACAGTTACACAACTAATTTATGCAGACATAATTGTGTGAGCATCTTAAATATAAAAAGATTCAAATAATGTATAATATTCAAATAATGAATTATGTCAGACTAATAATCCAGTTTCATAAATTAATGTATGGTTAAAAGCATGACTAAGCAGACATAAAGAACATGTCCTGGACCTGGGATTCTTCTGTATTTTTTCTTCAGTTAAGTCAAGATATATTTTAAATCAGAACAACAAAAGTGTATTTTCTGGTGCCAAATCCATTTTGTCATTTGTTTCAAATAAGCAGGAGAAAGAGTTTGTCACCAGTCCATAGGCATTAATTATTTCTTTTTACTTCCATAATTAGCAGGAAGGCATCTGCTACACTGGAGGCCCTGTATTCTTTCAGGTAACTTGTCTCTGGTCTGTAAATATAGAGGGGGCTGTTGGAGGCATTGTTCTGGAAAATTATCTTTCAACATAAGTTCTTCTTCCAGATTGTATCTGTATCTTATGTATCTATATCTAAGGCTGTATAGCACACACTTCAATGCGCACTAAAATGATGTTTTAATATTATATTCCAATAGAGATGTAATGGTTGTTATTTTTTGCCTGAAATAATAGACGTATAATCTAAATGATTATGTGAAAAAGATGAAGATGTCATATGTGTAGTATTGATGCATGATGAAATTCCACTTTGGTGAGGCCACATGCGGAGTGCTGTATCCAGCTGGAAAGAGTCCAATGGAGGGCTACCAAGATGATCAAGTGATTAGGCATCTCTTCTCTGAGGAGAGGATGAGAGTTGGGACTGTTCAGCCTAGAGAAGATGCCCAAGGGAGACCTTATTAATCTCTATAAATACTTGAAGGGAGAGTGCAAAGAGGATGGAGTTAGGCTCTTTTTAGTGGTGGGTGCCAGGGCAGGAGGCAAGGAGCACAAACGGGGACAGAGGGGTTTTTTTTGTTTGGTTGTTTTTTTTGTTTTTTTTTTTTTTAACGTCAGGAAGTAATTCTTTTCTGTGTGGGTGATGAAGCACTGGCATAGGTTGCACAGAGAGGCTGTAAAGTCTCTTCCTTGGAGATATTCAAAAGCCATCAGGGCATGCTCCTGGGCACCCTTTTCTGCTTGGGCTCCAGAGTTCTCTTCCAAAATCAGCTATTTTGTGTTTCTGTAAAATTCTCTCAATCAAAGTGGATAATTAAAAGTTGATTATGAGACAATCATGAAAAAAAAAATTGAAAGTAAATTTGGGATGGGTAAATGGATGAAACTGATGAGTAGTAAAAGTCTCTAGGCAGGATATGATTGACATCATCGTAATTCGGAATTATGATATACAAACTGATTTAGTCCATCCTAGTAATGGAACCAATATGAATTAATTTTGTAGTTTACAGAGGAAGTCTGATGTGCTTTACAACAAACTATATTGAAGTGTTGGGTTTTTTTGTTTTTTTGTTTTTGTTTTTTTCAGTGGCAGAGGAATTAAAAATGTTTTTATGAGTCTTGCTAGTTTTTCATGGAGGGTATAAAAATTGTCAATTACAAGTTTGTTACTTCTTGTCAAAGGTGTACAGTAAAATAGGAAAGCAAGATGGTATATGTTTCCTAGGGTATAGCAGGAAATGGGTTGATGACATTTCTGAGTAATGAGAAGTGTATAAACTTTTTAGCATTCCTTATGAAAGATTGATATATGAGGTTGACTTGGACAAACAAAGAAAATATTAATATTATTATTTTAATTGCTGAGATATTTCAGAGTACCTTTGGGATACTTCATAGATGTACCTAAAACAGATACTTTTATATTTGTATCTTCAATATCTGTAACTTTATTGTGGACAAAAAATTTGTAAAGCTTATTAAAAACTTTAAAAATTGTAATAACTACCCTGAAAATATCAAAATCCTCCATATTAAAAGGGAAAATTAGAGATGTCTTTTTAAAACTTTGTAACTGTTCAAAATTAAAATGTTCTCTTGAGCTTTTCAATATGCCAAAGCCCCTTCAGATAACTGATCTGAATTCTTCATTGACTTTTACCCCCGTAATAAATCAAAGTAGTATTTATGTTCATTTAAGAACTTCTTGCAATTCCATCCAGTCTGTCCCCTATGAATTTCTGACTGAAATAACAAGAAACTTTTTGTGATTTAAGACACGGTATGCATGCTTGTGTATAAAGATGCATTTACACAGTCACTATTTTAATAGTTTAAATGAAGGACATAACAAATATTATCAAGCATTATAGGCTACTGAAGATAAAATATTTTGTATTATGGCCTCCAAAACTGGGGATCTAATAGCTAAATTAAGGAGAAAAGGACATAAATCATTTAATTCTAGTGGAGTTGGACTGAACGGATCATTACATCTGCTATCCCATACCTGGTAATTAGCTGGCATCAGGTTTCCCTAATTGCTCAGTTACAGCACAATTTGGAAAGATCAGTCCTTGAGGGGAGTCAAGGTGTGGCACACTGTTGCCATGAATGTACAAGACAAAGAAGGATTAAAAGAAAGAGAAAGCATAAAACAGAAACATCAGCCTTCCTTTTACCATTGATGAAATTACTCAAATCATTTTTATGGAAGAATATGTCTTATGCTATATTTTTTTTCCACCCTAAGAACATAACGAGTCTGCTGAATTTGTAACACATTGCTAATGTTCTAGCTTCTCTATATTCTGTGCTGTTTGTCTCTTTACTCATTTCAGAACTACGTGAATAAGCAGGATTTCTGTTTAAAAATGTAAGCAGATCCTTGTGCTGCAAATGGTGTGTAGCTTAAACTTGATGTGCTAAAGGAAACTCAGAACTTCATTCCGGAGGGAGGTCACTTGATACTGCTGCTTGAAACTCTTCAACTGATAAATCTCTCATTAAATTAGACACCTTTGCAGTTGGGAGAATTGCCTTTTATGAGCCTACTGTGCGTTTTTAAGTATAAGTGCAAGGAACAACTAGCTGTTAAAAATGATTCTGTAAAACATTACTAAACTCTGGAACCAGAGTAATGATTTCAGACACTAAGAGAAAAAGTTAACTGCCTTATCTGAAGTAGATTTTAGTTGGCAACTACTTGCTGCATAACAATATTTCATAAGACATTTGATAAATATTTTACTGAGTATTCAGTTCCTAGAGTAGATGAAACATAAATAAATTCATCAACTCAAATAAATGCTTTTTCTATTAGTATATAATAGTGAATATTGGATTATTTTATTCATACCAAGATCATCAAAATAAAATATAAGGTGAAAGAAAGTGAAAAAATATTCCTAACTCTTTTAATTACAGTATTTGCAGAACAGCAAATGTGTTTTACTTACTACCTCACTGACATATCAAATTTAGGGCTTTTGTTTGTTTGGTTGGTTGGTTTTTTGTTGTTTTTTGTTGTTGTTGTTTTTTATAGGCCAAAAAATCCCTGAGAATTCCCATATGGAGACAAAAGAAATGGACCACTAATTCAGTATTTAACTGAAATTAAACAATGAATTTTCATTTAATTAAGTTCAATTCAAACTGTCTCACTGAATCTTATTTGTTTTACTTATCTTTCATTCTTCACACATATATATTCTTCTAAAATCTTAATTACAGACAGTTGTGGTCTATATGATAGGCCATACACACAGTTGTGGCCTATATTATTCAGATACATCTGTAAAATGTATACCAAGCCTTATGATAAATATTCAGAACTTGAAATGACCTGAAAAACATGTGGAGTGTTGCCTACAACCTATAACATTGCTTAACATTGTCAGTAGTCTAATATAATGCTCTGAAAGTACAGCATTTCCATTTCCATAGAGACCTTATCTCCTTATGGAGCAATGATGTTTCATTTTAACTAGTGAATAGAAAAAAAGCAAAGCAGCACCAAGAAAATAAGGAAAGTATGTGCAGAGTGAGGTTTAATAAGATCCTAAATAAGGATTGAAATTGAAGCACTCATGGTTAGTGAGTGCTGTGTTCATAAGTATTCTTCTTCTAGACCACCTAACTGAAGGTATATGTTTTCCTCCATATCCAAAGCCTCTGATACAGCTTCTCTGATTCACTGACCAATGCTGCAGTATAATCTTTTTCTTTTTTTTTCCATTAAATTATACAGTCATGGAATTACAGAATGGCTTGTGTTGGATGGGGCCTCAAAGATCATCTAGTTCCAAACCCCACTGACATTGGCAGGGTTGCCAACCACTAGATCAGGCTTCCCAGTGCTGAATTCAACCTGGCTTTGAAGGTCTGCATGGAGCCTTCTCCAGGCTGAACAAGCCCAGCTTCATCAGCCTGTATTTGTAGAAGAGCTGCAGCCCTCTGATCATCTTCCCAGCCCAGCTCTGAACCCATTTCAACAGCTGCAGTTTCTTACAAATCTAAGCACTAAGAAGTATTGTTTAAATAATTTAATACTTATTACTTTGAAAAGCCTATTACACAAATAAAATTACATGCTTATGTATCAGAACATGTCGACGCTTAAACTTCACTCATAGCCTACGTTTCAAGGCACTCACTACCTTTCAAAAGTTTTAAGTTATTATTTAATTTTTGTTCGAACTTTGGGTTTTAATTCTGCGTGGGGTTTGATCAGTCTTGAATATTGCACAGTACTGCCAGTTTACTATGATTAATATGGGAATTGTTGGATTTTGTCAAGGTTGTCCTGGATCTTAAGTTACCCAAAATGTATGAAAATAGCAAAAGAGCAATTAACCTTTCAGTACAGAATTGTTTGTATAAAAAAAAAAAAAAAAAAAAAAAAAAAAAAAAAAGCCTAATCTAGGGCAGTAGCTGTCTAAAGCTGTCTAATGGGGACAAGATTACATCAATATGTTCTTTTGATTACCTGCGCTCTCAATACAATACCACTTTGTCTGTAGATATAAATTTTTTGCTAGCATTTCCAGAGATGAACTATAACCCCAGCATTTAGTACATACATCCCTGAACCTGAATCGAATGTACCAATGTACCTGAGAGAAGACAAAAAGATTAGAATTTAGCTGAAAAATTAATTAAACTTGGAATCCACTTTTTTTTTCCTATATATTCGACACTTCCTGTAATGCCTACAGATGTAATNCTTAATAAACATTACAAGTTTGATGTCAAATGAGCTGAGGTATACCAGACAATCAGCCCTATGTGCTTCACGCACAACATGAATTTTTAAGCCAGAAAATAAACCACAGCTCAAATAAATAGAAAAATATGGCCTCTGATAGGAGGGTAAGGTATTTTTTCCATATGGAAGACTTGGCAGTGAGGGGTTGGGTTTGTTTTCCTAGTAGGTACATAAAGATTGCCAAAAGTTACTGGGACAATACACTCTGTGATAATATAGACATGGAGGTGGAATTAAGGATACATTTACAGTCTTACTGACTACATCTCCTCATTTTGCATATTTAATTGGACAAATTAAATGTAGGAGCACTGGTTTGCATACACTATGTATCTGATTTCATAAAAACAGAGATATTACTCGTAACAGGAACAATCCACTAGAGATAAAAATTCCATTCAATTCTGTGGTCATTCTGCTTGTCTAAAATTTTAAAATCAGTACGTCAGTTTGCTTTTTGCATTTACTAGCAATTGTTTCTGCTGAAAATGTTTTGAAACATTTCCCAGTTTCATGTCATGCTTGCCTTGGTCTCTTCCAAAAATTATAATGTCATCATAAATATTCAAAGTCTCTATACACCACTGCATGACTTGTTAATTAAACCTTGATACTTCTCAGGTGCTGATGAAATTTCAAGCATCAATCTTCTATAACACTGTGGTTTTGCATGTATTGCAAATAGTTTGCTCATTTTATATTCAGCTTCAAGCTCAACCAAGTATTTAGAAAGAGTGTGAAGACTACAGAGTTCTCACTTGAATGCTGCACATAGTTGAAAATCTGAAGGCCCCGAGTAAGCAAAACTCATACATAGTCTTAGAAGACAGTGAAAAGTTTAGTACTATAATACTCTTCCCTTACTGAAAATTGTGGTAGTTCATACTTGCCATTTTATGTAGGTTTTTTGCATGTTTCAGCCTGAAATTATCAGAATAATGCTTTTGCAGAGTGCAATCAAGTCCCTGTTAGTACTACTCTTCTTTGCATTCAGATTTTAAGTTCCTCAGAGAAAAGAAATTCCTTTCAGCAAAGCATCAAAAAAAAAAACAAAACAACCAAACAAAAAAACAACCAAACCCTACACTAATTCATGCACTTAAATTTATACATATAGTTGACCACATGGGTGAAAATGAGTAACAGAGCAAAAGACTGCCTCTGGGACTCTGGGATTCACCACTTACTAGTTCCCACTAAATAGCTCTGGGAACAGCAGGTTGAGTTCCAGCACAAGTCCTTGATCTCTACATAACACACAGATTCAGCCTTGGTCCTCGTTCTGAATCCACGTCTAACTTACTAAAGTATCTCACGCTAAAAGATCCACTAGTAAACATAACCAAAATTGGAAGTACGCTGGTTGCAGTACCTTTACAATGTGCTATCTTGTAGCAATCAACTTATTTTCTTGTCTAGACCGGGCATGCAACCTCTGTAGCCTTTTCCTTGAAAGGAGAATTTAATACAAACTCTGTAGATACATTTCTGAAGTTTCAAATAACAACTTTTCTATCCAAGAGAAAAGTACCCCTCAGGTTTGAAATTTCAATAGTTTGTCAAAAGTCATTTCTTCTCACAATTAAATCCACTCACTATGTTTGTGTATACACAGACATAAATACCATAGCCACTGTTTCACATACAAACACACAATCACACACTAGTTTGCCTAGTTCACTACTTTTACATTTTAAAGAACTATAAGTTACTTGAGTTTCAAATTCAATGTTAGATGAAGATTGGTGCATTTAAAATGTACACAACGTATAAATCAAGAATCTGGGGAGGTCTGATGACCTAGAATAATTTTATAGAAAATAAAAACACTACTAGAAATAAACATGAAATCATCCCTGTATTCTTTCACATGCATTAGAAGACTACCTCCAAAAGATACTTTCTTAGACACACATCCTACAACTGTAACAAAATAGAGCTTAGTTTTCTGTAAGGCTGTTCATCCAAACTATGTTTCAGAGCACTTTATGGGGGTGCAATAGCAGAGAGAGTGAGAAATTAAAATTTGGTTTTACAATGAAGTGACTGCAAAACAGTTCTGTGGTGATTTGTGTTTCCAGCGTCTCACTGATCTCATAACAAATCTGCTTAGGTTAGCTTAGTTTATGAATAACATATTGATTTATTTCCTAACTACAGTGCTGCAGACTCCACCTAGACCCTGTGAATCAAATCAAGCTGAGTTATTTTCTGCTTATGCATTTTCAAGACTAATAAAAGATTCTAAGAAAGGGAAAAAATCATGTTCACATTGCAACTTAATCCCTCAATAGCTATTCTCTAATTAACAGAGATGTGAAGAACTGTCTGCAGCATAGAGCTAAACCTAGTTTCTCTGGTCTCTTTTTCCCCAGTGAACACTTTCATCTTGATTTAGCTTTTAAAGTCTCCAAAGAAGATTTTCACTTGCTATTAGCTCCTCCAAATACTCAGGCATATAGTTTCTTTGGACATTATTTGTGTTTTAACATTACTAAGTACTTCTTAAACAGGAATTAAAATCCCCTTGAATGTCAGTTTAGCAGAAACTATGCTCACTGAGAAATATTACCAAATTTTACCAAATTTCTATCAGGTGTTTTGTAAGCCATACATCATGACAAGCCCTTACATCAAAAACTTGCAAAACAGTCAGGGTAGGCACTGAAAGAGAGGTGACAGAAAGAATAGATAGAGAAGAATCCTGCTCTAAAAGAAGGAACAATCACAGAATCTATGTGTGGTGATTCACCTATTTTGGTTGTTGTATAGACACCATTCTATGGGCATGCAATGTGGCAGGTATTATTCTACAGTGATCTGAAACACGTCAAAACACACATATACCTCACAGCTAGATTTTGGCAAGAGTTTCCATGGACAGCCTGGAAAAAGACATAGGTATGGTAGTGACAGAAACACGAAGACCCCCAAGCTATTAACATCAACAGAAGTCAACTACGACACCAGCTTGCCTTATTAAGAGCAGAACTGAGGAGTGCATAATAGTTACAAAAGTGAGATGTACGCATTGCATCAATTATGCAAAGTCCAGACAACTCCCAGTACTAACTGGTTATTTTGGTACTAACACACAGTGAGAATTGTTTAAATAATTTTATGTATATCACAGATAATATGTATAATTTTGGGAAATTGGAATCTTCTTTCAGTGTTATTAAATATTAAATGGAGGCTGAATCTTTATTTTAGAGTTTTGTGATTGAGAATAGTTTTCAGAGTATAGTTTTTGTTTTTGTTTTGTTTTTTTCTATAATGTATATATGAATAATAACTAAGATTATAAATATGGCGTCATGAATTGCAATTGGTACTATATTGTAGTTTACATCTAGAAAAATAAATTACATAAAACACATTGCAGAAACTTAAAATGTTTATTCTCTGATTAGTCAGTAGAAACATTCAAGAATTTTAACCTATCCCAAATCAACACATTCAAGATCTCAGTGTCTTGCCAGCTCCCTTGTCTTCATCTAGCATCTTTATCAACAGGCCATAGTTTTTATTAAGCACATGATAATCCAAGTAACTTTTACAAGGAATTATTTTCTCACTGAGAAAGTGTGATCTGAAATGGAATTTCACTGAGGTCCATACAGTTTCATTGCTATGAGAGCTTCTGGGTAGAATCAGGCCTGAAATGCAGAAATACACAGGCTTTGCCTGAATCTTCTCTGTCCAGAAAACACACTGCTGTCTGCTTTTTTTTTTAGTTAGTTTAGTTAGTTTGTTAGTTTTTTCTTTTTTCTTTTTTTTTTCCCCTTTGAAACCTTCCCTGTGCAAAATTTTTTAGGAAGAATTAGTGTTGGAGTGATAATATTCTGCAGTAATTCACATTATCAACATACGACTCTGCAATGACAGGAAGGAATATAATTGAGTTTCCTGCATTTGATATCACTCATAAAATCAGTACGGTAAATAACAATGTAAGAAGGAATTTAAGAATAGAAGAACAGGCCAATCGTCCACCAAACAATATCAGAGGAGGGGAAAATTTCACTTGGAGGGTGGTGACGCACTGGAACAGGTTGCCAAGAGGCACTCAAGGCCAGGTTGAATGTGGCTCTGGGCAGCCTGGTCTAGCGATTGGCGACCCTACACACATCAGGAGGGTTGAAACTAGATGATCTTTGAGGTCCTTCTCAACCCAGGCCATTCTATGATGCTATGATTCTACGAAAATTATGTATAAACAAGGCAGTGAATTCTGAGTCACAATTCAATTCAGCTAGCTGTTGTTTTAATATTGTTTCTCTCCTTTTTATCTTTTTTTCTTTTTTTAATTTTCTCCTCAAAGTACTTCCAGGCTTCTATTGGCACCTGCAGGACAAGATCTTCTCACTGAATGCAACTAAGAAGAATGAATTGGTGCTCAAATAAAATGGTTTCAGGTTCCACATACTAAAAAATTGTGCTTATTTTGCTCAAATCAGACTGGAATATCAAAGTACATTTTATGTCACTATATTGTTTTTAAGTTTTGAGACAATTTTCTTCTGTTTTTTTTTTTGTTGTTGTTGTTGA
The DNA here is from genome assembly GCA_016647715.1 of Pavo muticus. Classification (NCBI taxonomy): domain Eukaryota; kingdom Metazoa; phylum Chordata; class Aves; order Galliformes; family Phasianidae; genus Pavo; species Pavo muticus. The sequence goes on from JACDJE010000447.1 coordinate 547,364, forward strand.
AGTTTAGTTGCTTGAGTAATGCATGATTATTATGGAGGTTTAAGTATTCTGTTTGCTTTGCTACTATGCATCATTAGCATACAAATAGTTCTAAGTAAAGATAATTGAATGTAACATGAATAAATCTTTATCACTTAGGGATTATGCTGTGGAAAAAAAATATTTTACTTTTTATGTCTGACAGCATTTGGACATGCTGAATATGAATGTCATCACAACTTCCTGAAGTATTCATGCAGGTTGCTGCAACATTAGTGACTTCAGAAAATAACTTGCCTTATTACGACTGGAGGTCTGGGAGTAATATGCACAGTTTTCCTTAAATAAGACTTCTCCTTGTACATTGTTTTGTGCTTTTTTAATTATTATTATTTTTCCCCATGCTTTTTGCTTCTGTAACTAGTCTATTTAAGAAGCAGAATGTTTCACTGTATTTTAATATCAAATTGGATTTCATAAGTAAATAAATTCTGTTTAGAATAGAATAAATTCTGTTTAAAGAAAGAATCTGTTCCCTTCTTTCCTGTGGCTCCCCTTTAGATATTGAAAGGCCACTATCAGGTCACCTCTGAGCCTTCTCTTCTCCAGGCTGAACAGCTCCAGCTCTCTCAGCCTGTCCTCATAGGAGAGACGTTCCATCCCTTGGATAATTTTTGTGGCCCTCCTCTGGATGTGCTCCAACAGGTCCATGTCTCTCCTGCACTGAGGACTCTACACCTGGATGCAGTACACCAGGTGAACCCTCACAAGTGCAGAGTAGAAGGGCAGGATCACTTCCCTCGCCCCACTGGCCATGCTGCTTTTGATGCAGCTCAGGACATGGCTGGTTTTCTGGGCTGCGAGGGCACATTGCTGGCTCATGTCTAGCTTCCCATCCATCAGTTCCCTCAGGTCTTTTTCAGCAAGGATACACTCAATCCTTTCATCTCCTAGCTTGTATTGGTAGCAAATATTGCCTTGACCTAGGTGCAAGACCTTGCACTTGGATTTGTTGAACCTCAGGAGATTCACCTGGGCCACTGCTCAAGCCTGTCTAGGTCCCTCTGGATGGCATCCCGTCTCTCTGATGTGTCGACCACATCCCACAGCTTGGTGTCATCCGCAAACTTGCTGAGGGTGCACTTGACACCACTGTCAATGTAATTGATGAAGATATTAAAGAGTATCAGTCCCAGCACTGACCCCTGGGGAACACCACTCGTCACTGATCTCCATCCAGACATTCAGCCACTGACCACAATTCTCTGGACCCAATCCTCCAGTCAGTTCTTTGTCCATTGAGCAGTCCATCCATCAAATTCATATCTTTCCAATTTGGAGAGAAGGATGTTGTGGGGTACTGTGTTAAAGGCCTTACTGAAGTCCAGATCAGTGACATCAGTGACTCTTCCCTTGTCAATTGCATTGCAGTTTGTCATTATAAACACTGACCCATATAATTCATATGGCTTTCAGTCCTTCCATTTCCCTAGATAACCATGTACATGTTAATCAAAAGTAACCACTAACATTCTCAGCTGCTAAAAAATTATGATACACAATATAGCACTTTTTCTTGTGGAACATTAATATGACCTTTATTTTAAAATAGGAAACATGCACAGAAAAAAAAAAAAAAACAAAAAACAAAAAAAACAAAACAA
>JACDJE010000447.1:554651-619711 GCA_016647715.1 Pavo muticus
AAAAAAAAAAAAAAAACCAAGGAAGTTAAAGGTCTTGCTGTAAAAGTCAGCCTATTTGTTTGTCTTAATCCAATGTTATTTGGATTACCACAATAGCTTCTTTGCCAGTAACACACCCATTATGTTTCTGACAGTACCAATCATGGCAGGCTTTGGACTTCTTCTCAGTCAGGGCCTGTAGATGCTCCAAGTATTCTTTTTCAGCATTGCCACAGAAGAGAAAGTTACACTTTATACGTCAGATTTTTACATTAGCTTATTTTTTATTTAAAGCAAGCATGCAATTATGTTATAATGACCTTAGTAAGGTCCATGAGAGACTTAATTTACTTCAAAATGAGCAAGATAGCATCCAGAATGTTTAATCACTCCTTCTAATCTCCTGTGGTGAGTCAGACCAGCAGTACTTTTGTCTCAATCTGAAGCCAGTGGCAGCCATCAAAGGAAATGGGAGTAAGAATTATGCAATACAGTATGATGTCCCTGTCCTCCCAGATTCCAACACCCAGAGTCCTGAAGGGCAGTGAAGGTTGCACTTGGACTACATTTTTAACAGTCCCTTCAGGATTGAATATCTATGAGTTTGTTAATCTTTCACAGTTTATTGTCAGTGTTGAGCTTCACAAATTTTTCAGCAAGAGTCTTACAGTTGAATTACATACTGGGAGAAAATATCTTGCATTTTGTTCATTTTTTTAAATTGCAGTCTGTTTATTTCAGTACCTGGAGTCCTTGACACAAGCAAACTTTGAATAAGTTTTTCCCTTAGAGTGAGAATATTACAGATACGTATAATCAATGTACAGTCATTGTCCACACTGCATACTCATAGCCTTTTAATCTGTTATTTAGTCACTTTCCATGTGCCACGAAACAGTTCAGCTTCTTAAAGAACTTCAGATAGCAGATGACCTTAAAAGCCTTTTAGTAGCTTATAACAAGTACTTTATAACAATCCACTCATCTGTCTGCATGATCCCTCACTGCACAGAACTCAAGAAGCTTTGAAGTGCTCCTATGAAACAGCAGTTTGTGACACCATTCCATTATTATGTCTTCAAATAATGTGTCTATTATAGAAATTTGTAGTCTATTAATATTACATGACACTTTTAGAAAAATTAACATCAAGTTTTTTGCCTTCCTGTTTATATATTAAACTGAACTCAATACTTAGAGGATGAGTACAGTAGTTATTAGCTAAGCTACATAGGTTGTTCCAGAAGCAATGCCCAATATTTATTTCCATGGAAAATGCAACAAGATACAAAGAGCATAATAACATGATTTGATAAAGCAAATTCTCAGCTACAAAACACTCTTCAATGTAGTCACGACCATTAGCAATGCATTTTTGCCAGTGGTGAATAAAAGACTGCATGCTGCGCTCATACAAATTTGTATGGCCAATCAGAAGGTGGCTTGTCTTTCATGTCGCTGTTGCCACTGCTGAAATGCACCATCCACGACCTCACTGCGCTCACATGCAATGCTGAGTCCCCATAAGCATCCAGCAAGCATCAACAAATGTAAATAGGTGCAATTTTTTCATTGTGGAGGAATTCTGTTTCACTCCTTTGCTTCATATACATTTACATGTCAGATGCTGTTTTGTCAGACTGCCCTCTACTGCCACCTGTCACACAGCAACAAAATGCAACAGAATCTTTGTGGAAAGGTTCAACCTCTACTTCCATACCAATATCCTCCTCTGACAATGAGGGCCAATAAAATAAAATATGAGGCATTAGCTTTAGAGCAGCCCTTTCATTTCAGATATGATCTACTTGAGCACTTTTGATGGCATTCACTCAGACTCTGCAGCTTCTCGCATCCGTTTTATCAATTTTATTATTTTTTTTTAATTTATATGCTCTTATCAGACATTTCCTAAAGGAAGTTTTTTAAGCTTTTACAGAAGAGTAATGCAATTAATTTAGTTAAATTTTTATTTGTATCTTACATTTGAGTGATTTTTCTTCACTTCAGTCTCCAATTTGTTCCATTGGTTCTCTGGAAGACTTCTTTATTCTGATGAGTTCTTATTGTTAGTTTTTTTTTATTGTCTTGGCTGATTTTTCTCTATATGTTTGACTTGCTTTGCTAGCATTTCATTTAACTTGCAGACTTCATTTTCTTTTTCATTTTTCTCAGTTGGGCGGAACTGTTTTTGAATGTCTTCTTATTTTTAATTGTGTTTTTTTATAAGAATAAAAATGTAGTTAATAATATGTTGCATCTTTTTTTTTTCTTTTTTCTTGTGCTGTCACAGTCTCTTTTGGTAAATGACATTTAATTTGATTTTTAATAGACTGCCTTTATATTATCTTTTGCAGCTAAGAAAAGGAGTACATAAAAGTCACCAGTGGTTTCTATTCCCTCTGGATTGTTGCTGTTCTGGTGTGAATCAGCAACTGGTAGGGAGCATCTCCTTTCTAAAATCCTTCTCCCTCCATGTCTGTAAGAATGTCCTCACTCATTTTTCTCTCCAAATGCTTCTTTTCACTTTACTCTTCCTGTCTGACAATTTGTGTGTCACCCTTTGTCTCCACTCTGTTTCTCTACTTTGTGCATACTCCTGTCTCTCCTTGTCTGTAACCTCATGTGTCCTTATTTGGTAGCTTTATGTGACAAGCAGCTGCCCCGTGTCAGATCAGAGCCAGATCCAGACAGCTGCAGAAGTGACCTGCTGCTGGGCAAAGCCCAGTCAGTGAATGACACTGGCTGTGCCTCTGTGAGAGTAGATTTAAGAGAAGGAAAAACAGTGCTTCATAACAGCAACTGGGAGAGAGAAGTGAGAAACTATAGAGAGAAGCAGCACTGCAGACATGAAGGTCAGTGCAGAAAGAGGGCACGAGGTGCTCATTGTGGAGTAGAGCAGAAGCTCCCTGCAGCCCAGGAGAGGCTCAAAGTGGAGCAGGCCATCCCCTGGCAGCCTATGGGCACAGCGCAGAGCAGATCTCCATGTGCAGTCATGGAGGAGCCCACAGTGCAGCAGCAGATGTGGCCCAAAGAGCCCAGGGAGAGCCTGCTCAGGAGCAGGGCCCAGGCTAGAACTGCAGCCTATGAGGCCCCATGCTGGAGCAGCCCACTCCTGAAAGATGGGTCCTGTGGTAAGAAGCCACTGGAGCAATGCTTGAAGAACTGCATCCTGTGAAAAGTCCATGTAGCATCAGTTTGGGAACGATAACATTCCACGGGAAGAACCCCACACTGCAGCAAGGACATAGAGTAAAGATTGAGTGATAGAGACAAAATGTTAATGGGCTGACCACAGTCCCTGTTCCCCTGCACTATTCAAGGAGATGAGGTCGAAGAAAGCGGATAGAGGGAAAGTATTTGTATTGCTGGGTTTTTTTTGTTTGTTTGTTTCTGCTTTTCTTTTACTTTTCAGTGCTCTAGTCTGATATCAATAGGTAATAAATTGTATCAGTCTCCCTGTGCTAAATGTTTTGTTCATGATGGTAACCTCTAACTGATCTCTCTGTCCTGATCTCAATCCACGAACTTTCATTATATTTTCTCCCCATCTTTCTGAGGAAGGGAAGTGAGAAATTAGTGTGGTGGTACTTAATTGTCCATCAGTTTGAAAACACCACACTTTTATGTCTCCACATTTATCACCTGCCTCCAGTGGCTGCCAGTCGTTCTTGGGCATCATACGCTCCTGAGACTAGCTGAAGTTTTGGAGGACAATGGGTTGTTTAGTTCAGCTTCAGAGAGGATTGGAGCCAACTGTGACCTGCACAGCTCATGGTCTCCACTCAGACAAATCATCCTGCAGCCGCCTGACTTCAACACTTGCCAATTTTGCCCAATGCACGTCCACACTGACAATTATCAAACTGCCAGTGAAGTTGCCCACTGTTTTTATAAAAGCCTCTTTTTTTTTTTTTTTTTTTTTACCATTTGCTCCTTTGCATTTTATAGCCTCTGCAAACATCCTCTTCTCATGTGTTCTGTTGTTCCCGTTTAGCAATAGATAATTGTAAGGATTGTGTGCAATACAGATTTTGTAGTACATTCTGATCCGCTCGTTTAGAATCATATGAATGATATAAAAAATGCAACTAGGTAGCCTGTTGTCTGTTTCAGTGTTTTTGATAAATGAGGAGGGGAAGAAGGGAGGAGAAAGAGAAGCAAGTGCTCCTGAGGAAACAGAGTATGAATAGAAATGAAGGAAATACATCACAAGTGTCACGGTTTCAAGTACAACAGGGCAAGGGGGTCCCTTTCTCCCCTTTTGGGGAGAAGGAAAGAAAAACGACCCAATTAAGACAAGAAGAGATAATAAATTTACTATAAACGGTAAAAGAATGTAAGGTAATAAGAAAGAAAGTTACAATTAATAATTCAAACGGGAGAGAGAGGAAGGCTACGACCATGCTACTGTTCCCTGTGCTGCCAGAACCTGAAAGAAACCTTCACCTCCATCACTCAGGATCAGAGATCATGTGGAAGCTCTTGGGAAATGTAGTAAAGTTCCATATGTCCTAGAATAACAGACTAAACAGAGGCCTGAATTTGTGTAAAGAAATCAGCAATGGCTAACAGCAGTCATGATCCTGTCATCATGGTTGATGTATGTGTCACATTAAGTCCTCCTAGGTGATTCATATTTACAGTTGATCCTGCACAACCAACAGAAGCAACAGCAGTTTGCAGGTGAAAATGCATACCAATATAACATTATTAGAATGTAGATCATGATCAAAGCAATGAAAAGTAAAAATAAATCACTTTTCATTAAAAAAAAAAAAAAAAGAGTTTCTGGGATATTTGCTACCTGGAATAAGTGAATATTTAACTATTTATACAGTCTGAAATGGCTAGAATCCTTTCAAAATGTATAGACACACCTGAAAACTTTTTCCAGTGACCCTGAGACATGTACCAGCAGAGATGTCACTGCTAATCAAAGAGAATTAAAGAACTCTTGCATAAGAACTAAAACAAGATTCAGTGTTTCACTGTGCAGATTTTAAGCAAAGCAGGAAGTTAACATCATTAAGAGAGAGCATAATTGATGTAAACTTTGAAATAAATCTTAGGAACACAGAAATAACAATATAAGGAAAAAAGTTCAGGGAAAAAAAAAAAGCAAGCAAGTTATAACACAGGAAATCATTATGTTTTGAGATTTCCAGTTTGTAGGCAAGGGATATCTACTCTTCTCATAAGAATTATGAGAAAATACATTCCTCAAAATTAGAAGCTTATGATTTTCTAATGTAAGAAAGAGAAGACATTAAACAGGGATCAAGTAGTCCTAAATTATCAATTGTGATTGGCTTTGAAGCCACCAAAAATGACTCTTAAGACAAAAAAAAAAAAAAAAAAAAAAAAAAAAAAAACAAAAAAAAAAAACCCTACTGACCCAGTGGCAGCTTTGGTTTTTATTTAATGCATGCTATAAGCTATAATCTTTTGCAACATATAAAAAATCAATATCTAAGCATCCTTAAAAAACAGTATGCAGCTTAACAGAATTTTTCATGGAAGCATTTCCCCATCCCACTGTTAGGCAGTGAGTGAACAGATCTGTGGTGCTGAGCTGCCTTCTCATTATGATATTTCAGTAAAATTAGTATAATTTTCCCTTTCAGTCAATGCACTGATGAAAACAATGCACCACGAGTAGCTAAAAGTAAGCAACTGTGCCCAGGGCACAGGAAAATCATCTTTTATTCTTGCCAGCCAGTTCAATGTGTCAACAATACTGATTAAAAGGACAATTTGTAAATATGATTCAAATAGGTATAGCAATTATAATTAGGTAAGTATTCTCAAACCATTATACTGAACATAAACGTAATTTCAAGATTTTTTTGTATGGTTCCCTAAAGATATGGGAGGTCTAAAGATGTCTATCATTATTAATTATATATTTAGATATTCTAAATATCTGTATATATGAAAAATCTCAACAAAATTGATATCTTCATTGATTCCTTATAAATTAGAACAGCGATTTCTCCAGAACCAAATTATATCGTTTGGGAGGACTCCCATGCTTATAATAACTGCCTATTATGGATAATATATATTATACCTTTACTTCGGTAGTCTTTCTGCACAGCTAGACAGTACTAGGCTTCATAATTGCCCTGTGATATCATCTCTAGGTAGTTCCTCAATAAGTAGCACAGATTTAAAAGACATTTAATGTAAATAGTCTTCAAAGTATAAGCTTCTAAATTGGAATTAATTTAATATATATTTGAAGACGTTTTATTGAAAAGAATTTGGCAAGTTATTTTATTTCAACGCAGATGTTCTTATTACTGACACAAGTGCTTAAATCTGTCACATGTGTGTATGTTCCTGTAAAAATTCTGTATAAACTCAACAGAAAAGTGTTGTCTTTCAGTCTCATAGGAATTTGGGTAAGACTAGAATATTTGCTTCTTCATCTTACTTGTTCTCTATATAATTTTGTTATTTAAGATACAGTTAAAATGCTGTGAAGTTCTGTATATCTTCTCTTTGACTCAAATGCTAAGCTTTGCTGAATTAATACATTTCTTCTTTTTTTCTTTATTGTTGTGTTAATCTACTGAAATAATTACTTTAAATTGTTTTTAGTAGCTGCTCATGTTTTATGAATTATCTATTCAGTAACCTCCTGTAGCCTTAACTAGTATTTAAAGAAATTACTGTGAACAGACAAAACAGAAAACTCTGCAAATATGCATTTTTCCACTTAATATATTCCATGTGTCTTTCAGCGTATGTAAAGTTTACAAATTGATGCAACTTACTGCTGGTGAGTATCTCTAACATTGCAATACCCCCAAATAATTTTTACACCTGGAAAGAGTGCACACTTCAGACTCTAAGTTCTGATCATATATTTTAGAAAGTACTTTGTGCAAAATGGATGATTAGAAGCACACAGTCTCAAAAATAGTATCATCGGAACTGTTCAGGTAATCCTCACTACTTAACATCCACTACAGAGTAGTTAACAGATGTTAACACTGCTACAGAGTAAGCCTGTTAAGTGACTACATTTGCATTCTAAGTTCTAAAAACTATTGCTTTCACTGACATTTGAGAGGATTCTCTTTCCCAAAAGACTCTGGAAGTCTCCTGTTAAGGTTGCTGTAAGGTTGACAGGGCCTCCAGAAATCCTCTTTTCATGATTTAATTTCATTATTTTTAGAAAGATACTCATATATTTTGTTTGAATCTTTCATATTAAATAAAGAATTTTTAGTATCCATAATAGCTGTTCTTCTTTTTCATGTTATGTTGAGAGAATTATATATGGTCCTGTAGAGTTAAAAATAATTTAACAAAGGTTGAAAATCTGAACTCATATTTATCTACTCAAATTAAGATTAAGCTACTTGTTTATTTACAGTTTATTTTAGGGATGTCCTTATTTTAGATATGTTTAAGCACTGTACTCACTCAAGTAGTAGTCATACAGTTCTCTGGAATGACTTTAGTGAACTACAAAAATCATAATAGATAAGATAAGATAAGAAAACAAATATGCATAATCATATCTAAAGTCATCTTTTCAATTGTTGACATGAATGAGAAAGAAATGTAAGTAGAAAGAAAATGCAGATAGGGAAAGGGAAAGGGAAGGGAAGAGAAAGTGTACAATTGCTTCCTAACTGAAGAGCTAGTGAATCAACAACCACGGAAAGTATAGCTAAACAGTGATTTATATAATATTTTATGAGCTACTGTGTATTGAGTCTCGGGAAGATTTAAGCCAACTATTTCTCTGGAGGAGAGCTTGGCAAGAAAGTGGAACAACCTAGAGTCAATCAGTTGTAATCTGGGAAGGCAGTTTGTTGCCTACTATTAGATATTTTGATTGAATGTTTATACACTACTTCACCGTCTATGCTCAGTAGGTGTAGAAATAACAGCAGCCTGGAGCAATGACCATGGAGTGTGATCTGATACCTTCTCTCATCCTTTGCCAATATATAACATTTTCATACACTTCCAGAGAGCACTTGGTGAAGTTTTAAGATTTCACTTAAAATAAATCTAAACTTATATGACTTTATAATTAGTTTAACACAAATCTGCAGGACAACAAAATACCACCAAAACATACATTCAGTTAATAGAATATGGGAAAACATCAGGGTTTTACAGAGAAATCAGAACTCATCCTAATAAAACTCAATGGGAAGCCTACTCTAATCAGACAATTTAATTTTAGTCCCGAGATTAAAATGAGGGAGAAAACTTACAATTCATTAATTCCTGCAGGAAACAGTATCCAGACTTAAGATTAAATAAATAAATAAATAAACAAAAAAAAAATATCTGGAATTAAATATAAATTACAGATTTTTAATATAAAATAAGCCCACAGTTATTTTTGGAAAACAAGGCTTGCTTCCTTCTTAATGCTGCCTTAGGTAAAAATATACATTATTTCAAACAGTCTTACCCTTATAGACCACAAAATCAAAATTAAATGTATTTATACAAGGCAATTTATTCAGTAGCTTTAAAATGGTTTGCTGTCTCAATGTTCACAACTGGTACACATTTATTAAACATATAACAGACACTCAAATATTACTGGAATAGAAGATGTAAACAATAAATTCCACCCTTTTAAGTTAAAAATATATTCACCTTGTTCATTTTAATAATAATAATACATAGCAAAATGTCACACAGCTCTCTCAGAACAGAATCCTGCATAGTATTATAATTAAATTTGTTTGCCATGAGTCAGAAATTTATCACAAAATTCCATCCCTACTTTTATCTGTACAGTTATAAAATTCTAAGTACTTTACATTTTGTTGGAATCCTCTCATCATAGTGTTTGTTTTTTTTTCCACATGTTTTATCTGCAGGATAAAGTAAATAAATAAATAAGGTTCAAAGAATATTTGAACTTCCAGACGGATACTTTCTTGATAGACTGCACAGTTTTAAACTACCAACATTCTGGGACTGAGAAAACTCACATTAGGTACCTGTTTGGGAGAGGATAAATAGCAAGAGGTTTGACTTAATATTGACCAGCATAAGTGTATACTTTCTCAATAAATTCAGTGTAAGTATTTGAGGAAATGATTTATTCTTCCTAAATTAAGATGAACAGCTTCATCCATTCCTAAAAAAGATTTCCAGAAGAATGCAAAATTCTTATCTCCACTTGGAATTGAATTCCCTTATACTCCTTCTAAGTTTGATCACCTAAATAAAAGTCTTGTGAAAGAAACCTATCAGGGATCAGAATCTCAAATGCCTCTCCTGTTCCCTCTTAGCTAAGCAACTCCCTCTGTCAGTGACTCAGACAGCAAATTGTCAAGACAGCACCACAACACAAGTGATGGAAAGTGATCAGCTATTCTTGCCAGCCTTCAACTCAGCAGCTACTGCTGCTAGTACCATCAAAAACAGAAAAGGAGTTATTCTTGACTTCTCTTTCTGTAATTCTCTCCCTGCCATCCCATTGACTGTCTTGCATTTTCCAAAAGGCCTGTTATGGATGGAGCCCTAAATCCTTGTAGCATGAGTCTTTTGGCCAAAAACTTGCATAGTCTTTGCAAGTCAGAGGTCTTGTATAAGCCAAGAAGGAAGGTAAGATTTCCAAAACAACATAAGCTGCCTCATCTGCCTGCTGACAGCTTTTCCTCTTTTCAGAATCGCAGTGGTGAGGCCTGTCTATGCATGTGGGGTTACTGACATCCAATATTAACACAGAAATTCTCCAGCTTTATAACACCTACTCTCACAAAATACAGCATTCACTATATATTTTTTTTTTCCTGATACAACTAATACTTATCATACTTCTCCAATGAATACCTGAAGCATCTTTATTCAAACTTCTCTAGCAAAATATATATATATATATATCTTTTTAAAATATTTAGGAAAGACTGTAAGAGATTATTCTTTTATGCCATTGCCTCAAAGCTTGCTGAGGAACAAGTCCAACCTAGTCCTGGGTAGGGGTTGTGAAATCCTTTGTCTGAGGGACACAGATGGACAAGGCCAGGGGCAATGAGAGAGAGATAAGCTGCAGATTAATGGCCGGGAAGCAGTCTTTTGTGTGGGCTTATCTCGAGGGAGATGGCCATCTCAGGGGGTACTGCACATGACTCTTACCCAAGGGTCTAGGAATTCCACGCTGAAGAGGAAGAAGGATAAAAAAGAGACAAACAACCATGAGATCAGGTTTTTTGACATGAGAAGCCTCATGACCTACCTCTCAATCCTGGACTTGCTCTGCGCTCTACCTGCTTGCTGTCTAAGACCGGCCACTCTGCTGCTGCTTTCCCCCGAAAGGTGTCCGCCATCAGATTCCTCACTACGGAATGCCTGCATGGTGACGGACTGTCCTGAGCCTGCTACCGGAGACCTGCGGCTTCTTCATGGACCTACCTGGTACCTGCCTAAGACCAGCCACGCTGCCGCTGCTCTTCCGCTGCGCTTTTGCCTCGGACCATCGGAACAGCGTGTAATGGGACCTCTGCTGGATCCTGGTGGTGACTATCCCCGCTTTACGCAATTCTTGCCTCCTTCCTTTTCTGTCGCCTGCCTTCCCTTCCCCATCACCCTACTTCCGTCCTCCCCTTCCCCATCTCCCTGATTAAGATTTGTAATAAACTGGTTGGACCAACATTTGAACCGTTATTTCTTAATCTCAAGCCGGGTATACATATATCAAAGAACCTCCTCTCCCACCTATAAATTGGAGCGAGACAAAGACATTCAGCATAAATCATAGAATGATAGTATAACTCAAACTGGAGGGGACCTCAGGAGGTCGCTGGCTAAATCTTCCATTCAACGCAAGATCAGACCATGTTGCTCAGGGCTTTATCCAGTTGTGTAAACTTCTAAGGATGGAGACTGGGAAAAAAAAAAAAAAAAAAAAAGGCAAACCTTGTTCTTGGGGTAACTTGCTCCAGTGTTTGACAGTCCCCATGATTTTCCTTATAAACAGATGGAAAGGCATTCTTATTTCTGCTTACAAACCGCTCCCACTTCAAAGAATGTTCTGTGCATCTTATTGTACTGCCTTCCGCTGCCGTGAAGATCCTGTTTGTATTTTCTTAATGATCTTCTTGCAGGCACTAGGAGGGTGCTGTTCCTTTGCCCTGAAACTGTCTCTTTTCCCGCTCAGCAATTCCAGCTCTCATAGCCTCTCCTAATCCCATATAGCAATACCCCAGTCAGTCTTTAAAAAGTAGATACACTATGTGGCTTAGTAGATGGGATCTCATGTAACAGGAATAGCTAAAGAAATCATGGGTGAAAAAAAGCACCTGGCAGTAGCAGCTTGAATTCTGTTTCCTGTTGAACATAGTTTGTTAGCATTAGAATGTTTAGCAGCAATTTAAGTCAGATTTCATCCCATGAAGCTGATAAATAAGCTACTGTTTTTATCTTTTTCCACTGTGTTGTTTTATGGCATCCATTTTACTTGCTTACCTTTAAGAGAATACAGAAGCTAGAGGTATGAGCAAATCAGAAATGAGAGAAAACAGGCATAACTGTCTAGACTCTGCTGTTTGTTCAAAATAATGTAAATTGAGTGATTGGCTAAAGTGGAATTGACAGCCACAAATCTGTGAATTTTTCATCTTTCTAAGTTAATTTAATTGGAAATAAATTATGTATGGTTTTGTGTGATGGCCTTCTAGCAAAAGTGTCGTGATCTCACCTGTTCTCAGCTTTGGGGCCATGAACATTCTCTGATGCTAGCACACAGAATCAAAAGTGCTTTAGTTTACATGAGCCCTTTCAACTTTATAAGGCTCCTTGCATTTTGCTGAATTGCCAGTTCACAAATGCATCTTCCCTGTAATAAAAATAATAATAAAGAGTGAAACATTCAAATGAAATAAGAAAATTAGGGATGATAATGCAGCAGGAGCAGAAATGCAAAATTTTTTGTTTGGGACAGAAATCTCATTTGAGATTATGTGAAATAAATATCATTTTAAAATGACTCTAAAATAAAATTCTCAGTTATTTTTATGTTAGAACACTAGAAAAAAATGCTGATTCTCAAGGCTGATGTAAAGGACTATTAGCTAACTTATTGCAACTGACTTAAATTTATAAAAAAACACAAACAAACAAGACCAACGAAACCACAAAGCCCTCCACTTATGAGGTTGCAAGATCCTATACAGCCTAATAGTCTGAGGAGACAGCCCTAGGTTTTATCCCTAATCTCAGATCTCTATCTTTTGTATTTAGAAATGGATGTGAAGCTGTATTTGTCTTTAGGAAAGTGCATCCTATAAAAAAGCCTGTCTTCATGTACACTTAGCAACTATTTTGTGAAATCTCTGACAGTAAACATTACCATGAACAGCTGAAAATGAAAGAGTCTGTATACATTCTTCTGTCTTTTAAGTCTTCGTAGTTTGCATTGAAAATGCTTTCAGCCAACCCAAACTGGCAATTTCTTGTTTCAAATACAGGCATCCAGATGAAAGTGCATTCAAAATATTGTTTAAAATGAGAAATAAAAATATATTGCATTTGTTTACTTTGGAGACAGTACTTCCAGTTAAAGATGTGGAAATGAAAGGAGAAAAAGCCTGCAAGCAGAATGGAGGGCAGAGGACCCATAAACTGTGTTACAGAGGAAGAGCTCTGTGGATGAGTCTTACAGGTGATCTTGATCTACAGGGTTATAGCAGGGTCATACTGGAAGTGTTAATAGTCTTGAGGTCTTATAGCTGGAATCCTACAGCTGTACCTCAGTAAAATTTAATCACTATTAGATATTGCTGAATCAACTAGCCTAACAGAGGGAAGGCTGACACAACTCCATGCCCAGCTCCAGTGAGTAACAAGGCTGAATATGTATTCCCAATGGATATATACAAGTCTAATCCACATGTATATACACTTCGCTGATCACACAGATTGTCAGAGGCAGAAAACATAGCACTCATGAACACAAACAGCACCAACAGCTTTAGCTTGTTCCTCTTCTTGGAATAAGGTCTAATAGTGAAAAATATATCTATGTTATATATTATACCTGTATTATATGTATGTATATGGATATGTCTTATACGGACTTTCTCAGTATCTGGATACTCAATCTATGTACTAGGCTAGTCCCTACATTCCGTCTCCCAGCTGATGCCACCAGGGCACTCAAAGCCCCAAGACTTTTATCTTCACATCTAGTTGCTGGTGCAGGCCTGATTTTCTCTGTTTTAGTCTGTTATCAATAAACAGTAAATTACTTTAATCTCCCTTATGCTGAGTCTATTTTGCCTGTGACAGTAATTGGCGAGTGATCTTTCTGTCCTTATTGAAAGCCATGAGCCTTTTATCATCACATTTTCTCCCCCAGTCTGTTGAGGAGCAGAAGTAAGAAAGCAGTGTGGTCATACTCAGCTATTTAAACCACCACAACATCCCGTAACAAATCTTGTGCAATTCCCAAATACTCTTCCTTGTTCTGGGAATATCTGAAAAACTAGTCCTACAGAAAAACACCATGGAGAAAGGAGAACATACATAATACTACTCCACCCTTCCTTAGTGGTTAAAGGAGAAAAAAAAGCAGATATTTCAAGTCAGAAAACTTCCAGCAGAGAAATCCACATAGCCTTATTTATCCTTTGTTTTCCTCAAATATGACATGCCAGTGACTTGAAAAACTAAGAGTTTCTTTCAGTTGCCTAAATTCTAGTATTAACTTCAAGAAGAAATAAAAATGAAACAAAAAAAGGGATCCTAACTACTTAGCTATAGGACATACACATGATTAGCAGTTTTTATGTTATAACTCTTAGCTGAGACAAAGGAAATGATCCACTTCCAATTAGATACATATTTCTGAAGATCTTCCCATAAGAACCTGAAATTAATATTTGTTTTACCTTAAAATTTTTTTAGCTATTTTGACTTGTTTTTGTTTTAATTTTTAAGATATTCACTTTCAAAATGTTTTTTTTTTTTCTGAAGTGTCTATTAATCTATAATATCTCTCAAGTGCTTTAAGTGGCAGAAATCCCTCTTTGTTAGTGTTTTTGTAGTGCCTATGGCAAATCATTTTACCATTTTTTGTTTATAATTAAGAAAAAATGTTATAAACGTGCTGTATTGAAACTATTCTGTATCAGTGAAGAAATGTCTATCAAAATCTCTTTTGAAATATCATTCTTTCAACAAAATGCAAAATCCTAGTTGAACAGGAGCACAACTCAACTGACTTGTGCTGCCTTGGAAACAGAGCGCAACAGAACAAAGTAATAGTAAATAATTAGAATAATTATTTTTATTCTTTATTCATAATAAAGACAATATTTTACTTCAATATATTTACTAAAAAATAAGTGAATTTTCTTAGCACAAAGATGTCAGAATTTCTGAAGATGTTATTGTGGTACATTCTTAACCAACCTCACCAAATCTGAGATTCACCCTGCAGAAATAAGAAGGCCTCGGGCATTCCAGAAAACTAGGTTCTTATAGTGGAGATTGATTAATTTAGCAGAAATCTGAACAGCTTGCTGTTGCACTACAGGGTAAGCTCCCATTTAATGAAAGTTTCTTACAGACATTGGACCAAATTTTTCAAGTGTAATTTTGTTGAAGTACACCTATGCTAATGATACAAGATTTTACTTTCTTCTTTGAGTTTTATTCCAAGAACAGGAAAATTGGTAATGTAAGAGAAGGAAATAAACATCAGCTTATGAAAATAAATCTCATGGAACAGGAAAAAAAGATCGTATATTTCTTCTGAAGTCAAATATGTTGAGTTGTGTTATGCTTCAGCATAGTAGAGAAGAGTTTGGAGCAGAGATATCTTAGAGAAGTTCTAAGGACTGGTTGCTCTAAATTCTTAATTCCTGTCCTGTGCAATAAATTATTATGAAAAAGATATTTACAGCAAGGATTGCTCCAACACAATATCATCAGAACACTCAGAGACCACTCCAACTTTCTTCTTTCAACAAGAATCGCTACCTTTCATTTGTCTGAGTCTTGAGAGCAATGGAGTGAAAACTCACAGCATCTTTACAATTGAAATTCTGAGTTTGATGCATCTGTGCAACAGCATGTGCTTTCATCTGCAGTACAAACAGTCCTCCATCCTCCAGCAGGAGGAGAATTGGCAGTCAGCTATAAAGAGATTTTCCTCTCATCTGTCTAGTGAAGCAGACCCCTAAGGAAGCAAAGAAGCTAGACTCTCTTGTTATCCTATTCCTCCCACTAAGAACAACTAATGAGGCTGGCATTTTCAGTACTTCGATGTGGAAATGGGCCCCCCAAAATGTTATTGCTTATCTTTTCAAGAGTACATTAAAAACAGCTATCTTGAAAACATATTATTTAATCTGCAAATGCAAGTGTTCAAGTGCTGAGAACCAGCAGATTCCTGTTCCCCATAGAAGCTAAGTTCAAGCCTCTTGTACATCTCTCCTGCAGAGTGAGTAAAAGAAACATTTTGTAGGAGCAGAATCCTCCTGTGCAGTGAAGAATGTACTTGTAAGAAAGTTATGGTTCCAGAACTGCTACACTTGTATACACATAGGTACATGCACACACCCTTCCCTCCCTTCTTAGATCTCTAGACTGCAGCAGGAGTTGTTAGATATAAAATTATTTCCTAAGACACTCAGCTGGAGCCAGCAGTTAGGGTGCTTTGACTCTGACAACTCATAGAATCATACAACCCATACAGTTGAAAGGGAGCTTTGAAGGCCATCCAGTCCAAATCCCCTGCAATGAACAGGGACACCACAGCTAGATCAGGTTGCCTAGGGCCTTGTCCAGCCTTGCCTTGTAAGTCTCCAGGGACAGGGCATCAACCACATCTCTGGGCAATCTGTTCCAGTGCCTCACCACCCTCGCTGCATCAGATTTTTTTCCTTATATCCAGTCTAAATCTACCCTCTTTAATCTTGTTTCTTCCCACAGACTGGATGAGAAAACAGAGTTTTACTAGTGACTTGGCCAATTTGCAAGGCAAAACTCATAAATAATTGCTTTGGTTTTGTCTGGAGTCTTACTTATTTGAAACTCTACGTTAGAGACACTAGATGGTTCCCAGTTTCAGAAGTCACGTTAATGGCTGAAGTAGGTCCTGATTTCAAGGGGGGGAAAAAGCAAGTGTGGCCCTCTGTTACAGATATAGCAGGAAGGGATTCTGTTTATTGCCATAACAAGTGTTCACTTGTATTTTCTATCCCTTCTTCTATAAGAATGCAGTAGCTTAAGTATTTTGTACATTGTCAGTTATGAAGAAGTCTTATCAGGCTGAATCTCCACTTCATGTGAAAGTTAATTACAGTTTTGAACAGCAGATTAAAAAAGAGAGACTATTAGATTACTTTTGACACTATTGTGATGGGCTTTTTGCATATTATGATATAATAAAATCCTTTGAGTTCTGGGTGCAGCCAGCTTCCTCTAATATCAAAATATTGTGAATATGCAAATGTGCATATCTGTGATGATAGTTTTTATTTCATTTGTATGCAGATGCAAACAACAGAGATGACATCATTCTCATTAGTTTTTTATATCTCTTCTAGTGACCCCAGAAGTAACATCTGCCGTATTTCTGGTGTAGCTTTTGTACACATTCACAACTGATAAAATTGCCAAAAAAAAAAAAAAAAAAAAAAAAAAAAAAAAAAGCACCTTTTTAAGTCAGGCAGAAATACTGCTTTTTTCTTATGCTCATGTGTTGCTGTAGAAAAAAAAAAAAGGACATAACAAATATTTGATCAAATATCAGGAATTTAAACAAAGAATTAAGCAAGTAATTGCTATAAAATGTAAGATTTATTTTTGCTTGTCTGAATTTTAACTTTTAGCTTAAATACTATACACTTTAAAATCTTAAGAGAAATGAAGTTGCCTTAATTTCACTGTCAACAGCAATGACAAAATGAAGAACACTAACTTTCAGTTTGCAGTCAACTTAGTGAATATTTTTTTGTTAAGAATGTATCAGAGAAAGGTCAATTTTTACACATGAATAACTTGAATTTGTATTTCAGATTCATATGCTTTAGTCCCTGCAGCAAAACTTTCAACTGAGCAGAAAATATTTTCCCAACGAGCCATTTACTAAAACAATCACATAAAAGTAGTTCTAACACTGCATGAATTACCACTGTGACCATTTTCCATGATTTAACTTTCAAATTTGAAATTGCTGACATGATGGCAAAAATGACAAATAACAAGAGCAAATGCTTTACAGGAAAGGGCAGCATTCCTTTTGTAATTGTCACAGAATTGTGTCAAATGGACATGGAGCTCCTGTTGTGGATAATTATCTCATACCTTTGGCTCAGGTTTCAAACTGTGTATAATAATTTACAGTTCTCGAAAAAAGAGTGTCTTCTCCCCCAAACAGTGCATTTCCAGTCACAGATATTCTTTCATATCATTGATTAAGGACTTTCTTGCCAACATTTTTTTTTGCACATCAGTTATGTTTCTCATTATTTGTTTTCTTGTGTACTTGTGGTGTACTTATAAATGCAACATCACAGTTTTTTCATCTTTTACCATTTCTTTTAGTTGAACAACTTTTATAAGACTTTATTATTTGTTATAATTAAATATAAACAGTTCTTAGTATTATATATTTCTTTTTTAATGATTAAAATAAACTATTGAATCAAAACACTTTTCCATCTATGTAAAGAGAATTATAGAATATGTTTATCTTGCCTCAAAAACATGTTACTGCAGTGACATTCCTTTATAAATAAAGAAGGTATCTGATTTAATAGAGAATTACAGTTGTGTCAAGAATCTAAAGTCACAACATAATGTACAAGCTAATGAAGAGTAATCATTTGCCTATTATTATTTCTTATTGTAAATAGACTGAAAAGCTGTAGTAAAGACAAGTTTACTAAGTAAGTGCAGATATTTTCTTCAAGAAATTTTGTACTTCTTCAGAAGAAATCACATGATAGTTTTCTTTACTTTCCATACATCAAGGTAGTCAAAATATTTTTGAAGAAGGAAAGTAAAAAGAAAATCCATCAAAAGTACCTTCTAAAGGAAACCAGACAAGAAAAAAAAAGGTTTTCATACTGCAGAGTAACTTCTGAATGCAACCAACCCATCTACAACAGTGGAAGCATGGAATATTGAAAATGTACTTCTCCTCATAATGTGAATATGAATTTGAGTGAACATTTTGCATATTAGAATTTCAGAACTTTTCTAGTTCACTAATATTCTGCATGAGGTGGGAAAAAGAAAGATGTATTCTGATAAACTTTATTTGAATATGTACATAGACAGTAATCATCTACAAGATGAAAAAGAACAAGATATAACTATTCTTCTTGCCTTAATAAGTAAGAAGCATAAGAAAACTTGAACTGCAATGAATATTTGAAAGTAATATTTGCCTGGGAAATATTTTTATTAATATCCCATTTGTTTACTTATATATGTTATTATCAACATATTCTGTTTTCATGACACTTATTAAACATTAGATATACATGCATCATTATGTTATGCATGAAATTATCAAGAAACAAACTGTTATAGAAATAAATCTTACTGTGATATTCACCTTTTTGCAGTTTATGACAGTATAATGATGAATTGTCTTGCAGTAACACTTGCTGAAGTCATGAAAGGTTAATAACTCATTTAAACATTCATTACATGTCCCTATCAAAGTCATCTTAATTTCACAAAGACATCTAAGTTTCTCTTTAGGGAAACACTCTCTCAGGATTCAAGCGTGATTCTTTATTACCAAAATGGCAAGTGCAAAGTTACATGTCAAAACCCTGACTGATGATGCTGCAAATTGGTTCTTCCACCAAAGCAGAAGACTTTAAATTACTGCTTTTTAAAGGTGTGCTCCCTCAAAGGCAATTAATGTGTCAGTTGTCAGTCAGGATTATTTAATTTCCCAGTGAGAGCTAAGAAAATGGGCAAAGCAGATTGATGAACAGAACATGGTGCTGCCCACAAGAGAATCCTAATAATGCTGCTGGCTTTCTACCTCCATCAGGTCTAAAATTAAAGAATTTAAAGTTCAGTATGTCTATGATACTTGTAAAGTTCTTTAAAAAAAGTCTGATCTTCCTAGGAACATATTTTTCCTAGACATTAATAGCTTTTCATGTGAAATTCAGAAGTAAACATGACAAATTTGTTATTTGCAATATATCTGTGTTGTTTTTTATCTTTTTAACCAGCCATGTCCCAGAAGACTTATCTCAGAATGAACAATCCTTCACCTAAAGGCTGTAGGTAACCACATTTAAAATAATCTCTATGCTATGACTTTAGGTGGTTATTTTAAATTGGTGTCCTGTTTTAGGAAAGTCATAACGTTCCAAAATCAGGACTGTTTGGATGCATTTACATTATTACTTAGTTCATGTTAGAAGTACATTTTTGAAGAGAATCAAGTTGAATCCTCTTAAATTCTGTTTGGTTCACATTGTGTTATGTTCTCAGAGTACATCAGCTGGATTTCTTCTAGACTAAATTAAAGTAGAAGATGCAATCCAAGATGCTTAATGTGTTCTGATTGTTACTAGGCACTCAGTCCATTGGACTGCACAGAAGTATACTCTCAAAAATAATAACATTGTGAACATCAGGTTTTCATGACTATATATTACAGTCTATAAATTCATTCCAACTGAACCACTTAATTTGTTCATTTGTTAATGAACACATAGCTGAACACATACGTCCTGCTGATTATGTTATTCTTGTTACCATATATATGAAATGTAAATATTTCTACAAACATGCAAGAAACACTATAATTGAAGCAAATTCAGACAAATTGAGAAACAGAGGTGATACAGAATAATTTCATTGTGGAAAGAGTCATCCTAATTAAATAATTCAAGACCAGATGCCTTACAGAATGAAACAGGATAGAAACATAACCCTGCCTTTCAAGAGGATAAATGTTTGCTGTGTACACAGCTGGGATTTTACAAACCCAGAGGGGTTACTTACAGATAAATATATATATATATTCTAGAAAAAATGAGGCCATATGCAGCAGCATTCTATTTTCCAAATAAGCATGATTATCAGAATTGCTGTTCTGACATTTCTCATATTAAAATTTGCAGATATTAGTAATTAGTAATATCTATTATTTTCATTTTATTAATTCATAATTCAATTTTTCAGCTTCCCAGTAAGAAAATCAAGTGTTTCCCATAATGGAAAAACAGATTTCAATAATTTTACACTAATGATGTTAGGCATTCTGAGTTTTTAGAGGAAATATGAGGGTTGCTCCAAAAGTAATGTCTCCTATTTTATTATGTTGGCCCACCGCATCAGCAATGGATGGTGGTGGTATGGGAGTAGAAGTCGAACCTTCCCACCAATATTCCATTACATTTTGTTGCCATGTGACAGATGGCAGCAGATAGGCAGTTTGACAAAATGGCATCTGACATGGAAGTGTGTATGAAGCAAAGGTGTGTCATTGAATTCCTCCATGTGGAAAAAATTGTAGCCATTGAAATTCACTGATGTTTATCAAATGTTTATGGAGACCAAAGAGTGAGCACAGTTAGGTGGTGGGGGGCATTTCAGCAGTGGTCCCAGTGACGTGAAAGATAAACCATGTTCCATCATGTTACTTCTCAAGGAGAGAAGGTTTAGATTGGATATCAGGGGGAAGTTTCACAGAGAGAGTGGTGAGGTGCTGCCCAGAGAGGCTGTGGATGCCCCATCCCTGGAGGTGTTCAAGACCAGGTGGGATGGGGCCCTGGGCAGGCTGGTGTAGTACCTCATCTGGAAGTTGGTGGCCCTGCCTGTGGCAGGGAGGTTGGAACTTGATGATCCTTGGGGTCCCTTCCAACACAAGCCATTCTATGATTCTACAATACAGTCTTTTACTTCTTAAAAACTATTGCTATTTTAGGGGTGCATAAATGAAGATCTTATGGCCAGAGAAGCATATAAAACAAATGCTTTTGTAGGAGCTAGCCACTAAGGATAAAATCATACAGTAATTCAGGCTGAAAGGGACATCTGTAGGATGTATATTCAAACTTTCACTTAAATCAGGGCTATGATCATACTATGGAAAAAAAGTTCTGCAAGTCTAAAATTCTTTACTGCATTATAGAAAAAAGGTGTTGCTAATATATTTAAAAATATAAAATAATAGTTATATGGAAAAATATTTCACATATCAATGCATTAATTTTATATATGATAGTATTGTAAAACTATTTTAAAATGTGAATAAGAGAATTTACATATAATCACACAATTCTTGAAAAAAAAGGCTAAACTTTTTTTTCAAACATAAAATATGAGCACTGTTTTGTCTAAGTGCCAAGTACTTTTTCTGCAACTTCCCTTATACCCAAAGTTGATCAAGAGGTCACTTTATACATCAAAAATGCACCAAATTCAATCTAACTTAATGTAATTCATAATTAGTTATATTTTATTATTATTAACATTAATATCTTATATCTTATTAATATTTGTATTCACAAAGTCTGCTATTATGTGTCTGTAAGTGTATTTTGATGGGTTTTTCATTCTGTACTAGAACATGGCACATGGCTGACAAGGACTGAAAGTCATTCTCAATGCACTTGCCCATGTGTATTAAAATATTTAATAATATTTGAATTACTATAAGACTTGTCTGTGAAAGTACTATGTTTTGAACCATCTCTATTGTAACAGCTGACTCACTTTAATTTTTATCTGAGTCATCTAATTCTTTTAGCAACTTGACAGACTATATCTTCAGTTGAGCTATTTTTAAAGATAGTAAACATTTTTAATTCATTTGCATGTAAAAAATTTCCAGCTTGAAAACGATTTCCCTTTTCTATTTCCTCCAATATCAGTCTTGTTTTCACTAAATTATTCTGCAAACACTTACTCATTTTCTCATAAATATCATCTTAAAGATGCTAGAAAAGAAGAAGTCCTCAACTTCTGCACTTCGCTATGTTTCTTTCTTGTTGGTGGTTTTTGTGATATTTCCTTTATGAAATGTAAAATCTACTTCATGAATCAGCAAGAGGAGAAAAATTTATTTGCATAACGATGGAACTGAAGCAGAGAGTAGCTGTACTCTGAAATCAGATGGATGGAAGGCTCCTTCCTGCTTCATGACTATGTAAAAGAATTGCATATCTTAAGATTGAAATTCATCACCAGTCAGCCAAACTGTTTTGGAAAAACAACTTTTCTTTGGGAGAATTATGCAACATGATTGAACTTATCCCAGCCATTCTCCAGAGTGACATGAATGCTATCAACTTTTATCCTATTCTGAGGGGAAAAAAAAAGAAAATAGGAAAGAAAAAAGAAAAAAAAAAAAGACCTTGCAGGAATTGCCACAGCTTTTGCATTTAACGTCATTCCTGTATTGCAGCATTCTATTGTTAAATTCATCCTATCTCACTGACAGTATCATTTAAGGCCAAAATATTTTATCTTCAAAAATATATTCACCTGGAAAACTAGTGAGATGAACAGAAGAAAGATGCTGGCAGCATTTCAAGTAGTGCATTTTTCTTGTATTTTTATAAATTAACTCATAAATATACTTTATGTTATACTTTATGTATAATTTATGTATGTTGTGAGTTGAGTGACTGAAAGCCTCATGAACAATCACATTATTAGGTATTCTGAAGTGAAGTTTTCCTAGTTCCTTTTGAGAAACAGCTCCACTAATAATCCAAAAGGACTGCTCCAAGAGAAATACAGTGGGTGGTGAGTTTCAGCAGTAATTATTTATCTGTGACTCTTACCAACTGCTAAAGATGACAACACCATCCTTGGAGCATTTGCTCCTTGAATTGCCTAATACCTCATGAATATCAAGTTTTTCTTTTGGGGTGTTCTGTCCTTTCTTTGTTTGAAGCACATAAGGCAAATAACCTTTATCATCAGACATCCTAGAAACCCCCAGAATTTTGGTGTGCCTCCCACTGACTTTCACACATTTGTCCTGATCTGTCTTTCAGGCAGTAACAAAATGCCTTCACCAGGCCCTTGGTGAAGCCATGCTGGCTGTTGTCAATCATCTCCTTCTCTTCCTTGTTCCTTAACATAACTTCCAGGAGACTGCTCATCCACAACATAGTGAGTTTAGGTACTCAATTCTGTCTTGAGGCTTCAACTAAGCAATGAACCTCACTAAAGCACAAGCATTACAGATGCCTAAATTATTACAATGCATGGGAATATTTATGTGTGTCTCGCAACACACTCCAAATCCAAAAACAGGATTTCAGCATGGTGTCAGCTTTTCAGAGGTTATGTACTTTCCTTTGTGCAACATGAAATTGCTCACAAGTACACAGATATTAGTAGTCAAAAGAACACATGAAGATAAGTATGTATTAAATGATGTATTGCAGACATGAAAAGACCAAGTATGTTTCCTCTAAAAGGTGTATTGGGAGTAACATGTTTCCAGTGATCCTGTGATTCAGTAACATCACAAGTGTCTCAAGCTTAGCATCTTTAAACCCACCAGCAATTCTTCACACATTATGCACAGTGCCTTACAATTATATTCTATGTCTTTCAAAATGCATACTAGAAGCTTGTTGGAGGTGAATATCAAGTATCATGTGCGCACCAGCTCAGGAATCTTGCTTGCCATATACATTTAGGATTCAAGAAGATTGAATAGAGCAGAAAAGTACTTTACATACATTAGCTTAGAAACTTTACAACAAACTTCGAGTGTAACATAAAAGGAGACAAGCATCAGCATAACATTCTGAATGAAAGCTAGTGTATGCTTTAAATTTGAAAGCAGAAAGGATATTTCTGAGAGAGGAGTGTAAAGAAGAAAGGATTTAAGAAGGATAAAGTGTGCTCAGCAAATGAAAAGTAGTTCAAGTGAGAATGAAAGTAGAATTTGTTACAGAGATTGTCAGGCAAAAGGCAAAGTGAACTTAAGCTATGAACAGGACAGATAGAGGATTAAATCTGTGCACACATGCTTTAAAATATATATGTTTCTAAATATAGCTGGACAATTATAAATTGGTATTATTTGCTGTTTGTTTTGTATCTAGCACTAGCTTTCCCAATAAGGATTTGCTGTTCCCCCTCTCAGACAAGCCACAGGTGCCTTTAAAAACTCGTATCCTGAATTTTCAGCTCCTCCAAAGTCCATACAAAATCCACCCACAAGATGTTTCTTTGTTCTGTTGTCCTTGGTACAGTCGCACCAAGGAATTTTGAAAAGATAGAAAAAAGTGAAGAAAACCTTGATAAATTGTCCCCAGTTCCTCCCTTCATCTGCTTACACTATGCCTGTCTGGGGCAGGTGTTTCCATGGAGGAACACATTATACTGATGAGGCAGTACAGAATACACATAGTGATAGTTCAGCAAGAAGACTAAATAATTTGAGAAAGTTCAAGGGAAAAGATAATACAGAACTTTTGTTGCACAGTGTTTCTTTACAAAGTAGTGCATTATGTCATTTGTAACATGAGCTACTAGATGACAATTTACATATTTGGAGTTTATAACTGATTTGTAACATTGGCTGTGATGTGTATCAGAGAAAAGTAATCTGAAGATTATTTCTGCATTTTTAAAAATATAGTAGTAACAAATATTTTCAAAATTGTGGCTAAATTTAGCATCAATTCTGACTAAAAACATTCTTTATTAGATGGAATATTAGGCATGCAGTTTTATAACATATGTGGCTCAAAATGTTCTGCATTTTTATTTGGGATCTTCCCACTTGAAAATTCAGGTGAAATGTTTTCCAATGATAAAAACCAAAATTATTTCACTAATGCTGAGTAAAATATTTCAGAATTTATTTATGATATCTTCTTCTATTTTGGCTTACTAATTTGTTTGAGGATCAATTTGGTTCAGTCTCTGATTCCTTTTCATTTTAATTATCTGAAACATTTTCCTATGGCAAAATTAAATGATGTCTACTGCTAGAATTCAAATTATGGTACTTTCTAATCCCAGTTCAGATTATACTTAATTTTAGTTGCATATGTATTCTTATAAAAATTATTTTGTCAGCTTACAGCCTGAGACAGTTTAAAACACTAGAACTGAGAAAAGTAAATCTAGACTTCTGAGGTATTAAAAATTTCCTGATTATTATTCTCTGCTTTTACAGATAGCATTTTCTGTTTGTTTTGCTATGTGCAATCATTAATATATTCCCCAGAATGCTACTGTTTCAGGTGTTGAAGCTTGATTAAAATAGAACACACTGTGGACAAATTGAAGTATCTTCCTTTTCTGTGGTTAGTTACTTTATTAGCTCACATAAAATTTTTCTTTATGTGAGCTAACACATAAAAAAAAGAACACATGATTCTCTGCATATCCCCAGACATGCAAAGTTTTTATGTATCATTTCTGTGAAAATACATAGAAGTTCCTTAAGATTTTTTTTAGTAGTCTGGAGGCAAAATTATCATAAAATGATATGCAGGGGAAGCGTAATACATGGAAGAAAACGTATCGTTAATGTTAAAGAAGTTATGTCAAAGCAGCACGCAGAACACTATAAAATGAAGTTGAAATGTACTTTTTATGATTATTAAAATAGATACCTTATGATGCTTAAGCAGATCAAATGAAAATCTGAGGTAATAAAAAAGGAAATGAGACATTTCATAACATATCTAAGAAATGGATTAGATATGAATTTAAATGATTCACTCATATTTGTTTGTTATGAACGTAAAATAAAACCAATAGAACATGAGTGCAAACCAGATTTTATTTAGATTAATTGTGTCTTAGAAAGTGGATAAATATTATGAACTATAATGATTATAGCACATATGAATACACTGACAGAAATTTGGACATTACTTTCCTTGAGCAAAAAAAATGCTCATTTGTTTCCAACTTGCATTCTTCATTTTACATCAGTAAAGTTCTATTTAAAACTAAGTTAGCTCTTACAGAAAATATGAGATGGTATTTATGATTTCGCCTATTAAAAGTCAATGCTTATGTGAATAAAATCAAGACTGACCTTTCTGTATTTTTTAGAAAATATGTCCATTAAAATGTTTCTGCGGAGAAACACTTCCAGAGTGACTACTGTCTGGTGATGTTTCTCAACTCTGTTACGTATTCAAGACAGCTATCAGCAGTCACTTAAACCCTGGTATCAGGAAGTCTAATTTATTCATAATAATAAGATGTGATATAAACCCAGACAATAGGACAATAGAAATGGCTTCCTTCTCAAAAAAAGGAAAGGGAAAAGTGGCATTCAAAATGCTGTTAGCTTTGAGCAAAGATAATGCTAAAACTTCAGGGTAAAAAGATGAAAGAATGAAGTTTTTAGATCAAATATTATGTCAAGTCTACTGGACACACACACACACACAAAAGTCATAGGTTAGAAAAGGTAAATCTCTAGGAAATGTGACAGAGAGTTTCATATGCAAGTGTAAAAGGGACAAGGGATACATAGTCTTCAGAATCAGGCATATTCAATCAATATTAAAAGCTTAATATTTTCACAGATTTCACTGGAAATTTCATATTCTGTGATAATTTAGATTTGTGCTCTACTGTATCCACACCTACATTTCAGAGTCTGTGAAAGGAGAACTAAAATGATATATCTGATCCTGCACTGAAATCAGACTAAGGACCCAGTCACTATCTTAAAAAGAACAAAACTATCATTTTTCTAGTAATTCTAATAATTCACTTCAAGGTAGTGCTTGACAACAGCTGCACCACTTTCCACTTCATAAAGCATCAGATATTATGAAGCTAGTAACATGGTTCATTTTTAAAACAGATGGATTATGGCTTTCCTATTGAAATTCAGTTTGGACTTTGTGATCATTCCCTAATGTTCAGTGAAAGCAATACTGCACTTGGAAACACATGGAAGAAAGGACAGTGCCTTGAAGTACACTGTCCGAACTTTTCATCGATTCTGTTTAAAGAGTGCATCCACTCTGTTTTATTCATCTAACAACAGGGGGGATTTAGATAAACTCTATTTCTGTCTTCCATTATGCTATAATAAATATATAACTTCGTCTCTGAATTATAGATTTACCAGAGAATGAAGAAGATAGAAAAATTTGAGAACAGCATAGATATTCTCCCAAATGACCCTAAATACGTCTGGGGAGAGGGTCTGCTGAAGTGTTTGGAATAAGCTGTTTTTCTCTTTCCAGTAGATAAATATATGGTTGTTTCTCTGCCTGTTTACTGAAAATTATATTTTCCTCTATATTCAGTTAACCACTAACAGGTTTGTTTCTCCAGCTCTATTGCAAAATGTTTCTAAAATGGCAGAATGCTAAGGAATAAATAAGATAATTCTAAGAATGAATAAGAAGTTAGTTGAAAATTAATACATTTCTAAAATATTCATTATTATATTTAATATTCCCATCATCAATTGCTGCCTTAATCAGCTAAATTAATATAAGTTGAAGTTCTGTTGATTGGATCTTGATTGGGCTGCATTAATAAAAGGGGCAGCCAGCAGGAAGAAGGAGGTGATTGTCTCCCTCTACTCAGCTCTTGTGAGGCCCCATCTGGAGTACTGCGTCCAGGCCTGGGGCCTCCAGTACAGGAAGGTCATGTTGCTCTTGGAGCGGGTCCAGAGGAGGGCCACTAAGGTTATCAGAGGGCTGGAGCACCTCTGCTATGAAGAAAGGTTGAGGAAACTGCACTTGTTTAGCTTGGAGGAGAGAAGGCTCCTGGGAGACCTCATTGTGGCCTTCCAGGACTTGAAGGGATTGTATAAACAGGAGGAGGAAAGACTGTTTACAAGGGTGGATAGTGACAGGACAAGAGGGAATGGTTTTAAATTAAGACAGGGGAGGTTTAGGTTAGATATTAGGAGGAAGTTTTTCACTCAGAGGGTGGTGAAACACTGGAACATGTTGTGGATGCCCCATCCCTGGAGGCATTCAAGGCCAGGCTGAATGCGGCGCTGGGTAGCCTGGCCCAGTGGTTGGCAACCCTGCCCACAGAAGGGGGTTGAAACTAGATGATCTTTGACGTCCTTTTCAACCCAGACCATTCTATGATGTAGCTGAAAGCCCATGCACGCGAAGTTACAGTCCCTAGAATCTTCCCAGAATGTGGGGGGCCAAAGACTCTTTAATAACTTTATGAATAGAGATTGCTTTCAGGTATTTCTTATATTTCTGTGACCTGCTTAAGTTCAGAAATCTACCTGTATGACTTGTTTGTCAAAACCAACCTGGAAAAGGATTCTGGAGGTATCTGCAATTTTCAAGAAAAGACTTTAAATTTTGTTTCAAAACAGCTCTCTCAAAAGTCCTTCCTAAAATAACAGCACTATGAGAAACTAACATTTACCAATTTGGTTCAAAACGAAAAAAGAGCTGAAAAATGTACTGGCTTTACATGGTTTTATTAAGCATCACTATCAGAACTTGCCAGTAAAAAAAGCAACCCAAATTCTTAAATCAGTAGTCAGAATATTTTGTCTTCATTTAATTATTTGTCAGTTCTTGAATCATTTTTTTGTTTCTTCATGAAAAATAAGGACCAATCCAAACTTTAAAATAATATCAAGTACAATTTTCAGCAGCACCAAAATCAGCATGAAATTCATGCTTGCCTGTAAGTAGAAGTGGACACATCCAATCTTATGTTTTAACAAATGTCAAATGTTTAGTCCTAAAGTCAATAAGCCCAGAGAGCTTTCTTCTTTTCCTAATTCCTGACACGGTACTGCCTCACAGAATTTAATTTACATGATTTCTCCAAGGAGATTTTAACTATGGAATGTAAACGGGTGAAAGAGATCCCCAGAGTGCTGTTAGCCTGGGAAATCTCTGTTGCTGTGCCAAAGGGTTTATTTTGAAGTGGAAAGATTTTTCTCAGAGGTGCTAAGCACTCAGTGTTAGGCACTCAGTGCCAGAACCTTTCATAAAGGTTTCTTAAAGGTATTTGCTGCAAAAGCTTTCATAAAAATCATGTAAGAAACAGCACAGTGGACAGAACTAAAGGAATTCCTTGAGGCCCCCTTTTAATGGTAATCTTTTTTAATAGCTGATTATATCATTTTAATAGCTGAAATATCATTTCATGGAAGTTTTCTAAGTGAAATTTGGCAGGTGATTTCCTGTGTTCTAAATATTGCCCTGCAACAAGGCACTTGATATAGTGGACTCACTTGGACTGAGTTCTAGTTTTACAGCATAGTCTGTAACTGGTTTTTATCAAGTTTATAACAGTGTTATCTGACTCATATCCAATCCTTCTTTATATCAGTTTTAGAGGACTGTATGACTGAAAAGGTTAGGACTGCAAAAAAACCCAGTGAATTCTCATCCAAATTTTTCAGCTTTATTTTTCAGCTTTATCTATGGAAATTCAAAACTCTTTTGCTGTTTGTAAAGAGAGCACATGTTGGGTGATGTTTCTCAGGCCTAATTTCAATATTTGCTCTGGAATGTTATGAATGGTGTCGTGGTCTCTGAAAGGACACTAGGCAACTAACTGTGTATAATACAGACATTAGATAAATATCATTCAGAATCACTAAGTACTTTTGCACTTGCTGTTAAGACATACTGTCAATGGAGCCTGTTTAAAAATCACAAGTTCTGTAGAATTAGCAGCGCCCTCTGGAAACAAGTCTAAAAGAGAAAGTGAAATCATTTCTTTTTTTCTTTACAGAAGTAAGATAACAGTTCTCAAAGTTTACAAATATCCCAGAATATTGGCAGTCCACCTGGACTTTCAAGGTCAAGTCTTCAGTGAGCACCTGCAAAAGAGATAAAACTCTCCTAACGAAGCTAATGAAGCTCTCCGAGAGCAGAGAAAGATTCATTCTAAAAGCTAAAAAGCAGCTTTTGGCCGCATTCTCCACCAAGAATGTCAATGGTTTATGGGCTGGTTCGGCTCAGTTCTGTGACTAGTGGGGCAGAGGGATTTGCAAATCCATGCCTCTGGAAAGGGGAAACAGGGGACCTTGAGTAATTAAAAACAGCAGCAACGATCTGAGGAGAAACGAAGTAATTTACTAAATATGGTATTGGAATGCAAGATAACGCACTATAATACAAAATAACTAGAATTGAAGCTAATAAATCAAATATAATGAAAGAGAGTGTCCAAAAGGTGGAAAGGCCTCACCATAACGCTGAGGTGAGATGAGCAGTTGGGTCGAGAAGCAAGGAGGAGAGCCGAAGAAAATGGGAGGCCTTGTGACCTTGCCAGGGGTTTTATCTCCTCTCTGAATGCAAAGCCCCTGGGGTATGTAGTTCTTCTTCTCTTCTGGACAGGTGCCCAGAACTGGAGCATTAACTCTTTAACTCTCAGTGCAATACATGATGTGGAATACCGATAACCAAAAATCATAAAACCATGACAACATACACACAGATTTTTCAGTTCTTTAATCTAAAAAGTTTCTTGTATCTTGTGTCCAATGTTTTTTCTCACTATTTTTTTCTAGTGTCAGTATATCCTAATAAAATGTTGTTAATTTGTCATCATTTAGTTGTAACAGCCATCTATGGAGTGTAAATATACAAACTACTTACACTCCCTCTGGGGTTGTAGGAGAGACACACTCCAGAAGGCAATACAGAGCAGAAGTTTATCTGGGGTGTTCTAAATCGCCCTCTAGAGAAGGGGCCTGTTTCTCTTTTCACAGAATATTGTAAGATTTGAAAGAAAGCATCCTATAATTAGATGTCTCATCTTAAGAAGTCTTACACAACCTTATGTGAGAACTGTAAGCATTGTAATACTAGGTAACCTTTAGAAAGAGGAGAGCAAGGGAAAATATAAAATCCCCACTTTTATGTGCTCAGCCTAACAACTTTACATTCAAAAAGTAAGGTGCATAAGGAAATATTGACACAGAAAACAGAGAAAACCTGTAGTCTTCTTTGTTCTAGAAGATTTAAGTATGCATGTGTTCATGTGCATGAATGTTTGCCCATGGGGAGGGAAACAGAAAATAAACAGGATTACTTATAGGAAGTAGAAGATAAACTAAATATCTCCACAGCAAGCTGCTGCTGTGGAAGACAGGGATTACCAGAATGCAGTTTTTGATTGGGTTTGACAGACTTTTGAGAATGGGAATCATCAGCACAATAACTGTCACCATGTTCAGGGACTACAGCCAGAAAGCACAGTTGCTGAATCGCACTAGGATTGCCTGATGCTCTACAGTGTTGTGAATTTAGTTAGAACTGAGCATCTCTTATGGTTGTGAGGAATAACATATTCTTTGCCACATAATCCTGAAAAAAAAGGCACCTGGAATGCAGATCAAGGATGTGCTTGATTATTTCTATACCTGGATGACCGTTGTTTTTAACAAGTAGTATAGTGCTGTAAATTCACTAATCTCAGTATAAGAAAGGAATGGTAATATAATAACAAATCACAGCTGCTGTCATGAATCCTCGTTAAAAGATTTAGCTGTGTGTTTGTTTAGGTGGTAGGGGAGGAGCACCCAGCTGATGCTGAAGTATGAATATCTTAAGCTTGTGGTCTATGCTAGAGTACTATTTTATGAAACTGTAAATAGAGGATAAGAGAAGAAATTAAGAGAAGAATCTGGAGATAAAATATATTATACTCTCATTCTAAAGATGACAGTCGCTGTTTCATAGATGTCATGTCAAGAAGGAGAGATTATGTGTCACTGCTATTCCAATTCCAAGTATTCAACTGGTGAGTTCTCAGAGGTATTCTCAAATGAAAGACACTTTTTTGTGACAAAAATAAATAAATAAATAAATGATTCCACTGATAATTAAGCATTTACCTTTTCTTCATCACTGGCCAAATTTGGAGACCTTTACTCTCTTTTGCTTGGGTTTGTGAATCCTAAGATATCAAGGCTTTGCTGAAAGTCTTCAGGAAGTGTTCAGCACAGATTTTAGGACCTCAGCAGTATGACTAGATACAGAATTTAAGAGAGAAATCAGTTCTTGGTGTTATTTTTACATATCAGAGAGATTCTGAGAGGTTTTTCTGAAGAGTATAAAACTCTATAACTATCAAGACAGTGTTATATTTTTCAGCTTGTGAAATTTTTTCTATATGAGCAAGATATTTACTTATATAGAAAAACAACTTTATCTGAATAATTCTGATATTGCACAGCCAGCCAATCCCTCCAGTACTTAGGAATACCAAATTTATAAGAACAGTGCATTATCCTCTGTGATCCACAATTGTTCTGAAAGCAAATTCTAGCTGTGATGAAATATCTACTTATTCTGACATAGCTGCAGTCTTGTGAAACTCGTTTACTTTGCTGTGATTTGTCTAAGGCCAAAACCTTTCAGAATCAAAATGTTGTCTCGCTCCAATTTATAGAAGGGAGATGAGGTTCTTTTAATGTATGTATACCCAGTGTGAGATTAAGAAACAACGGTTCAAATGTTGGTCCGACCAGGTTTATTACAAATCTTAGTCAGGGAGATGGGAAAGAGGAGGACGGACACTATTACGAGTTAGGGTGACGGGGAAGGGAAGGCGGGGGATAGGAAAGATAGGAAATAGAAGCAAGGAGTCTTTTTAGGAAGCAAGAGGGAGATAGTCACCACCAAGGGTCCAGCGAGGTTTGTAGCTGAGTCATTGATCTTCAGTAGTGGTGGGTCATCGGGCGTTGTTGTTCCGTTGATGACGACGACGATGACGACGACTTTTTGATGGTAGTACAAACGTATTTATAAGTCCAAAGTGGTCGAGTCAGCTTTCTTCAGAGTGACAGCTCAAAGCCAAAGAGGTTGAGTCAGCTCTTCTTGGAGTGACAGCTCCTGGCTCTGGGATCTCAGATAAGAGGGAGCAGGGATGCCCATCTGGACATGGTATCATTTCCCAATTTTCCCCATACCAAGCTGGAGCTATTTAGTCACAGGCCAGATCTTCCACCAGTGACCACTCCTGAGCACTCTTTTCCAGAGGCAAACAGCTCTGGAGGAAGGTGTCCACAAAGAGATGCTGATTTTCACACAGTAGCACCCATCACTTACCTTCTCAATAAATCAGTTAGGGTCTTATCACAAGAAACACCTCAGGAAGCAAGATTTGATCCAGAAAAACAAAGAAGGATTCTCACAAATGTGAATCACAGTCCGTTCACTAAAAGGCAGATGCAAATGTCAAAAATTCAAGAAATACAAATTTAAATGTACTTTTATTTTATTCATCCTTCCCTCTGTCCTAAATGCTGACATTATGAATGCTAAAAATAGGTTCATTGAATATAATACCACAGCAGTGGAGCAGCAGCACATCTTCATAAAAAGATGTGATTATCCTTGTAAAAGTTCTGTGTGTTATCTGAGGGAGCAAAGAAGATCATTATTATTGTTACTAATGTTGAAAAAAAGATTGTTTCAAAGTAAAAGGAAAAGAACTTACTAATATAGAATGTCTTGTTATTAATGTTATTTTATTATTGCCTATAGTTTGTCTTGATTCACTTTCACTACAGAAATTTTAGTACCTTTTCATCCTACTCTAATTTTCCTTCCTTATGATCATCTTCGGAAGATAATAGTAAGCCTCCACTGTGTTTTAAGACCTGAATGAGAGAGATTTAACACAGAATGGAAAAAGAAGTTTGGAAAAGAAAGCACACACACAAGAAATAATAATAATTTTCTTGCTTCCATTTATTTTTCGCATAAATGCTTTGTATTAATATCTCATTTTTCAAACATTGTATCCATCAGACTGCTGAAAATTCCATCTCTAATCTAGCCAAGAATTTAAGTACATGCTTAACTGCAAGCATAAGCATCTGTTTCTTTGAAGTGAGTAACCCTACAAAATTCTACATTGAAACACAGTCTAAATGTTCTGTTGAACAAGGAACAGAAGCAAGTTTTCAATCCTGCTTTCTAGAAGAGATGAGGCAAAAGGACCTCCTACATGTTGTGCTTTTGCTTTGTTTGCATACGCAATCCTATTAACTTAGTCACCCTGATACAAAGAAATATCAACTGCATATAACTGTAAGATCTTGTTAATTTGCTTTGTTTGGAGGATGTTCAGATTATAACTGACAATTGGTATTATGCTTCTTTAGAACATTCATAAGCATCAGCATTCACCATGTACATAGTTATCCATCACTCTACTGAGCTTGTAAGGCAAGAAGTGCGTTTCAGTCAGTCACTGCATTACGCTGATTTTTGCTGATTGATATGTACAGCAAGATGTGCAATTATCTTTGATGTGTTCCTGCAGAATAATAGAAGTAAAACATGCTTGAGATTTCAAACAGAGTGTTTTTGATGGCTCAGGAGTATTTATAATAATGATTATGGTTGCTTTCCTCTTAGTCTGGATGAGTTTAAAAATACTGTGTATGGGCTAGGATTTCTTGGCAATACATTGCTGGAGATATATGTTTAGGATTTACAGCAGTAACTGCCTAAAATACAAAAAAGATTTTTGTATTTTAATAGTGGAAGAAGGGATAACATAATGTTTTTTCCCACTGTATATCCTTTTATCCTTCGATTTCTAAATCCAAAGGTTCATAATTCTATCAATGAAGCATCTGGATGTTTATCAGCATATATCTATTGAAGAATAAATTACGCTTCTCTAGTTACCGTTATCTCTTTCCTTCCGCTTTCTCTTAAAACAATCAGCTTTTCAGAAAAATTATTAAAATAAAAACACAAAAGCAAACATAAACAACAGAACAACAGAAAAGTTATTTTCACAATGGCAAACTCATTTCTCTCTCTGTATATATATACAGTTGAATTTCCAGTCCTTTAACATAAATTTTGAAGAAAGCAATCTTTAAATATGAAGTAGCAATTTCTTCTCACAGTAGAGCTGTAGGTAGAATCCCAGATGTCTTTGTACACTCTAAAATGCTAGAATTAATTTGAATCAAATTTAGAATCAATCCTATGCAAAAATTTACCTGTTTAGAAAGATACTCAAGCTCAGAGTCCATTTCATTCAGTTTTCTGTCATTTGTATAATGTCTATCTGTATTTAAGGATAATTCTAATCCATTTCCTGATGCTTCAACTAGCCAGTCTAAGTTCAGTTACACTGACACGATACATTGTAGAAACTAATTAATGTTCACAAAATTTGTTGGAAGTCTTTGTATGGTCTGTAGAAGTATCACAAGTTGTCATTATGTTCAATTTACTTTGTCTTCCAAATCCATATGCTCGTCCATGAACTTCATATCAAAACTCATAGCAGAAAACAAACAAACAAAAAACCTATATTGAATCTCTTCTTACTGCTTGCATATCTTCTGCATTTGACTGCAACCAATCATTTCCTGTCTTCATGAAATCTGTGTTTAGCACTATTTAGTGTTTCTTGATCATCTGTAAGAGATCAAAATTTAAAAAAAAAAAAAAAGTGTACTTCCATACATGAATGTATGCAAAAGTTTATGTTTATAGCACTTTTGAAAGGGGAAAGAAACATCAACAACAAGAAAAACACAGCTGTCCAAAAATCAGCGAGCTTTTCTTTATTTCTTATCAGATGTGAATTCTTTCTGTTGGACCTCACCTTCTTGTAATAAATATTTTTACCTCAATGAAACAAATCTTACTTATTATGGTTTAATATATGCATGCATTATGTTAAAATTTTATAAAGTATTCTGTACATTTCATGCTACAACATTCTGGTATGCAACAGCAATAATATAAAGAAAAAATTTTTCTCCTGATTTCACGAAAGCTTGCCCATCATTAAACCAAAAGAGAAATGTCATAATGGACTAGTGATATTTCCAGAGAGGATGCATTAGCATTAAAAATAAATGCTATGCATTCACATAAAAGCAGAGACAAATCTATGCAATAAACCATAGTTTTTTATTCATGTTATTCAGTGGAAGAAAATGGTTACAAAAAGCTTTCACCATATATATATATATATATATATATATACATATATACACATATATTTATGAGTGATTCTTAATTCTAGCAAAACATAAAAATAAAAATAAAAAAATCCAATCCTTGTTAGCAAACCTAGATGCGATTAATTTCAAGGAATATGGAAATTTCACTAATGTGAGTGGTAACAGACCACTGGTTATTTAAGTCTATGAGAAGAACAGCTTATTAGCCTGTAACTCTGTGTTAAGGTGAAATTACGATGACAAAGCATATTTTTTATAACAGGTCTTTTTGCACAAGTGTAAGATGTGAATTCAAATGTATAAGTTATAAGAATAAATAGCTAGAAAAAATATATAATCCTTTTGTGTCTGTGGCCAGAACCATATGGCCTCTTTTCTCAGCTGACAAATGATAAAATGTGGAGCAATGGTATCAGGTTGCATGAGGAGATATTTAGGATGGATATTAGGAAGAATTTCTGTACAGAGAGGGTGGTTAAGGATTGGAACTGGCTGCCCTGGGAAACTGTGGAGTACTGGAAGTGTTTAAGAAACATGTGGATGTGGCAGTAAGAGACACAGCTTAGTGATAAGGATTCAGGCCAGGTTGATGATTGGACTTAGTGATCTTGAAGGCCTTTTCCAACCTAGATGATTCTATCAGCATGATTCTAATCATACCAAATCATTATTTTAAAAAGAGAAATATTACCCCTGTTTATTGCTGAACTATACAAGATTGCTGTGTACATAAAACAGACTGGCACTTTGGAGGTAGATGCATCCCAGAGGCAAATAAAGTGATCTTCCTCTCTTTTTTGCACAAACCATTTTAAAAATTTCTGCATGAGTCTAATATTGAGAATGGTTTGCAAATTACTGTTACCTTTAGAGACAAAAAATAATTTAAAGTAAAACTATTATGATCGTATTTTACATAGGTAATTCACATTATGCACAAGCTAAACCAATAAAACAAAGTGACAGAAGATAAACAGTCAGCAGGTTCAGTTTCTCTTATTCAAGTGAGCACTCCTCATTTCCCTTGTCATGATATTATATTTATATCAGCAGCCAAGAAACAAAAGTCTGTTTATGAATGACAGGTTGATGTGTACTAAACGATTACACAGACATTAAACACTTAGTTCAATCAGAATTAAAAATTCCCTAAAATTAAAATCTGGCAGAATGTTTACATAGTTTAATCCCAAATGATACTCTCCTCCACTTACATATCTGCGGTAAAATGCATTTGAGTATAAGAAGACACTGTAGTTTTTTGTTTAGGCTGTAGGAAACTTGTTTCTGAACATGTATGTTTGACAATGAGGTAACAGTGGGCAGTGCAGAATTACAAATAATGAATTTTAGTTTTGCCTTGTCTTTCTACTTATGTAGTAAGCAAAGGATTCAATTTAATAGTATTAAAGGTAATCATTTATAAGAGTATGATACAATAGCAATGAATTTTATCTGAATATAACATAACGGAGTATGTTTTATCTGAACACAGGATATTAGGAGTAGCTTGATAACTACAAGAAAGACAGTTTGGAGCATGGAAAAACTTGAATTTGTAAAGCAGTGTTCATAGCATATGATAGAGTTCTAGGGTAGAATAAAAGAGAGAAGAAAATGTGAAACAGTTAAAGAAATCTTATAAACAGTAATAATATTCATATGAAGGGATTTCAAGTTCCTGGGTATTGATCAGAATACAAATTTAAAAACAGATAAGGAAAGTGTAAAAGGTATCTTCTGACAATTCAACTTAGCAAGCACTGAGATCATAGGCTGTTTTGAATTGTAACTTAAGAAACTGTACACATGGTAGTATGAATGTGATAAAAAACAGAAATATTGACCTTTGATCCTACAACACAGTAGGGCAAGACGTTATTTCATTTCCTTTCCATCTCTCTATTTATCTTTTCACCTCTGAAGTGTGGGCTGCTGCTCACCACATTTTCTCATTCGGGATTGAGGAAATAAAAAAGAGGAAGAAAACATGCAAAATGTGAAAGGAATACTGACTATTCTAAACAAAGCTGTTTGTTCCCCTTCTTGCAAAGAAATTGTTCTCCAGTCCTAGATCTGTGTATTCTCAACTGTTGTAAAAAAATAATTAGGTTCAGGTTGTTGCATCTGTGTTGCACTGTTGCCCTTTATCCGATATATGTTCTTTGGGCAGGAATTATTAAATTCTTATGTTATTTATACAGGCTAGGTACAACTATTCTCAAGTTTTCAGATCAGATTTCAGATCATTTTCCTCGGTGGTAGTTTAGAATGGGTCTCTTTCTTTACTTTGACTTTTTTGCAGCAATTGGAAGACCCCACATTCAGTGACACACAGAGGTCTGCTTTCCACCACTTTTAGCTTCTATGTATAAATCCCTGGGAGAGATAATCCAAGGTTAGCATTGCAACCTTATGCTAACTATGTAAAATCTTTTGCTTTAGAAGGAGAATATGTAGACTTGCCTTTAGATAGAAGCAGCAGTTACATCTGCTGAATCAATAGCCACCGCAGGTAAACAAAGATCTAGACCAAGCCTTTGACCTTACTTTTTTCCTATCCTTCCATTTTCATTAGTCCAGAATGAATAAGTAAATTGTAACGGATGTGGAGCTTGAAGGAGTAAAAATGAGGCAGGTGAGAACTGATTGGAAAAGAAGGCTACCTTTTGGGACTTTTTCATTTTTACCAAACACCATTGGTATGGCGTGTGTAGGAGGGCTACTTGCAGTTCAAAATCAAACAATAATGTCCATATCACATTGTCTTGATGTAAAACAAAACATGTAAGTATATCAACTGAATATTACTGTAGCTTAGTTCTTTCTGAGTTCCCTCTATATTTAGTGGAGAAGAAGAGGATTGTTAAAGGAACTACTTGGAGTGTACGCCTATAACAGTTGCTGTGAGGAGTCCTTCTCCATTAATAGCCTTCCTAATCCAAAGGTCTCTTGGTGATTATTCCACAGTGATCATAATAACAAGGATGAAATGTACTTCTGTGACACCTACCCACAGAAGGCTACTCCCATATGTTGTAGGATCTTCAGTTATGGAGCTTAACACAACACTGAGTTTAAAATATACATGAGGGACTAACACAAAGCTGATTTAGTATTAATTCAGCCCACAGTTTTTATCATAGGTTTTCGTAAGTGGTGTAATATCTTTAAACCAGAGTGCTTTAATTCAGGGGAAAAAAAAAAAAAAGCTTGGAACCTCGTGTTCCAGGAGTGGAGGCTTTTTTGTATGTTGTATGTTTGGATTTGCTTTATTTTTTCTATGTTGTTTAAATGGGATGTGTGAATTAGAGATATGAATAGGCATAATTAGCTTACCTATCCTTTCTCTCCCACTGCTTTCTCAAATCTGCTTTTTATCCTCTTATTTTTGTCAGTACGAGCATCCTCACCAGTACACATGTTTAGGAATTATTCCCAGTGGAATCTCCTGAGTGAAACAACTTCTACAAAAGCAACTGTTTGTACTTAAATTTAAGTGGAATAATTCCATGTATTATTTAGCTGTGATATTAATGTACTAGAGCTGAGCTGCATGACAAAATACTTCTTAAGGAGTCTTTCTCGTGAAATAGCAGAATGACAAGTCATTTTATTAGATGTTCAGAAACTAGGCTTCTGTTTTATGTATCATGGAATGGAAAGACCATAAAAGAATTATTCCAGAGTTTTGGAGAGAGTATTTACCTATCTTATTGTTGTGACATCCTTCCTTTTATGAATTTGGTTATCTATAAACTGCATTTTTAACATTCAAAGTTTATTTTAAAAGGCTATTTTTGTGTGCAAGATAGGCTTGTAACATAATTTTGAGAAGAAACTAGTTGCCTTTTCAGTGTGTTGCTTTATAGGCTAAATGGTTCTAGAGCAGCAAACCAAATGAAGCCATGAGACAGAAATATGAATTTGGAAAAAGGACTAGGATTGCTAAGAAGGAATGGGAAGAATGCAGAAAAATATGCTGTATTTTAGGCAATAAAACAAATATCATATTCCTAAAAATATTGTGGAGTTTTAAGTA
The DNA here is from genome assembly GCA_016647715.1 of Pavo muticus. NCBI lineage: Eukaryota > Metazoa > Chordata > Aves > Galliformes > Phasianidae > Pavo > Pavo muticus. The sequence goes on from JACDJE010000447.1 coordinate 594,557, forward strand.
CTTTTTTATACACTCATAAGTGGCATATTTGATAAGGTAAATTTCATACTAATTGAATTTTAAAGAAAACTGATAGTACAGCTTATCACCTTAGAATTATATCTCAGTTACTAGCTGCCCTAACTACCAAGTTATCAAGTCAGATAAGTCATTTCTTCTTTAAGCATTCCCTGGTCATGTAAAGACCAGTGTCGATGGATAAATGAAAAATGTGAATGCACTAGAGTTGGCCTGAAAGGTCATCTTCTGCAGCTGCATATCAAAGGCAAAATTGAAACTTTCTCTTACTAGAACAGCCATTGGCAAGTAAACTTAGAAGAGTATTCTGGTCTTACACAGACTGCCACCACAACTTTTCACCATGCAAATTGTTAGTGAGCCCGGAAGAAAGCATGAGAGTTAAACTTAATGTGAGGTACCTAATTCACCTCTTAAAATAATTCCAAGAATCTAATACTAATTCTTAGTTAACTTTCTCTGTGCCCACTAGGCCTTAAACCAACTTTGCGCTTGTCTACTACTGAAATCAGTGATTCTCTGATTTCTGTAGCATAGAAAAAAGAGTTTTATAACTTGATTTTGATTGGGTACACATGCCTGCATAAATCTCTCAATAAATAAGATCCTGAAACACCTCAGCTTTTGTGAAATATCAAAATGCCTGTGCTATTGAAATGAAGTTCCAATTCTGTATATTGTCACAGAATCACAAAATGGTTGAGGTTGGAAGGGACCTCTGGAGGTCATCTGGTCCACCTCCTACTCAAGCAGGGCCACAGTATACCAAGTTGCACGGGATCACATCCAGGCATTTTTTTAAGATCTCCAAGCAGCAGACTCTACAAGCAATCAGGGCAGCCTGTGCCAGTGAAAGGTCACTTGTATAGCAAAGAATGTATTATGATTGATAGTAATGGATAGAATTGTGAGGGGGGAAAAAAAAAAACAAAAACAAACAAACAAACAAACAAAAAACCCACTCAATGAACATGGCAAGGCAAGGAAAGTCATTGGGTGTATTAATCTGAGACCAGTGGATGAACTTAAGTCAGGAGACATAATATTAATTGAATTAACATGAAATATTTTCACTCCCATCATTGAAAACTTACTAAATAGAAAAGAAAATCTTTGTAGAACTTGGGACCAGATTTCAAATAGCTTTACTTTAATATAATGATTCATAGCTCTCCAAAGGAGAAAAAACTGCAGCCCAAATTTCAGAGGTAATTTTTGATTTGAAGTCATATTCAATTAATATTCACAGATACATATGATCATATTGGACATAAAAGGAATGTGTTGTAACCTCAGACTAGAGCAGAACTACTCTCAATCTGCAGTTCAAGTGACATTGTTAAATAAGTGTTTTCAGAATTTTATTAGATGTTCATACAAAATAATTTAATGAAACTAGATTATTTCTACATATTCATCAACAGTTTTGTTCTGTTTTGTTTTTTTCCTCACTAGAAGAAAACAGTTTGTCATTATGGAGCTACATCATCAACAGTGTGCAGAGTAAGAGGAAAAAGTGTAAATAGTGTATCATTTCTTATTTAATTTTTCTCTGCTTGTTTGTTCATTTATTTTCAGTTTAATGATTCTTTGTGTTACATTGTGGGTCAAACAGTCTCATAGCTCAAAAAATATTAATGGGCCTTCTATTTAATAGTAGCAAAAAAAGGTACTATTCTGTAAAAGGCTTTTTTTTTTCCACCTTGTAAATTGAGTCTTCAGTATGTCCTTGATAAATGAAAAATACTTCTGGCATGTGGAGACCAACAGGCAGCCCCTCAGATACTTTAAATGATAATTGCCACAGCAGGTCTTTTTGCCATAGAATGATGACCACAATCTGAAAACAGTCTTAAAAACAGCATTTTGTAAGGGCATTTGACAACTTCTTTTACTCTGATTCTTCACAAGAATCATTTACCTCTATTAGATTGCTGCCTCCATGGGGAAAAAGGAAAGTTCAGGTCTAGAACTCTTGTCACTCTTTCGAAGGCATTTTAAATTAATAGAACCCTGGTGATTTCAAATAATTTACCAACTAGCCACTGGTAACTTCATAAGAATTTTTCCCTGAGGGACTGTAGGATGCTGAACTGCTGAGTCTGAGTTCTGACGCTACATTGCTAAGTGGATGAAAAGTGGTAGAATCAGATGTTGCATTTGCAACATCATTTGGTCCTTGCTGTTTTGCAACAAGAATCCCCATTGTGCCCAGCATGTAAGATCATGCAGAGTGAAGATACATATTTACTGAGTTACCTGCTCATTCATGAAATGGTGCCACTGCCTGCATTTAAATCTGATGAAAAAGCAGTCATCAGTTGTTTTTTTTAGGCTTGTAAAAGCTTACGAAAGTTGTGAAATGATAAGATGGATTTTTAACCTTCTGACTTTCATGGCAGGGAAGATTAAAAAAAAAAAAAAAAAAAAAAAAAAGAGGAAATTGTTCTAACCAACTTACATCTGTAGGACTATGAATATAATTCAGAAGGAAATTGGATGTATTTAGTGTGAAGAAGTGGGCATTTGAAGGAGAATCATGTGGTACCCTTGGGATTAATTCTTTTTTACAATGTCATTTATTGTTTAAAGTGTAGCAAGCAAAAGCTTAGATATATAATCAATTTTATACAAAATCTTCTATCAGAAAGCAATCAGAAAGCAGCTGTAACAGGGAAAACTTCCCAGATTTTAAGGATCCCTCAATTTCACTTCAGTTTAAAGGCTACTGTTTTTATGTCAGAGCCAAGGCAGATGTAGAGTATAACTATTTATGTTCAGAACGCAATGTTAAGCATGCTGTCATGTACAGTAAGAAGAATCACTGAGAGTGTATGTATTTCATAAAATATAATCCCAACCCAAAGAAAAAAGCATAATTTTCTTAAATCTGTTCAACTCATAAAATATTACCTTCAGTACTTGATATCAAAACCATCTGTTGGAATCCCTACCATTCTAATATGGACACTACCTTCAATAGCATATCCACTGCTGAAGTATTTACAGTAGATAAGATTTATATGTTTTTAAGTTCTAGAAAACAGTGGCCATTTGTAAACGTTATAAATAATACATTACAAGAAAGGTCTAAAATCTGTGTTCCTTCTCTGTCAGAAGTACAATGTAGATGAATCTTCCATCCTTCATATACACTTCAGCCAAAAGAAGTCTGTTATTTCAGAAAGTGTGATAAATAATTGAGTGTGGCTTTATTCTAACAATTTTCTGTGAGCTGTATCATTGATCTCAGTCATTAGGATCTAGACTTGTAAATGTTAATTATATTATTACTGTGAAGTCAAGGTTTTTAAAAGTGACTTCCATATATTAGGATCCTTTATCTTTGTTTAGGCTATACAAAATTTCAAAACTTGTATTGAAGCCACAATGGCTATCTTATAACACCGTTGTAGTCCTACACAATTTTTTTCATTAATGTTTCCCATTCCTTGGTACCAGTAAAAATGATACATACCGCTATTTGATTGAGATTTTTGTTCATTATCTGTGGGGCAAATTCTACAGCATGTAATACATCAACTGTATATTTTTTCTTATGTCTATGCCAGGTTAACAATGAAAGTCACCGAAAAAAGACAAAGAACTTTTGTGGAACACATGGTGTAGGTACATTGTTTGAAATGAAAACAAGCTCACATGAGCTTATTGGCCAGAAGACTCTGCCAACATGATTTACGAGTTTAGAACTGAACTCTATAGATCATCTCAATTTCTGTAGCTGTGCAGTTCAGAGTTTCATAGGTCACCTGTGGAAAGAAAATAAGACATAAACCCTTAAGTCTGTATGGCTGAGACAATATGTTTCTCATTAAGAGAAATGACCCTAGGATACAAATGAAAATGAGATGTAATTGTTTATTGCAAGAGGTTAGCCCCATGTCTGGAATGTGTAATATAATTTTTAAATTATTTGCTCCACTCAAAAATAACAATAAATTAATTAATCAATGGACATGCTTTAAATAATTAATATCATATGCAAAATGCATCTGTTTAAAATAGGTCACTTGGGTAAAAAGCAACTCAGTTACACAACTTAGAATTCTATGGTAGATAATCAGTTTTTCTCAAGACTCCCCTTCAGTGCTGAGGACCAAAATGATGGAAGGATTCTTCTCGTTCAGATAAGAGGAAAAACAGATATGATGTTGTAATTCAAAACCATTATCACAACTCAGGTATTGCAAGCTTATCAGAGACTGGAAATAATGCAAGTGAATACTGGAGCTGGCTTCAGCAGGATGCTGTAACTGAAGTATTCTGGATTGCCTCAGTTATTCCAAAGACTTTTCAAGCTCCAAGAAGATGAAAATCAGAAAGGCTAGGGATGTTTTACATCTGTCCTTCCAGAACACCAGAACGTAAGTTCTGTGATATATTTTTTTAAAGCTGACGTATGGCACTCTGAAAGTGTCGATAAAGAGCGGCATGTTGCTAAGATAAAAGCCATAACTACCTGCATGTACTTATGTGCTTTCGGGAGTAGAAGGAAGTGTGCAACATGGTCTCAGCCACCCCAGCACAGTATTTGCTGTCTTAGCTGAACTTCTCAGTCAACAGCATGCTAAGCTGTGGTAATGCAGTTAAAAATTATCTGCATAGGTTTATCTTGTAATCAACAATTTCCAAATAGGTGCAGGAATTTGAGAGATGCTAACATCATTAGACTATTATCATCTGACACATTTTTAGAATTAGTCTTCATTTTGCTCTTTTTTTTTTCCTTTTAATATAGATATAATGAAGTATGAAGAACTAATCTCTCTGATACATTGATTCATATGTATGAGTTAGTGATTTTTTTTTTACCGTTGATAAATTGCTTGTTTAGCCTCAAAAAGGCAATTTTCTGAGATTAATGTTTGGAGATGTTTATTTTTCCACTTTTCCACTTAATAAAAACCTTTTTTTTTTTTCCCCTCTTAGTAACTGCCAAGCTTCAGGTAATTCACATACGTAAAAATACTGCAATTTCTGCATTGTGACTTACGTTAGAATAATTAATTCAAATCTGACACTGAAAAGGATAGTTTAGCTTTCGCCTGTATGCAGTCTTTGGACCAGTCCTGCTCCTCCTACTGTCAATGTCAAAAGTCCTCTTCATTTTCCAAAGAGAATGACTGGCCCCATTTACTGTGTATGCAAGACCCTAAAGGCTTTTTTAAAGCCAGCAATAAGCTAAGCCCCTATTGTACTGTGACTGATTAATTCTCTTGGAATTATTCCCCAAGCAGCACTGCATTGCAAAATATTTTTTTTTTTCATTTCAATTTCTTTTTTCTCATACCATTTTATTGCTTTTAAACTATTCCCTTTTCTTCATCTTTCACAACCAGCTTCATTGTTTTCATAGGTACCACACAAATTTACAGAGAAGGCAAGCAGCAGACAATGAAACAAGGGCAAACAGAGGAGTTGAGAATGGAAATTATGGGGAAATATGCTATTTCAAATGTTTTTTAGAAAAAAATATTTAAATGCCTCTACTTTCATTTTTATTAGGCTATTGACACTAAAGATGTACTTCGGCTAGCAGAATCTTATGCTTGCCTCAGCTTTCAGTAGCTTAACACATCTTCAAGCCAATATTGTTATCCCTGAGAAGTACAAATCAAAGAACTAACAAACAAGCAAAAAAAAAAAAAAGAGATAAATCAGTTAATTCTGAAATGAAAGATAATTTTTAGTTTTATTCAGCAAACATAAATAATCTGAAAATATATTGTCAAGCAAAATATTTTTTGTTGTTTTGTATTTTTAGAAATGTTAGTACATTTATCTAATTTTCTCTAATTCCTTTTCAAAGCAGGAAATCAGAAAGGAGTGTTTCAAAAGATATCGAAAAAACAACTACAGCATTTATTCATTGAAATAATTAAAATTGACAAAGTTTTTAACTCTACATGGAAATCCATATGTAAACTACTATTACATTAACAAAAAATGCTTCCTTAATTATACACACAGACACATAACTGCAGACACGCAATTGTGTATTTGCAGGGCAGCATGTGTATTGTGTGTATTTGCCCTCCTTTCCCCCAATGTCTTTTCCTTTGCAGTTCATATTGCCATCTGTAAACTATCCTCCAAATATACAGTATGTAACATGACATAACTGTCAATTCACTTTTCCAACATCTCTGAAAAGGGCAATGAATACGAGAGAGAGAGCTAACTTGAAATGTTTAAATTCCTTTGAAGGAAAGTAACTGAAAGAAATTGACAGTACATTCCTGATTAGACCTCTTCACCTGAATCCATTTTTCATTCTCTTTCTGCTGGCACTGCCTTTTATTGTAAGGGGATATGTTTGTGCAAACTACTTTGTAGAGCTGGTGAGTAACTAAAGCATGCTGTGCAGCTACTGAGAAGTATACAAAACTATGCTCTGCTAATGAAATCAAATAGTCCTCCTTAAGGGATTAGCTGTATGATAATTAAGCTCTCCTAGCTTCTAAATGACACAAACCTGTCAGCAGCTCCAGTTCACTATTTTTAAAGTGATGGTGTTTCTGGTGTAGTGCTGTGGAGCTTAATCCTTTTGTGACTAGCATTGGTTTCCTGTCCACATCAGGAATCAGAGATGTGGATCACTTACTCTCAAATGCATGCTGTATTGGCACTTGCAGTAATTTTTCCAGAGACAGAAAAAGACCTGGAAGAGAAGGTTAGTAATAGAAAGCACAAAACAAAGCCATGGCAGGAATGTCACAAAGCACTCCACCACTGAAAGAAATATAGCTGTGCTTATAATAACTTTGCTGGCAAGATGGAACTCCATTTTACAATGGTGGAATTTGAGAAGGATTATCAGTTTTATGTTCTCAGATAATCCACTTTGCTCATGTGCAATGATCCATTAAAATATACTTCAAAAGGAGACAGATTTTTTAAATACGCCTTTGTTTATCTACAAATACAGGGGATGATGATCACTTCTATGCCTCTGTGACAGTTCAAATGTTTTATGTGAAACCGCAGTAACGGACAAGATATGAAACTACCAGAACAAAATCCTCTAAAATATTTACTCAGGACTGAAATCTGTCACTATCACGAGTTAATGCATTAGTACTGGCTTAATTTAATGAAGTTTATGAGTAGCTGAAGACATTGCCTTGAATCTTTCCATTGACTCCACTGGCTGTTATATTAGATCCCTTAGGAGCAGAATAATTGATAGTGTCAGGTGTTATAAGTTTCAGGAAATGTAATGTCTTAACAATATTTAAAATATTAATAGCATCTGAAGTTTATAGACTCTTCTACAAAATGTTTCCTTTCTTAAAAATGTCATTTAAAGAATTGGTAAGCATATCATATTTTTTCCTATTTTTTTTTCCTATTGCACCTGGTTGTACTTTAAGTGAATTTCTTCTTTAAAGGAAAATGTTTTTGCCAAATAAATCTTATTTTCTGAACTTAGCAGTGTTACACGCAATTGCACTCATTGGGCCCGAGAGGAAGAAACCTAGTCAGTGTCAATGATTTCCTTTTTTATCATGTCTGCAACAAAGATCCAAGCTTCTGTAAATATGAGATCTGCTGTGGAAGGAATGCCTCCTGTTTCATTATTTTGGCCCACTACCTCACAGACAGACGTTGGTGGTATGGCAGTAGGGGATAAACCTTCCCACCAGTATTCCATTACATTTGGTTGCTGTGCAACAGGTGGCAGCAGAGGGTAGTCTGACAAAGTGGTGTCTGCCATGGAAGTGCGTATGGAGCAAAACTGTGGAAATGAATTCCTCCCTGAGGAAAATATTCCATCCGTTGACGCTGATAGATGCTTGCTGTATGCTGATGACCAAGCAGTGAATACAAGCTCTGTGACACAGTGGTGCATTTCAGCAGTAATGACAGCATTGTGAAAGACAAGCTGTGTTCCAAAGGGCCATGCAGTTTTTTACGAGCATTGCTGGTGGAAACTCATAGATAATGGGGGTAACTATGTTGAAAAATGGTGTGTTGTAGATGAGAATTTGCTCTATCAAACAGTGCTATTGTGATTTTTGTATCTTTTGTAGTTTCCATGGAAATAAATAGGTGGCAGTACTTTGAGCAATCTACGTACAAAACTGTCTTGCACCTTCTCATGTAATATCAATATTTTATCCTCAAAAATTAAGAACAAAACATCATAGAACTACAAAATATCTGCACAGAATTCTGTCACTATCTGCAGCTGTATGTGATAGGATCGCATGATGGGTCAGCCAACAATTTGAAAAGTTACATCTTAATTTACATAAATGCCATTACCTAGGGTAATCTAAATTTCTTGAATAATTCAAAGTTATTAACATTAGATTCACATTAACCTGAACTTTAAAATAATATAAATGTCTAAAATCTCAAGAGGAAATACTTCAATATTTATTGTGATTTTTGTCTTAATAATAAAGGAAAAAATCAAGGAAGACTCTGTTGCAAAGTCAAGGTAAAAAATAATGTGATACTTCTTCTGGCATTGGTTTGGGAATAATTTCACCTACAGTGGTTTAAGTTCTGGAATCCTTTCAGTCATTGCAATTCACCTTCCTTAATGAATTAGTGAATTTAGCCCTCAAGGCTCCACAGCTCAGTGCTCTGTGATTAACACTGCTTCCTTGGACATGTAAAGAGGATAAACAAACAAATCACTTGTAGCATGCTACAAGACTATTGACATATGCATTAATTGTTACTCATGACAGGATGGGCTCTAGCAGTGGTCATCCACAGAAAGCACACTCTACAGGGCTGCATATTACAAACCTCACCAAATTGAAAATAGTACTAAAATCAAGTCAATTCAATACAGTAAAACATAGCTTGTATAGCTCATCTTTTGGAAGACCAACTAGCAACAAGCAAGATTCCAGTGACCATGTTTTTTATTTAAATTTTGTTTTGCCCTTCATACTATGACTCTGAAATCTGTACCACACAACCCAGCTCCAAATGTTGCAGGTAAATGGAATTCAGCATTATTTTTCCATCAGTGACCTGAGAATAAGGTATATCTGTGAGCGTATAGTATAAAATCGATGGCAGTACTAGAAGATGTGTTAAGATGATTTGGTCACATGTGCTAAACCCCAGGCATCTCTGAGTCATTTCGTTCTTTTTATTTGTTTTATATAAATTACTCATATAAGTTATAGTTAATATACCCTATTATGATAGGATGATTTATAACAAATGATAGAATGGAAAAATTACTAATAGTGTCCAAATTTAAGATGGCACAGCCATGTGGAGGTTGACAATTTCTTCTAAACAATCATATGTATAGGTATATGCAATTGCCTTGTGTTTCTGTCTGATCTTCCCTAATTCTAGTCAAGTCTGACTGCAAGACCTGTCCTAAAATTCTATAGAACTAATTTGCAGGCAGAAAATTATGTGGAATAAAGAAGAACTAAGCAGTTACTTGGAATACTGCCAATAGAAACAGATCTCTGGTAACTTATACGAGGAAAGCAAGCTTTTGTCTCAGCAATTCCAGAGGTAGTAGTAAGAATTGCATTAAATATCTCTCAAGCTATTGGCAGTTGAAACATGAATTCTTCCACACATCAATGTTTGTAGTTAACAAATTAACAGCTTAACAGCACAACATAAAAAGAAAATTTGGAACACCCTATTTACAAGTAATGGTATATTAATTCAACAGAATTTTCATTAGCTAGTTTTTCCAGCAGAAAAAAATGTATATATCCCTGCCATCTATAAGGAGTATAGAGGATGATATGACTATATACATGGCTTTTCACATAGCTGTCCAACCATGGGCCTTTCCATGGGCTCCTGGAGCACCTCACGTTCTGCTTTCTCAATGACCTTGGTATCTGCAGGGCTGTTTTTCTCACATTTTCTCATTCCTCTCTGCCCCAGCTGTGCTGTTGCACAGCAGTTTTCATCTTTTCTTAACATAGAATCATAGAATCCTTAGAGTTGGAAGGGATCTCTGAGGGGCCATCTAGTCCAGGTAACCTGTTCCAGTACCTCACCACCCTCACTGTAAAAGATTCTTTCCTTTATATCTAAGCTAAACCTACCCTCTTTGAGCTTGAAGCCATTTCCCCTTGTTCTATCACCGCAGACTCTGCTAAAGAGTCTGTCCCCTTCTTTCCTATAGCTTGTCTTTAAAAACTGAAAGGCTGCTATCAGGTCACCTTGCAGCCTACTCCCCTCCAGTCTGAACAGCCCCAGCTCTCTCAGCCTTTCCTTGTAGGAGAGGTGTTGCATTCCATGGATCATTGCTGTGGCTCTCCTCTGGACATACTCCAACAGGTCCATGTCTCTCTTGTACTGAGGACTCCACATCTGAACACAATGCTCCAGGTAAGGCCTCACCAGTATAGAGAGGCAGGATCACCTCCCTCAACCTGCTGGCCATGCTTCTGTTGATGCAGCCCAAGATACAGTTGGTTTTCTGGGCTGTGAGGACACATTACTGGCTTGTGTCCAGCTTCCCATCCATCAGTAACCCCAGGTCTTTTTTGGCAGGGCTGAGCTCAATCCTTTCATCCTCCAGTTTGTATAGGTACTGAAGGTTGCCTTGACTCGGGTGCAAGACCTTGAACTTGGATTTGCTGAACCTCGTGAGGTTCACCTGGGCCCATTATATTTGCTGCTCTCTGACCAGAGGTGGGTAATTTATAGAGCTAGCTGGAAGGAGCTGTGCCCAGTATTAAGGCAACCCCTGGCCTCTTCTCATAGAGGCTATCACTACAGCAATCAGCTGTAAAATCTTGCCACATATATCTTATAAAATGAATTTAACAGTTGAAGATAATATGAGGTGTTTGACTGAAGCCTATTAATTTTCCATACTGCAAGTTTAGGAATTGATGTAAGCCATTAGCAAATCTGGCAGTAGATGCAGCACGGGCAGTTTTTTTCTGCTGTGGAGATGTTCTAAGGTGCTGTTAGTACAATCAAAGTTATTACTCTGAAAGTATTTTTTTAATTTATTTAAAAGAAAAAAAGAAAAATGTAAATCAAGACTTGACAAAATAATGTAAATTGCTTCTATTATATTAGCTAGGAGCATGCATCACATCTTGTAGAATTTTATTGCCACTGAAGTTACAAAAGGTAACTGGAAAACATGTTGTAAAAGGAGATATAACCAGAAATGTAAATAAAATTATTCAAGTTACAAATAAAGGAAGAAAGCCTTTCTTACACACCACACAAGCAATGTAAAAGAATCATTCATTTGGCATAAGTGCTCTTGTAATAATAAATGGATCATCATCTTTGGGAGCACTTTGTAGTCACTGTTTAAAGATAAAATGTTGTCAGAAAGAGGGATGTTTTGTCAGATTTATCAGGAACACAGATATACAACCAATATTTATCTGAACACTACAGAAATACACAAAAAGAATTGCTTGCATTTCTGCTTCTCTTCAGTAATCCATGCTTCCAATGTTGCTCCTAAAAAGCAGGTAACTTCAATACAATCTATTATATTGTATGTAATCTATTGTATTGTATTGTAATCTATGAATGTATATGCAACATCTCTTACTATAAAATATATTCAAATGACTTTTCAAATGATACTGAAATAACTTAGATATGAAGAAGACTTACTGAATTTACAGCAAGGAAGCTATTCCAGTCACCTAAAGCAGTAAGATGATTTTTATAAAAATCTTAATAGTCATTTACTTTAGATTAATTAAAAAACAAGAACACAAAATTTCCACAATAAACATATATGTTGGTCACTCTAAAACTATTGCCTCCTATTTGTTTCCATGGAAACTACAACAGATAGAGTACAAAGAGTACAACAACACTATTTGACAGAGCAAATTCTCAGCTATAAAACACTGTTTTTCAACATAGCTGTGCATTTTTGCTAGCCTTGAACAAAAGCCTGCATACTGTGCTCATAAAAATCTGCAACAGCTGTGCATGGCCGTCTGGAACATGGTTTGTGTTTCACATCTCTGTCACCACTGCTGAAGCACACCACCCACCACCTCACTGTGCTAACAAACACTGTTTGGTCTCCATAAATGTTCAGGGAGTGTAGATGAATGTCAATGGGAATTATATTTTACACATAGAGAATTTCACTGACACAGCTCTGCTTCATATGCACTTCCATGTCAGACACCATTTTGTCAGACAGTGCCTCTGCTGCCATCTGCAACACAGCAACAAATTATAATATACTAATAGGAAAGTTCAACATCCACTGGCATATCACCAACATCTGCTTCTGATGTTGTGAGCCAATGTAATAAAATAGGAGGCATTACTATCGGAGCAGACTTCATATGTATATCCACTCCAGAGCTGCCTGTTTCTGAGGCACTTTGAGAGCAGAAAGGTCACTGTTTGCTGGAGCACCAAATCTTATATTTGTTTTTGAGCTAGTGAGAATAAAGGCCGTATTCCATGCTGCAATTTTAGTTCTACAAAATTTTACAAACACTCTGAATTTTTCCATCTAAAAAGTATTTTAAACATAGAACCCTGCTTTCTCTTTCCTGCAAAATACATACACAGAGTAATGCAACTGAAAGAGCTGTTATACAAATATTAGGGTAACATTGGACAGTATTAAATCACACATACCAGCTTTTTTCTTTTTCTGAATAAGCAAATATAAGGCCACTCTTAGCAAACCTGGCAAAAACTCTCTAGATTCTACCTGTGCATATCTCATTAGCCAGGTTTCTGCCTTCAATGTATGGTAGGAGATATGGTCTCTAATGCTGTCCTTCTCATGCAGACAATGGAGTAGTGAATCACACTCAAAAGATGAAAGAAAAAGTTACTGTCAAAAGTGTCAATGTCAAAACAAACAAAATCCCAACAAAGTGTATGAAGTGAAAAATCTGTGTGGTAGGTATTGCATATAGGTGCATCCAACAGAAAAGTGTCAGTACACAGGGAAGCAAAGAGAAACTAATAATGACACAAGTTTCACTGTTTTATACCCAGCTGCAATTGTTACAACTTTTCACTTTATAATTCTTCCTTGACAAAGAGAGAAAGTGAGAGAAAGGATAAGAAAGTGTTAGAGAAAAACATATTTTTTCTGTATTTCTTTCATGTCTTAAATTCTCTTCCTTCTCTCTTGGCTGTTTGGGATAAGAATTCAGATAGTGAAATGTCTGTGTTTCATTAAGTTCAGCAGAGCAAAACCATTTTACACCAATTGTGAATCTTCCCTGCCATGCAGGAGGTCATGTAAAATATCCCAGACTGACATTCATCTCCTCTTCCATTTTAGCAATTGTATGGATGTTGAATAATCCAAGTGACTTTTATTCTTTTCCCTGATCCATATCTGAAAGGACAGAAAAAGTCTTTACCATAAAGTCATAAAAAAGCCCAGGTAGAAAGGAACCTTGGGGATTGTCTGATCCAACGCTGTCTAACTTATCTACGCAAACCTTGGAGGTCTCAGGTGTTGGTGGATTCACTACATCCTCGGGGAGATTTGTCTCACAATAAAAATTTCTCCTATGTCCAAACAGATTCTCCCCCACTGCAACCTGTACCCATCACTTCCTTTCTTTTTCTATGTGGTTCTTTGTATAAAAGAAGTCTGTCTACTTTGTAGCAAGCCTATAAATACTGGAATATAGTGGTGAGGTCTCCCTTAAGCTTTCTCTAGATGGAACAAACTCAGTTCCTTCAGCCTTCCTTATGCAGCAGGCTCCTAGTCCTTTGATCATCTCAGTGGCTCCTCTTCAGACTCTCTTTAGCCTGTCCACACCTTTTTGCAGGGGTCAAAACGAATATATATATATATATATTTCATGTGTAGCCTGGCAAGCTTCACTTGACTACAAGATACAAGTGAGTGGATTAATCACTTATCTCTGCTGCTGATGCAGCTCAGGATCCCATTGACTTTCTTCACTGCAGCAGCATACTGTTCACTCATTTTGAGCTTATTATCTACCAGGTCCCTTTTTGCAGAGCTGCTCCCTATCCAGTCTGCTCTGAACTCTTGTATTTTGGTGTCTCAGGTGCAGAAACTTGCATTTGTTTTAACTGAATTCACTTGGTTCTTGTTAGTCTGCTCTTCTAGCCTGTCAAATTCTTTCTGTAGGGTGTCTCTCTCTTCAGAGGTATCTATCCACTTCCATACTTAATTTGGTGTCATCAGCAAACTTCATCATTTAATTCCATTTCTGAAATCATTTATGAATATGTTGAATAAGATGGGGTCTGATATTCTTTGCTGGGGGACTCCACATGTAAATGGCTGCTAGCTTGAGAAAGAACTATTTATATCATTACTCTCTGAGCGTGGCCTGTGAGCTATTTCCCCACAAATCTTAGAGACCACTTACCTAGTCCATAACTCATTAGTTTTTCTAGGACAAGGCTGTGGAAAATATTTTGAAATTCTCCATGAAAGTAAAAGATCTGAAAGAAAAAAAGGAAACATCTTATACTAGAGAGATCAGTGAGAAAATGGATAAGAAATTCAAGAGTATATTTTCATTGATGAATGTAACAATGCATTAGTATTGCTGTTTCACACAACGCACCATAGTGCTTGTCAGTTTTCTGAGAATGAGAAAGTATTTGTACTTGACACAAACTTAAATATGATGTCTTTGTCAGTGATGAGCACGGGTAATGAGACCCTTTGGCCAACATCTGGAAGGAGGTCAAGTGATACATAACAAGATCAAAATTGTATCTAAAGTAGGTTTTATTCTCAGAGACTGTAGTCTCCCTAACAGCAGAATCTGTTTCAGTTTAGGGAGCTAGATGGAATGAAAGCAAGCAGCTCAAATAATCCTGTCTTCTAAATCTGTGTGAGATACAATTCTTAGATGTTACTGTATAAAATGGTGGAAGATAAAACCTAAGTGATTTATTACACTGATATGGAGCACAGGTGAACATAATTCTTCCTTTCTCACTGATACCATTAAGAAGTATTGCTTCATTTATCTTATATATTCTACCTTCATTTATCTTTTATATTTTACCTTCAGCACTGGTTAGCAGACTGCAGTACAAACTTTTAGAAGAAAGTTTTGATACTCAGATAATGAAATTCCTTTATACAAAATACAATGCAGACTTTGAAATTTTCTACTTTTCACTTCTTCTGTAGAGATAATAATAATAAGAAATAATAATAATTAATGAAGAGTCTTGAAAAAACAGAAACGCCAAGTCCCATCTTACTAACTGTCCTCCCTTTTTCATATGGAGAGTGAGTAATCTGAAAATGTTAAGTAGGCAAACTTATGACAACAGATGAATATACTTCATACTTCAGTGTCTATGCCATTGAATTGTGAATTACGTTAGTTCTTGTCTCATGTAATCAATCAGTCAACCAGAGGATTAGCAATACTGTTAATTCAGAAAATCACAGAATCATAGACTTGTAGGATGGTCTGTGTTAAAAAGGACCACAGTGATCATCTAGTTTCAACCCCCCAGCTGTAGGCAGGGTTGCCAACCACTAGGCCAGGCTGCCCAGAGCCACATCCAGCCTGGCCTTGAATGCCTCCAGGTTTGGGGCATCCACAACCTCTCTGGGCAACCTGTTCCAGTGTGTCACCATCCTCTGCATGAAAAACTTCTTCCTAAATCTCCTGTCTTAGTTTAAAACCATTCCCCCTTGTCCTATCAGTATCAACCCAGGTAAACCGTCATACCCCTTCTTGTTTATATGCTCCCTTCAAGTACTGGAAGGCCACAATGAAGTCTCCCAGGAGCCTTCTCTTCTCCAAGCTAAACAAGCCCAGTTCCTTCAACCTTTCCTCATAGGAGAGGTGCTCCAGCCCTCTGATCATCTTCGTGGCCCTCCTCCGGACCCGTTCCAAGAGCTCTGTATCTTTCTTATGCTGGAGGCCCCAGGCCTGGAAGCAGTACTCAAGATAGGGCCTCACAAGAGCTGAGTAGAGGGAGACAATTACCTCCCTCTCCCTGCTGGCCACACCTTTTTAAATGTATTTGAGGATATAGATGGCCTTCTGAGTTGCAAGCTCACACTGTTGGCTCATGTCCAACTTCTTGTCCACCGGGACCCCCAAGTCCTTCTCCACGAGGCTGTTCTCAAGGAGTTAAAAATAAACTAAAATCAAGAACATCCAAATGACAGGTAAAAGGATACATCTGTGAAAAATATCACAAATAAATGTATATTTAAATATGAGAAAGCAAAGAATTCTCCCTTTTCCTCAAGAAAAGAGCTGTCACTAAGGGGAGAACTTCAAAATGCAGGAGGAACTAGGTTACAAAGAATGAGTGCTTACTACATTGGAAAACATTCTCAATATAAATTGCTATGAATGGCTTTGAATAAAATTGCAATAGTAGTATACATGGGAGACACATTGATCTAAGAAATTCAAAAGGAGGTGGGAATATCTAGTAGATAATGCAGTTTCTAGTAATTGAACGAAAATAAATTATGATCTGCCATCTTTTTCTAGTTCTCTCACAGGTCTCACTACAACATATGCAAATTAATTAAAATCTAATTGTTTCTACCATTGAAGGTAAAACTCCATAAACAAAAAGTAACTTAAAAAAAAAGAAATGATTTTCCTGCAACAGGTGCTAGGACTGAGGTGTAAGGGATGTAGTGGCACAGTGGATAGCCCCAGGTAGAGGGAAGCTCCCACCTGTTTTGTCCTGGTCCTTTGTTATCCCATCCTCCCTCCTTACCTTCCTGGATCTGACAGTGAGCTACTCTGATACCACCAAGGAGAAAC
This sequence comes from Pavo muticus, assembly GCA_016647715.1. NCBI lineage: Eukaryota > Metazoa > Chordata > Aves > Galliformes > Phasianidae > Pavo > Pavo muticus. The sequence continues at coordinate 611,314 of JACDJE010000447.1, forward strand.
ATTTCTCCTTACTCTCGTACTTGTTTCCCTGAGTAGGGGAGAAGTTGGTGACTGCATACTCATGTGCTGGAACTGGAGAAAATGTGTTGTGGCCCACTTCCTCAAAAACTCCAAGTGAGGATTAAATATTTCCCTCCAGCTTCCCATGCTGTGACAGGCTTGCCCACTCTTCCTTCAGATGCTGTGGCAGTCCTGATAACTCCACAAGCATGGCAACCACAGCCGCCTGAGCGGTGGGGATCCAGCCAATTTTGGTTTCTCAGATCTTAGCTGTGCCCATTGGGCCTGACTCTAGCAGAACTGTGACAGGAGAGCCCTGGTCAGTCAGAAGGAGATTCCCTGTTCTTTCCTGTATGACTAGTATGGGAGTGTTTCCCTGGTACTGACACAAGCAAGCAAGTAATGAGAAATGTTTTCTATGGGTCATGGATCCAGCCACTGCGCGGCTTCTCAAGGTATATCAGGGTAGTAGGCATTTACACAAGTAGGAATTTACACAGGCTTCAGTGGTTGCTCTGATGATCTGTATGGGTCTATTCCTGAGACCTTCTGGGGAAGATCTCCAGCAAGAAGAGCTTTCCTTGGCATCTGGGTCAAGCTCTTGCCACACCCTTTCCTTTGCCCTGTAACTTTCAATACAGTACAGGTAACCTGTGTATGGTGACAAACTTGCGCAACATTGGGAGCCTGGCTTTTTCATTAATGCCTAGAGGCAGGACAAGAGGCAGTGAACACAAACTGAAAAACAAGAGGTTCCTTATAAACAGAAGGAAACAGATATTTGTTGTGAGGGTGACCAAGCAATGGAACATATTGTCAAAACTGTTTGTGGAGTCTCCTTCCTTGGAGATACTCAAAAGTCATTTGGACATGGTCCTAGGCAATTTGCTTTATGTAGCACTGCTTGATCAGTGGGTTCGGAAAAGATGACCTTCAGAAGTCTCTTTCAACTTCACACCATTCTGTGATTTTTCAATTCCGTGATTTTTGGCTACTCTCACTTGATTTCTGAGCTTTCCTATTTTTCAAGATGCATTTCTTAATAAGTCTTTAATATTTTTTCTGTATCATGTGGGTTTGGGGCTTTTAAAATCCCATCCAAGATATTTGAGACACTCATTCTGTGGTAATCTTTAATCCTATTATTTGGGAATAGCTCTTTTCTCTCTCCCTCTCTCTTCTTCTTCTTTTTTTTTTTTTTCCTTGAGCTCAGTATGCCACCTCCAAAGAATACTTCAATTGTTACTTATAGTAATATGATATCTTATCTAGAGTCATATCGGGACATCTTCTTAAGATCATTTGTCCTGTCAATCTAATTTCCTTTGTCTTTTAAGGACATAAATAAAAGCAATTTTTTTTTTTTTTTGCATCTTTTGTAATTTTCAGTAAACAGAAGTCACTGAAACACTAGAGGTTTCTCTTCATTTCTTTTACTAATCAGCTTGCCTGTAGCATCCTTATTGATCATTGAAAAGTCTAAAGTAGAATCCCTGTCTTAGGTTCATTGACTGTCTGCTGGAGTGAAGCACTAGCTCTTATCTAGTGTTACTTTTCTAAACACAGAGACTAGCTTCTTAGTCTGGCTCAAATACGTCTTTAATTTGACTGCTACATTTGGCAGAGGCATCCAGTTCTCTGAGACAACTCTAAACTCTTCCAGTTCCTGAAAAGTTTGGAGGATGCATCTAGACTTCTGAATCTGCCACTTACCTGACCAAGTTTTTACATCATGTTACAGTAAGATCATGCTTTCTGCAGAAGGAAACTAACAGAAGAGGGTGTTGTGATAGTGTAGCAGGGTAACAAAATGGTCTGTGTATAAATCTCAACATTTCTACAGGCAATGAGAGACACTGAGTTTATTCCTGGGCATGAACTGAGAGCAGAGTACATAAGACATGCTAGATGCATTCACTCACTTAGGTCCAAAATCAGTTAACCTTTTTTTTGGTGATAACTAATTGCATAAACAAGTCTAGTTGGGCTTTGGTTTGCTTTGACTAGCTAACTGCCTTGCCTTGATGTGAACTAAATGTGTTCACTTACTCGTTTTGAAGTTGGACTCTCCTCTATGTAAAATGGCAATATTTTATAGGAGACCAACAAATAAATAACAATAATAAAATACTAATAATCTAGAACTCAAGGAACAGTGACCAGCCAAGAACATGGGTCAGCATCAGCCTGGTGAAGTACCAAGAGTTAGACTTGCCCCTGGGATGGCCAGGCAGGGTTGCAGGAAATAGGATGGGGCATTTCCAATGTCTGTCACTATTTTTAATTGCAGGTTTGGGGGAATCTTCTCCTCCTTGAATTGTATGAGGTGATTATTCAGTTATAAACAGCTTTCGGTCTTCTCCATCTTCCAGTATGGAAAGTCAAAATTCCACTAAAATCAGCACTTCACCTTCACACTGTTGTCTTCTCCCGTTTGTCTCCTTTGCTGATATTTCTCCCTCGCTAGCTAGGCTCTAGGAATTGCAGATCATGTCTCTCTCTCTTATTGGCTTTCTCATTAAAAAAACTCTTGTTTTTGGGCTTTGAAATTTTTATTAAACAAAAATTCTCCTTAACTGAAGAATAAATTCTGTTCCATAGCATCTTGTAAATAGAATCCATTTTACCTTATTTTATCTCACTTTATCTTATTAATGAAGCAAAGCTTGGTTACTACATTGATCTTTCATATACAGTATGTAAAAAATAGACATTGGCAATGAATTCAAGCACTTGAAGTAGACCATTAATTTCCCAATTCCTTACTACAGAATTTAGAACTAAATGTTGACTATAGAACAGCTCTTAGAAAATCAGTGAAAGGAAAACTGACATTTCCTTATAACAGACAAAACTAAGAAATGCAGATTTATAAAACAGAGTAGACATGTCCCCCCACATCATTAATTTAGTACAGATCTGGGACCAGTTATATGAGTATCCTCTACCCTGCCATTACTAAGGAACCGTGTCTGTGCTGCAGTTGACTGCAGAGCTGTGTATATGAGAGCTAGGGAAATAGTATTAAAAAATATTTATCAAACGTTTGTTGTTTAAGTCTGTAGTTGTTGAAAATACATTTTAATTCCACCATTCAGAACAACTGTTTGTATTTACTATTTCAAAACCACTCAAAGTTTGCTAAGGGCTTTAATTCAGATGCTATTTAATACAATTTCTTTAATGACTACTGTACAATATTTTGCCTGATCAGTGCTATAAGTGCTCACAAACTTACTCCCCAAATTATTTCTAGTGATGTTGCTAGAAGAACATGTGAATAAGGGTCTTTCTGTGGGACAGAGAACAGACTGTTCACATGCTCAGAGTTATTCATTTAACAGAGCTTTACCAAATCACAGTTCTAGAATTAATGTCCTTTTGCATTAGAAAATGCATACATTTCAATATATTCTCCACCTAGAAGACGTCTCTTTGTATTACATTGGAATTGAAATAGTTAATTATTAGTAAAATGGCAAAGCTGTTATTGCCTGTTACTACTATTTACTTCCAGTTTTTGCAGTATAAGAAGATAACTAAAAACTGTTCTCTTTTCTTAAAAAAGAAAGATTTCCGCTGTTCTTTATATATATATAGGTATGTATACACACACACATATATATAAAGGAAAAAAAAAAAAAAACAGCCTGAATGTTTTTAGAGTTAAGTCTCTCGCTGAGGAAATTTTAGATCTTGGCTCACTGTAACTGTGGAAAATCTCCAGAAGTTAACATGCTCTTTGGAAATGAACCCTTGATAGCTCCTTGATATTGGTTGTGACATTATCTTGTCAGCATCGACATCCAATATCCAACATAGGCAATATTTCTTATTAAGTCACATAGACTACAGACAGCATAAACAAACAAATTTGCAACAGAGGGCAGGGAAAGTGCAATACCTAGTTTTAATAAACTGAACAGAATCCAGCACTTTTTTTCTAATTTTACCTTTGACTCAGTTTATGCTTTATTCCATGCAGTATCTCTCTTCTTATCATTTTCCCAAGTAACTGTTCTCACAGGGGTCTTGACACTGTTTCAATGTATTCAGCAATACTATTCTCACTGACAGCAATGGTCCAGGATCAAACTCATCTCTATGAAAGTATTTTTTTTATTATCCCTTCTCTTTTCTAAACTGTTAACCTTTGAATACTCTCCTCTAGGTGTATACTTCTGGTTAAATCTTCAGCAGATTCACAGATATTAAAGCATGAAGAAGTCAGTATGATCAGCTGACCTACTATTTTGCATAGTATACAGGATATAGTTTCATCTCATTCTTCTTGATAAGCTCATTGGTTTCAATTGAGCTATACCATCTCTTTGCAAAAGTCACATTCTCTTGAATGAATGACATCATATAAGGCAGTACCTGCTGTGGTCTTTGACAAGTTGTTCAAATGTTTCATTAGATCACTAAATAGTTGCATTTCAGTTTTCAGTGTTTTCCATTTATGATGAAGTCACCTCTTAAACTTCTCATGTATTAACCAAAAAGCATTTATTTGTTAAAGTACACTGTCAAGACCTTGAATACTTTCATATCTCTTTTCTGAAGCTGTTCCAATCTGTCATCTTTGCTCTAAAGAGCTTCACGCAGTCAGTGTTCAGGTAATGACCTCACTAATGTAATGTACTGCAGTAATATAATCTCCCTCTTCCTGCTCAATAGTGTCTTGCTTATCGAGGCTCAATAGTTTGAAGCTATTGCCTGCCATGGAAAGTTCAATGTACTTTCAGATTATTAATTTTCCTAAGGTATTTGTGCCCTCCTATGTCTTTTATTTGCTTGGTTTTGTACTTACCTGTCTTAAAAGGCAAGTGACTGTGGTTGCTGAGTAGCCTTTATGACAGTCAGTATTTATGTTATCCATTGACTTCACCAGAAATGAGTCTACATTTTGTTCTACTCAGTTTAAGACCATCTAGCTGTCTGTTTGATAACTCAGAAGTTTCTAAAACTGCAAAACAGTTTGGTTTTAGCCTTTTTTTTTTTTTAAATTCGATTAGTGAATAAAGAAAATAAAACCCAACATGTCTAACACTGTGTATGAATCCTTCTTTGTTTTCTGGCTCAAAGCTTGCTTTCTGAGGCATTTCTTATGATAAGACTCTAGGAGATGGAAGAGCGGTGGGTGTTGCCTTGTGGCAATCAACATCACTGTGTGGACAATTTTACATTTAAAAGCATTTCTTTGGAGCTGTTTGCCTTCAGAAGAGAGCGCTCAGGACTGTTTACTGGCAGAAGATCTGGCCTGTGACCAAATAACTCCAGCTTGCTATGGGAGATTGGGGGATGATACCATTCTGTCCTGTGAAGGCAAGATACAAGTTGGCGCCTCCATGCTCCCTCTTATCTGCTGGCAAGGAAAGGAAAAAGGGAAAAAAAGGAGTTCCTGCTGAGATCCAAAAGCCAGAAGCTGCCACTTCAAAATGAGCTGACTCAACCACTTTGGACTTATAAATAAGTTTGTACTGCCACTGGAAATTATCGCCGTTGTCATTGTTGTCAACATTCTCTCCGTCGTCTCCATGGCCACAGTCATTGTCGTCAATGGAACAATAACTCCCGATGACCCACCACTACTGAAGATCAATGACTGACCTACAAACCACGCTGGACCCTTGGTGGTGACTATCTCCCTCTTGCTTCCTACAAAGACTCCTTGCTTTCATTTCCTGTCTGTTCTTTCGCCCCTCTTCCCTTTCCCATCAGCCTAATTCGTAATAGTGTCCGTCCTCCCCTTCCCCATCTCCCTGATTAAGATTTGTAATAAACTGGTCGGACCAACATTTGAACCATTGTGTCTTAATCTCACGTCGGGTATACATATATCAAAGGACCTCTTCTCCCTCCTATAAATTGGAGTGAGACACACTGTCTTTTATAAAACAACAGTCTCTAACTGTCTTTAATAAAACTATAACTGGACGAAGAAAACAAGTGTAGGAAACTGTGACTACATTTTAATAACTCAGATTCGGTCATCGCATTCAGATAAAGTCTGCATGTGCCAGTTAATTATTCTTATGAATTCTCTATCTACCTTTTATAATAAAGATACTAGATTATATCTTTCAGAAAGCAGGACACGATCCATTTTTCTTACTAGTTTAGAGGTATTAAACAGAAGCAAATTTCACAAATACTGTGTATTCCCTGTACTGAGGTAAGCTGCCTTTTGAAGCACACAATAGATTTGCCATTTAATCAAGGGTTTCAAAATTAAGTCAGAGCCACAGGATTATTTTCAAAACCTTAGCTAAACTCCCCAAAGCCTACAAACCTACATTCAGTACATGTATATAAAACAAGAGCATTTCAGTAAGTGTAAAAGATACAGATGAAAAATTAAATGTATAGAAATTCAAATAAATCAGAAACTAGAACAGGGAAAGAAATGAAGGTGAGGAGAAGTAAAATAATAGAAGGAAAGAGCTCTAGCAAGCAGAGGAGAAGACGGAATTTTGAATTACAGCATTGTAAATGAGGGAATATGTTTTTCTATGATCTTGTGAAAAACCCAGGCATTGCAGCTGCATAAGATTTAAATAATAAAAGGCTTTTCATTGTAATGGGAAATAACAAGGTTGCTAAATAACAGTATGATAGATGTTAAATCAGCAGGTCCAGATAATTTTGCCTCCAAGAGCTGTAAAGAGTCAGCTGAGGAGATCTCTTGATCATCAGTGATGATTTTCAATAAGTCTTGGAGCACTGGAGCATTTCCAAAGGCTGCAATGAAGCTAATGTTATGCCAATATTTTAAAAGTATAAATGGGACAACTAATTATAGGCCTGTCATCCTGACATTGATCCCAGACAAATTATGGAACAAGAGATATGGGATTTGATGAATAACCTATTAAAAGAGGATAATATAATTAATGGCAATCAGCACAAGCTTATAGGAAAGACATACTTTTGAACTTGCTTGTAAGCTGATCAGGAAAAGCTATCATTGGACTGATAAGGATAATGCTGATGATCTTGGTTTACTCCTGTAGGTCATTCAGTTTCAAACTGAGTATACTATGATGCTGATGATCTTGGTTTACTTTTGTAGGTCATTTAGTTTCAAACTGAATATGCTGATTAACAAAGAAATTGCAAATGCCAACTTTACATATTAAACTAACTGAAAGCTTCTAACAAGTAAGTTTTAAAATGCAACTCTATTTAAGGAACTTTCAATGAACATGTGTTTTTTCAGTACTGTACCAGAGAGAGTGATTTTTCGCCTTATTTGGAGCCTCAGTAAAACTACACTAGTGAAAAATTTGTGGATAACATGGCAACTGGAGTTGTGGCAAATGAAACAAAAAGTTGTTGATAAGCAATTAGTGTGCACCAGAAGGTAAGGGATACAACAGTTTAATTTATTATAGACAAAAGAAATCACAATTCTAGGAACAATACTGTAAAGAATGCTTATGGAATGAGCAAATCTATCCTGGAAATTAAAACCCTAAATTCCTGAGGATGACAAGCACTTACATACTACAACTGGAAAAGCTTAATGCAGTCCTCAACTCTACAGCATTCAGAATCTCTCTCTCTGACACTGACATACCGGAAAAAGTATAGTGAAAAGTTACAAAATTAATAAAATGTAAGAAACGAAATCTTGCACATTAAAAATGTGTAAATAAAATTAAGGTACTGCTTTCAATTTTGTTCTGAAGCAGTTTCTTTCAATTCTTTTAGTATAGAGAACACAGCAACAATACTAATAGGAAATAGTCAGCTTTTGTGATTATTTCCAAGGTTCACCAAAAATTTACCAAAGAAAGTGAAGAATTCATTTGTCCATAAGATATATTGTCCATTACCTTTTTTGTTCTTTTACTGCTTCTCTGAGACTTTAGGTCTTCTGTTTCTCACTGAAGTGCACAATTGTTTGACAGTATTCCTAGCCCATTTGATGAAGTTCTACGAGTCAAAATTGAGACACTTGACTTTACTAGTTCCTATCCATTTTTGTTTCCACTAAATTCAACTTAATTCTAACTAAAGCTGACAAGCGGCAATATCAAGAGGAGATATGCTTCTATAATGCTGACTAATTCAGGACCTTCAGAATAGGAGATAAAGAGTAGCTGAAGAAATTGCTGCTTCTTCTAGTGAAGGGTGTTCAGCTGCTGTCCTTAGTGCAAACAGTAACAGTCTCACATTCAAACTGAAGCAATTTGAAAAATGCTTAAAGATATTTTAAAAACAAGCAGAGTACAAAATTCTGAATTGACTTTGCAACATCACTACTATTCTGTGTTACCTACAACTTAAAGCAAAGTGAAGTATATACAGATATACAAATAACTATTATAACTATGTCACGGGTTATCTCTGGATACAAGTCCGTGACAGGGGGGCACAGGCCCCGGGAAAA